>QANW01004037.1:175478-301343 GCA_003254865.1 Dryas drummondii
ATTATTACAATAATAGGGGCGGCCACGGGATGAGATTTCAACAACCTTCTTTTATTTTTATTTTTTTATTTTGTTATAAATAATGTGCATTATATGTGTTATTATTTTACTTGTTGTAAAATAAATGAGTCATGTATGAATCAATAAAATACTGACACA
This sequence comes from Dryas drummondii, assembly GCA_003254865.1. Classification (NCBI taxonomy): domain Eukaryota; kingdom Viridiplantae; phylum Streptophyta; class Magnoliopsida; order Rosales; family Rosaceae; genus Dryas; species Dryas drummondii. The sequence continues at coordinate 175,638 of QANW01004037.1, forward strand.
TCATATGAGATCTTAAATTTATAATACAAATTTAGGACAAGTTTGGTATTGCTGTGAGAAAAAACAGCTGTGAAGTAAAGCAGTTGAGTGTTTGGTAAACTATATTTTCAAAAGTGCTGTGAGTGCAAAAAACAGTATCAAAGTGTTTGGTAAATGTTAATGTAAAAGTACTGTGACTGTGTATAATTACTAAAATGGACATGATGCTGAAAGTGTCTTTCACTTATTTGTTTGGTAAAACTAAAATGTTTTTTTACTTATTTTTTAAATTTGTGGCTACAAATTTTTATTAGCATTAATTTTTTTAAAAACAACATTATTAAATAACTATTCATATTATTTTTTAAGTATATTATAATTTTAATCATACAAATAAAATATCATAATTAATTATCACAATATAAAATATAACTCACAATGGACATATTGTTTAATTTAAAATAAACAAATAAAAATTATAGAAATTATAAGGGTAGTATGGGTAAAATAAAATATTTATTGTTATTGTGATTCACTGCAGTTTTCAAAAGCACCTAGAAAACTGCTTTCTGTTTTTGTTGTGGAGAGTTGAGAATTGTGAGAAAAATTAATTTTTAATTTTTTTACCAAACACCAAAACTGATGTAGATAATTGAGAATTGTCCTTCACATCAGCTTTTGAGTCTTCCACTGCAATCTCAAACGGGCCTAAGAGTCCTAACACTACTCAATGGTAAAATTGGAAGAAAATTTGGGGGTCCACTTAGAATTTCACAAATTGAGACAAAAATAGAGCTTTCCCAAATATCCAAACGACATGTCATCTTATCACCGACTCATGTTTTTTTCCAACGGAGAGAACCATGGCTGCTAGAACACGTAGGTGCTGGTTCGGTTCTCGGATCCACTCACTGACCCGAAACGACCATTTCTCTTTACTTCTCCATAACCCCTTCTTTTTTCCTCAAACCCTGAAAATGGCGACTACTCAGGCTATTTCAAAGAGACCCATTTGCCCGTCGTGCTCCAAACCCGTCCGGCTCTGCCTGTGTACTCGGATCCAGACCCCGGGGCTCCACAACTCTGTAAGTGTGACCATTCTTCAACACAGCCTAGAGAAAAACCACCCACTTAATTCTGCTAGGATTGCGAGAATAGGCCTCAAGAATCTCAACGTGGTTACTGTTTCTGATGTGAATTTTGAATCCCGGTTCGTTATCCAGTTTCTGGACCCGGATTCTCAAACGGGTTCGGATCGAAATGGTTCAAAAAGTTCAGGTTTTGATCAAGTTGTGGAAGGTGGAGAGACCCAGAAGCTGGATTTTGAGTATTCTGATGAGGTCAGTTCAGGGAAAGAGAATGTGGGTGAGTTAGAATTTGAGGTATTTGCAAATTTCCCAAAAGAGAAAAAGGATAGTAGTTTGATTGATAGTAATGAGCAATGCAGTTTTGTGAGTGATATAGGTGGTATGAGAAATGCTCAAAACCAATTCAATGTTGATGAGGCTTCAACTGGTACCACATTGGATGTAGTATCCAATGAAAACAAGCTTTGTAATATAGATTTTGATTCCCTTAAAGGTGTCAAAAGTGGTAATGGTGGACCTGTTATAGCTGCTACCATTGGCAAGTATGGTGTCATTAGCTCGCTTTCCCATATTTGGATGCCACAAACCGATCCCAAGAAGCCAAAATTCGATACAATTTTAGACATTACAGATGCGCGCGGTGCTCTTGAAGAGGGGTTCGTTGTACAAAAGTTGCAAAAGAAGCCAATGGAAGGAAGTGTGGAGTTGGATGAATATGTAGAGTTTGAAGTAGAGGTTCCTCCTGGATCTGTTCTCTTGTTTCCATCTGAAGACGCAGTTAGTGTTAAGGACCTTGAGGCCATGGATATTGGGGTGAAGAATTTGATTGTTTTGGATGGAACATGGGCAAAGGCAAAGAGAATGTATGTGGAAAACCCCTGGTTGAAACTCTTGCCACACTTGAAGTTGGATGTGGACAAGATGAGCTTGTACAATGGAGTGAGGCTTCCTCCCAAGCCTGGATTTCTGTCCACCATTGAGAGCATTGTGTATGCACTGAAAGCAGTAGGGGACAGTCCTGAGGGGTTGGATAATCTCTTGGGTGTTTTTGAGTCTATGGTCGGGGACCAAAGGCGATGTAAAGAAGAGAGATTGGGCAATGTCTCACCGCCGGGGTGAGTCTTTTGCTCAATTTCACTTGTGTTATGGTCCTATGGATAAAGAGAAGGGGTGTTTGACTGCAGCTTTTGCAAGGGTAAATGTGGAAAAAGGAAATTGCATAAATGAAGTTGGGCCAAGAGTCGAGATACAATTATACAAATAAGAAGAATTGGGTCTAAATAACCCCACTCTCTCCGACTAACAAAAAACCCACTCTTTTATTAATCTAATTTCTATTTCCTGGTTTTTTATGCATTTCTTAAGATAAATTGCTTTTGATATCTTTCGTAGACTAGTTAAATTTTTTTTTTGTTTTATTGTTTGCTTGGCCCTTGCCACATGAATTCCTGGATCCACCCATAGGATCAATGTACATTATGTTGGATTCAAATTAATGTCAAAATCACATATTTTTTATTATAAAATATAAGTCTAAGCAAGTGACTTAGCTGAAAAAGTAATACGAAATTTAGCTGAATTTATTCAAAAAAATCACTATTACACAAATTGAAGTGTCACAACTGCAAATATTCGAAGATAAGATTCGAACTCAACTTACATAAATTTTTGTTTTTTTGGCCAATCAACTTACATAAACTTAGTCATGTGAAATTCTTTTTTTATTAATCTAATCAACTAAATCATGTCATATTGATCCGGCAAGGTTGCTAGCCCCTGCAATTGATGAGAGAGAGAGAGAGAGAGAGAGAGAGAGAGAGAGAGAGAGAGAGAGAGAGAGAGAGAGAGAGAGAGAGAGAGAGAGGCGTGGGTTGAACCGCCGACGATGGTGGTGAGCCTAGTGGCGCAATGATGTCAGAGTGGGGACTTAAGGTGGCTGGGTTTTAGGGGTTTTTTTGTGTAATGAAGATATTTTAAAAATTTTAGGGGTGTGTATGAGAAATTAAATAAATTAAAAAGAAAAAATGATGTGAAGCCAAAAATGAGTGTGTTGTGACTTGTGAGAGATAGAGGGGTGTGCTTACAGCAGCCCTCAAGATTAATCATATAAACGACATGTGGTTATAAAATGTGGCTCTCTTGCCTTTTCATATAGGTGTCATAATTACGATATTATCCCTTAATTTTCAGGCAAATACAGTTCTGCCCATCTTTTCAGCTCAGTGAGCTCACTCCATGTCCAAGTCAATCAGTTAGCAACCGAGCCAAGCCAAACTGAACTCACAGTCACTGTTGCAATGCTTAAGCTCCTCTTATGGCGTCCTCCCAAAACCCTACCCCTAGATTCAACCAAGCCATTCCTCTCCCTCTCTCGCCTTCTTAGCCAATCTCTCTCCGAAGACCCCTACGATTACGATCCTCCATTTTCTCCAGTTTCCAAACCCCCAAAGCCCAAGAAAAGCAAGACCCAGAACAAAGATCCAGACCCGAAGAATGACCCTGTACGACCTCTCAAATCGGACCTTCCCTTTGACTTCAGCTACTCGTACTCGGAGACCAACCTGTCGGCTGAACCTATTGCGTTCCGAGAATCGCCAAAGTTCTCTCCTTTTGGGCCGGGTCGGCTCGATAGGAAATGGACGGGGACTGTAGCCCCGGCCAAACAAGAAGTGGACTTGGACCGGGTAGAAGAGGAGAGGAAACGGGTTCTCGGAGACCCGCTAACGGAGGAGGAGGTTGCGGAGCTTGTCGAACGGTACCGTCACAGTGATTGTGCTCGGCAAATCAATATGGGTAATGGAAAAACCCCATTTTTTAACTTTTTCTTTATTATATGGTAGGAACTTTGCATCGTGAAATTGACCATGTATCGCATGGTATTATTGCAGCTGTTTATTATGTGTTTTAAGCTTAGCGTAATAGCTCAATGCTGGTTTGGTTTTGTAGTCATTAAATGAGAATGGACCAGATAATTTGGTTTGGTTTTGTAGTCAATAAATGAGAAGGGACTAAGTAATTTGGTTTGGTTTTGTAGTCGTTGAATGAGAAGGGACTAAAATAATTTAGTTTTGTATCAGGAAAGGGAGGAGTCACTCATAACATGTTAGATGATATCCACAACCATTGGAAGCGGGCTGAAGCTGTGAGGATCAAGTGTTTGGGAGTGCCAACTCTTGACATGGACAATGTTTGCTTCCACCTTGAGGTTTGAACTGAACTCAGGCTCCATATATCTCGAATGGGTTTTGACTTTTTGTGCTCGGAGATTATTAGCTGATGGGGATAGTAGTGTCTGTGCAGGACAAGTCTGGTGGGAAGATTATCTACCAGCACATTAATGTCCTTATTTTATACCGGGGTCGAAACTATGATCCGAATAATCGACCAGTAATACCTGTAATGCTCTGGAAGCCGTATGCTCCGATATATCCGAAGCTTGTGAAGAATGTTGCTGATGGCTTAACATTTGAAGAAACGAAGGAATTAAGAAACAGAGGGCTAAACTCCCTCCCTCTTATGAAGCTCAGTAAGTGTCTAATTAAGAAAAAAAAAAAAACGGAACTTAGGCAGTGAATTTGACTTTTGAAGTTTCTGATGATCCACTTCCTTTCTTTCTTTTTTATAACAGTAAATGGGATATGGCAACAATTCATGCTTCTTTCCTGTTAACCCATATGGCATTAATTCTTGCTTCTTTCCTGTTAACCCACATTCTTATTGGTTAATGTTATATTCTGCAGCTAGAAATGGTGTGTATGTGAATGTTGTTGATAGAGTTAGGGAGGCCTTTAAGACTGAAGAAGTAGTAAGACTAGACTGCACCCATGTTGGTACCAGTGATTGCAAAAAGATAGGCGTGAAATTAAGGGTATGGCTCGAAATTAAGTTAGAGTTTTCTTTGCTTTCTGGAGGTAGTTATGGGTTTCTACTCCATTCTTATGTTGCATTCTATATATTCAGGATCTGGTGCCTTGCATCCCTCTTTTGTTCAAGGATGAGCAGATTATACTCTGGAGGGGGAAGATAGATCAAGAACAAGACTAAAAGGGGATAGATTAGAAGTGAAAATGCCACAGCTGCTTGAGTGCGGTCAGGTTTGGCACTCAATTCTAAGAAAATCTCCAATGCTCATGTCAATGCTATATTTAACAAGTTATAGTGTCAAAATGCAAGATTTGGAACATTGCACTTAAATGTTGCATGCCGAAAAAAAAAAGGCCATCCAAGTAACATTCTGCTACCAACCTCCATTCATCCATAAATGTTGATTACCATTCTCATGTCTACATCAACTCCTCCACCATCCAACTACCATTTCTCTTGCCATTTTTCTTCCAAGCTCATTTCTTTTGCTTGAAGAACCTAAAAATGGATTAAAAATTAAATTAAAAAAATGAAGAATAAAGTAGAAGTGTCAAATTGTCTGCACCTAACAAATTTGTTGGAACTTCAAATGATAATTCCCCAATCAGATTTGAAAGAAACTTTTGATCATATAATATGATTGTTGGCATTGTAAATGTAATTCCCGAAAAGCCGGTTCTAAAAAGTTTCACAATGTTGGTGGACATCTCATGCCTGCCCCACTTAAGTGTTACAAATGCCTATACTTTTGCCTACACCACACACAAAAGTGTTATGAATCCATCGTCAATTTTACATTCGCGTGGAATACCCCACCCGCATGGTAGAATGATTGAGGACTCCAACATGTGGCTACATGTATGGTACAGGGTGTTTAGTATTGTGGATTCATAACCCTTTTATGTGTGGTGTGGACAAAATTTATGGGCTAAACACTTTTTGTATGTCACCATACAATATACAGCTATAGTATGATAAAAGAATCCATGAAGCTTAGAGTTTTAATCCACTTTTTTTTTTTTTTTTGTCAAAATCTTTTTACTCTTTCCTTTATGCATTATCTTTTGCTCAAAAATTAGGAAAAAAAAAGACATTAAATAATAAAGTAATTGTGGGGAAAAAAAAAAATCACAACTTATCAAGATTTGGCAATTTGCAACAGTTGGTTGAGCATCATTAAAAATCCAATTGTCAATAATTCACAAATTTGATTAAATTAGGTATTCGAGAATTACGTCAAAAACAACAACGAACAATGAGGAGTTTCATTCCATCCTTTTAGGGTACAATTATAAGGTGTTGCAAGTTGCAACAGATTCCGTGTGACCTCACACTCAGAATTCAGGAAATAAGGCAACTTCCTAAAATCTTTCATTTTAAATCTAATTTTTTGGTCATCTCTACTTATTTAAGCAAAAGTATTGTATAGCTCAAAGGAAAAAAGAAAAATTAGCAATGATAGTTGGATGATGGGTGGTTGAATGATGGAGGAACAGTGATTAATAGGAGGAAAAATGGTGGTGGAAAAAGTAAAATAGTATTTGGAATTCAAATGGCTTTTCTTTTGGCTTGCAACATTGGAATACAAAGTTTCAAATGTAGCATTTTGGTAGTGTAGGTGTCAAATATAACATTGGCATATAAGTCAGCTCTTGCAGACCGCTAATCACTCATCACATCCAAGTCTCACAGGTTTGGCACTCACCAATTCTAGGTCAGCAGCTTTCCCTGCCAGTGGGTTAATTAGTCTTCTCCAACACCCAGCGGGATTAGAAAAGAGGAATTATATTAAACATGTTCTGCTGCTCTTACATGTGCTGTAGGAATGAGTGATTTGTTGTCCTGAGTACACAGGAGTTGGTAAAATGAAATGACCCGTGCCATTTCATATCGAACAGATCTCATAAGGGGGGCGTTCTTAATGTACAAGACCAGTATGCTGCCTCCTCACATAGGAGAAGAATTGTAGAAGGCACTTGGGACTGTCATTTCTCATCCTTAGATAGCAAAAGAAGCCTGGAGCCTCAACCCTCTAAATGAGATGGCGGTAGTCCCTTTGCTTCGTGTTGAACTTTCAAGTTTCAACTGTTATCTCTCTCTTTGCGTTATGTAATCAATATCTGATGTTACTGTATTACTATATTGTATGAAACTCATGAATGGTTACATGAATTGTTGCCTTTTAATTGGTGGTGATAACTAATCAATGGAGGAGGCAATCATTGCTCTTTACTCTTATGTTTGTTTCTTACGAAATTAGAAAATACAAATGTCACATTTGAAAACCTTTTCTGGCCATCACGGGGGTATTGCTCGTTGCCTTTGTTGCCACTCAAATGGCATGGCGTTCATTTTTCTTCTTTCATACTGCAGTGGACATGTTGCTCAAACTCTCACAACTCTCTTACTTTACCTTACAAATTACCGCATTATCTTACCCAATCCCCACCACAAAACAACAATCCTCAATTGTGAGGAACCAATGAAGAATGACTAGTTCACAAACTCAAGTCCTTGGCCTAGATTTTTATAATTCTTTAACCAAGCTTCATATAAATTCTGAATGTAAGGCCAGAAAACACTATCAAGAACAACATAAAAGGGAAAATCTTACTAGGTACTATACATATGTTACATGTAATAAGTTCAAGAACACGTGAAAGTGCTTATACATTCGAATTGCTAAGAAACCGGTGTTCCAGACGCACAAACCAGTTGAGAGAGCTCAATTAGTACATCAAGGACCACTGTGTTCTACCGATTGAAGCAGCAATGATTTGATTTATACATCACGATAGATGGTTTCACCTTATACATAAAAACCCTAGATAAGATACACTTCATGCGTATCAGGTGAAGCTAGCAGCACATGTAATACAAATTCTATGGTGCGATAAGTATCTTCCTCAGTTCTTGTCTCTTCTCAGAAACACATCCCGAACTGACCAGTGAGGTTATCCAGACCTGATCCGACCTTACAGGCTCATCATCATCATTCCTATGCCAGGTCCAAAAGGAATGGGTTGAATTCACTATCTTAAGCTCACCATGACCAAAACTTGCTTCCCGGAAGACTGACCACTCAGGTGATGGGTTATACCTGCCAATTCATAGAAATTAGATAAAATTTTAAGGGTAGTGCTAGGAAGACTATCTCTTTGTACCATCTAGTGTACCATCCCTCTAATAGATCTGGGACCCACCAATAGAAGTGGGGCCTAACTCTATTAGAGAGATGGTACAAAGAGATGGTCTCTCTAGCATTTTCCAAATTTTAATAAATAAAACAGTCTTTAGCCAAGTGTTTCAGCTGAAATATTGTAAATACTGCAAAAGATTGGAAGTGAAAAACCCCCACTTTTGGGTTTAAAGGATGGAAGCTTCCATTCTTTTCCTATCCCCAGGCACTGAAACAGTCAAGCAATCAAAACTATTACTCCCTTTGAAATTCATTCCTTTAGTACCCAATTCCAATGGAACTCATATATAACCAATAATAGTGGCTATGATAAAGGCAAATGAAATACCAGATGTCTGGAACTGATACCAATGCGAACACAATTTCAGGATTGTTTTTCTAAATGCATGAGATGGTCAATTCTATTTCCTATATTGCAAATTCAAAAAAAAATTTAGCACAGAGACATACTTGTGAGCTAAACCTTCTCTGTTTCCTCCATCACCAATGGTTATGTGGACAGCACCACATGTATCTGATTTTCCACTGTTGACACGTTTCTACCAAACAGACAATCATAGATTAAAAACTGAGTGCCATAAATTTATACTTAAGAAATATATGCTAAATTAGCATAGCTATACCGAGCGTTCATAAGCATGGACATGGCCAGCAAATACTATATCCACACTAGCGGCATAAAGCAATGGCTCCATTGCTGCCATCATGCTGTTCCCTTCACCTTGATGAGCCTTGTTACTATTGTACCAGGGAACATGAAATAGTGCGAGCAGCCAAGGTGTCTTCTGTCGGTCTACCTTTGAAAGATCATCCTGTTTAAGAAGAATGACATGAATTTCATACAAAGGATTGACTCGAGAGAGAAAGTGAAAGAAATAAATAACTCAAAAGGCAAGAGAGAAGATGAAAGAAGAAAACAACAGAGAACACATCTAAAATGGAAGTGAATGTAAAGATAAAACACAAGACCTACAGACATAACACTTGAACTCATGCCTCATGGTTATATTCAAATGTGCACTCATCATTCCTTCAGCGTCTGCGTCGCTATATGATTGAGGATTGTAATTCTTACTTAACCAAGGAAATTAAGGTTGAACCTGCTGTGCTAAAGGGCTACACTTGGAAGAACTTTTAAACAAGAATATGTTTATAAATTTCCTTTTATATGTGTTTAAATATTTCCTCAGTTGAGCTACAAAGATTCTCACCACCCTCCTCCCTAACTTCTGTACCAACATATTTTGTGATGCAGTGTTGGAATGGGTGCATTTACTTATGCGTACATGGATGCACACTACTATCCACTATCACACTTTTTCAAAAAAGACATGAAGCCACATGAAACAGCATGCCAGGTGCACATGTTATGGGCCATCACTATATCTAGGCAATGCAAAAAACTATTAGCTCCCCCCCTCCTCTCCCCAAAAGTGTAGTAGGACCATTGTGAGTAAGCGACAGAAACACATATAATAAATGGCACACACCAATCACCATAAACATTCACATGATCCAAGAAATCACTGATAAACAATAAGAATGAACATGAATCACAGTTTTTACTAAACATATCATTAATTATTTAATGTAACAGAAAACGAATATTCCTTCACACAAGAGACGAGAAAGTTAACTAACCTTTAACCACCTGTATTGGTCTGAATACTCATCATAATCAGTATATGAACCAAGCATGATAACATGAACACCAGAAACTTCAAAGGAATAATAAAGATTTGAACTCGATCCACTCTCTTCATACGGCATTTTCCACCTAGAATTATAGGATTGAAACCCATCCTTTAACAGTGGTATGTTCTCCTTTTCATGGTTCCCCTGGGTTACCATCCATGGCCTTGCACTTGCAAGTGGCTGCACCAGTTCACCAAATGTATCCCACCGGCGCTGCATGTAATCAGCATAAGAGAGGTCTCCAGGAAGCAGATGCACATCATATCTGCACTGGTCAATGTGGTCTAGAGTAGACTTTGTCCATCCAGTTTGACCCAGATCCCCCGCAACAGCAAAGGTAATCGGAAATTGAGCTGGAGGGGTCTTGAGCTGAAACTCAGGACCTTGTCCACCACATTGGTAAAAGTAAACAGTATCATGTTCAAGAGGTCCAATGACGGTGTGGTGTATCTTTCCTGAGCTATAGAGAAGATAACTATAAGAGGTGCTTTCGCCTTGAGCTACAGAGCTGTATTTCCCTGATGATGTTCCATATTGAACAACTGAAGGAGCAGATTTATCACCAGTGACCCATGTCACTCGCATGTGCTTGTCTCCTGCCAAAGAGATGTGCACCTGGAATAGGCATTTTTACAGATAATTATATATTATACTAAATGGCTACCAGTTACCACAAATAAAACTCAAAGAGCTTGATAAAATTGGGAGTCGAGAAAGAGAAAATATCAAAACAAAAACCAAGTTCCTTAAGGAATACTTGCCCAAGTGAAACAACACGAACAGATTATATCACCACCAATGATAAACGCGTTAACATCACAAAATGACATAATTCACTATGCATTCATAACATCCAGAAACTCCAAATCTCATTCCAATGCACATGAATTAACATGCCAATTAATCATTTCTGATAAATGAGGATTTGTTGAGATTCAAGGAACTGCACTATAAACCTTATCACTAGAAACCATTTTCATATATACTTTAGCTCCAAAGTCCAAACCTTGGGTAGTTTTCTATTTAACACGGAAAGCAAACATCCAATTTGTGATTGACCGCACAACTTGTTCATCTGAAGTAAGCTTATTTGAGCCACATTCAGCCATGACAGCTCATGAGTTAAGGTCATAAATGACCAAAGGCTTGATTGGCCTGGTAGAGCAAGCTTGTCAGGCACACCCCACAATCCACACAAACGATCAAATATGAATTATAAACACATAAAAAATATCAAGCTACTTAGACAAACAAGAAACCGCAACCGAAACTTCAAAGGGAGATCATTTTTCGGAGAAACAAACAGAACCCAATTGTAAAATGAAGCAAAATTTTATGGGATCATGAAAAATGGAGTTAAAATATAATTGTTACCCAAGAAAATTTGAAAACACCCAGAAGAGTGAGAAAGAAGAGAGAGGGTGATGATTAACTTACCTGCTGGGGATGAGAATAGGTCTTTGAGTTTGAGCTCCATGGGAAATGGAGGGTTTTGCGAGGCGGAGGTCGGACATATTCAGCTGTGATGACAGTGACCGAGATTAAGAACAAGACTGTTAGGATCGGCTTCGGGTCCATTGTTGCCTGCAATAATCATTAAGGAAAGTCCATATCTAGTACCTCAGCAATAGGATGGCAAAATTCCCCAGCCCCGAAAATTGCCGTGGGGACCCGCCTAATTAAGCGGGTAATACCATCTTCGTCTCCACCCGGTCCGGTATACCCATTTAATAAAAATATTACATTATATAATTATATTTTAATTTATTATCTTAATTTTTATTGTATGTCTTTAAAATTTAATAATATTTTTTTATAATTTAATATTATAATATAATATAATATATTTTAATATATTTTATCTATTATATTATATATTTATGTTAATTTGATAGATTATTAATAAAAAATTTATTATTTTTAAAATAATAAATGCCTCGAATACTCCCGATGGGAACCTAATTACCCGACAGGATGGGTAGGGTATGGTATTGGCAAACCCACCCCATTGCCATCCCTAAGTCAACAATAATAAGCTTGCTTATAGTGGAATTACCAAAGTACCCATGTCGTGTTCTTCATTGTCTATTTGTCTCCCTTTGGGGGAGGGTAGATCTGGAAAATACATTTTGTTTATTTTTCGCCTCATGATTGAAAGTTTTTGTAAGATCCGCAATTAAAGGCTTATACCATATATATATATATATTTTTTTTAAAAGCATGCTTCTTCTCTATGGAAAATTGGATATGGATATTGGTGTTAAGAGTATAATTCACATGAAGAATGTCAAGTCTTGTTTTACAATATATATATTTTCTGAGTCTTTCTATTTAAGTTCGGTCTTACGTTAGTTAATCACGTATTTGACTCAAGTTATTAGATTAGATGATCATACTTCTATAAATGGATCAGGAAACGAATGAACTGATAAACTTTTAAATAAAATTAGTAAACAAGAATGAGGAGGTTAATTGCCTAATAACTATGAATAAGAAACATGTTTGTAGTGGCAGGTTGGAAACTTGTTTAATTTATAAGTGGCTTCTTCATAGTCCAAAGGAATCTGTTCTTAAACTATCATATGGCCTTAAATAAATGCACATTCTAAGTAAAAGAATATCAAATCAGCTCACTACCATCATTGTTGCTGAGACAAATGGAACCAAAGCTACAGCGATTGGATTGAAGTGTTATTGTCAAAATTTGTTCTACTCTTATCCTCCTCTGTGCACTATCTTTTCCTCATAAATTGGGGAAAAGAAAAAGGAAGACATTTAATGGCTTGTTATGATTTTTGCCCCCTGAACTATGATTCCATTCCTAATGTGCCCCCTGACTTATTAATTTTATCAATTTACCCCCTAACAGTTACAACGTTATTCTAATGTACCCCTTCGTCCAATTTCCGTCTTAACTTCCGTCTATTTTGCTGATGTGGCAGGGTATATTGGTCATTTCGACCTCCCTGGACCATTCAGCACCCCATTTTTTCCACCTAGATAGCCCCCAATTGCCACATACCCACATGTGGGACCCACCCGATGCCAGCTCAGCTCGCATATGGACCCAGTCTTATCGGGTCAACTGGATCGATCTCCATCAAACCATCATGGCATCGCCTCCGTTTTCAGAAGATTCTCTGCAATTAGGGTTCCATCATCGCATCGCCTCCTTTCTTCAGAAGATTCATGGATGGAAGCCGAGATTCTCTGCGTCTGGGTGTGGGATTTTGAGCTGATTTGGTGAAGTGAGGTCTGAAGATTCATTTGCCAGACAAAAGTAAGTTTTTTTGAACTTTTGAAACTGTTAGGGTTTTGGACTTTTGAGCTTTTTGGTTTGTTTTATTGTGTATCGATGAGTGGTGTGCCATGTGCAAGATTATTTGCATTTTAAAGCTTTTTTGAACTTTTGGAAGTGTTAGGAATTGTTTATTGCTTTAGACCCCAGTTTTCAACGAATGTGGTCCATTGTTGGTGTCGTGTACTTGTGTAATAGTGGGTTGGGGGTTTAATTGGGGGTTTTTATCTACCATTCAATATTGGAAACAAAATTTGTCTTTTACCTGGTGTTGCAACTTTATGGTTTTAGATTGGTTGGTGTCGTGTCTTTTAGTGCATAAATGAGGCTTCCATTTATATATATATATGCTGCCAAGGGTTGTTACACCTAATAAATTTCATTAAACATACTTCCAGTGAAAAAAACTAAGAGGAGGGTGGAACCTACTGATAGCAAAAGGGTCAATGTGATTGAGGTGGAAAGTGAGTCTGAAGATGATAATGCAGATGATGGTGAGTTTGAAGATTATAATGCTGAGGAGAGTGAGCCTGAAGATGAAGATGATAATGCTGAGGAGGGTGAGTCTGAAGATGATAATGCAGAAGAGGGTGCTGATGAATATGAGGAAGATGATGCAGCTGATCCTTTGTTTGAGGATGAATTTTATGGACTTAGTGATGAAGAGATTAGGCTAGTGAGGGATGATGATAGGCTATTTGAGGGATACATAGACCCCACTGCTGATGACAGAGACCCTAATGCTGAATTGGATGATAATGTGGTTTCGGATGAGCAAATTGATGATGAGGTGAGGACACCAGACAACTCATCAGATGAAGACCTTCCTCAGCAGGGCACTGCAGTTAAAAGACCAAAGAGGAGACTGCCCAAGTTTCATGAATTCAATGAGGATGTAGACCTAAAGGACCTTAATTTTAAGTTGGGAGACAAGTTTGCCATTGCTAATTTGTTTAGAAGGGCTGTTAAAGAGTTCTCACTGAAATGTGGTAGACAATTGATTTTGTGAAAAATGATAAAAATGCAATAAGGGCAGTTTGTAAGAAGAAGTGTGGGTTTGTTGTGTTTGCATCCTCATAGAATGGTAGTTCTGAGTTGTATGTGAAGACCTTGGTGGACAATCATGTTTGCAATAAGGAAACAGTAAGCAAGCATCTCACTGCAGATTGGCTTGCAAAGAGGTATATGACTCAACTTGCTTACAACTCAAGATGGGAGCTGAATTCTTTTAAGGAACATGTCCTAAAAGAGACAGGGATATATGCACAAGCCTCATTGATCTACAGAGCAAAGGCTAAGGCCACTGTGTTACTTGAGGGAACATATATGCAACAATATGGATAGATGTGGGACTATTGTGCTGAGTTGTTGAGGAGAAATAGGGGAAGCACAGTGATATTGAAGACATCTGGTGGTGAGCAAGATGCTATTAGGTTCCAGAGGGTATACATTTGTCTTGGTGCCTTGAAAAGAGGTTTTTTAGAGGGATGTAGGAGAGTAGTTGGGCTGGATGGGTGTCACATCAAAGGACCTCATCCTGGACAGATTCTAAGTGTTGTTGGGATAGATGCCAACAATGGCATGTACCCAATAGCATATGCTGTGGTTGAGGTGGAGAATTATGAGACATGGTACTGGTTTCTGGAGCTAGTGGGGGGTGACTTGCACATTGAAAATTCACATCATTGGGCATTTTTAAGTGACAAGCAGAAGGGACTCATAGATGCCATCAAGGATCAGTACCCCGAGTCAGAGCATAGACATTGCCTTAAGCATTTATATGCTAATTTCAGTCAAAAGCACAAAGGTTTGGCATTGAAGAAGCAAATGGAGAAAATAGCAAGGGCCAACACACTGGAGTGGTTTGATGTTGAAATGAAGAAGATGCTTGAATTGGATGAGGCTGCTTTTAAGTGGTTGCATGAAAAGGATCCTAAGAATTGGGCTCTTTCTCATTACAGTACCCAATTCAAGTGTGAAAAGATGCTTAACAACTACTGTGAGGCCTTCAACATGGCTATATTGGAGGCTAGAGATAAGCCTATTCTGACTTTGTTGGAAAGGATCAGAATGTACTTGATGTTGTTAACAGCCACTAAAAGGGCAGGTGTTGAGAGGTGGCATCATGAGGTAGGTCCTAGGGTGGTTAAGAAATTGAATGACATTAGAGATGAGGCAAGGTGGTGCATTCCAAGACCAGCAGACAAGCACAAATACCAGGTTATCCAGCATGGTGGCAACAGGAGCTTTGTGGTTGATTTGGTCCAGCATACTTGTTCATGTAAAGCTTGAGACCTAAGTGGGCTGCCATGTGTTCATGCTTGCTCAGCTATAAGCTACTTAAATGGGGATCCCCTTCAATATGTGGACAATTGTTACAAGAAAGATGCTTACATAAGAACCTACAGGGAGCTGATTGAGCCAATGCCAAGTAGTGATCAGTGGAAAAAGATTGGAAAAGCCCCAATGCTACCACCACTTTACCACAAGCGGCCAGGTAGACCTAAAAAGTCAAGGGTTAAAGCATCAAATGAAAGCCCCAAAAGGCCAAGTCAAGCTCACAAGCTACAAAAGTTTAACTTCCACACAAAGTGTGGTAATTGTGGAGAGATTGGGCATAATGTTAGGAGTTGTAAAGCAAGTGCTGGGACTCGGGGCAAAAAGCAGGTAAATAATGGCCTTCTCATTTTTTCATATGTATATGCAATCTACTGTTGGGCTTTGGTTCTCATTTTATCATGTGTACATGCAGGCTGCTAAGAGTGCAAGGACCACTACAGATGGAAGTGCATGTCTTTCACGCAGGCCCACAAAACAACCAGTGAGTGGACTTGACACTTTAGTGTTGTCCTGTTACTTGACACTTTAGCATTTAACTTTGGCTGTTTTTTTTGTATGTTTCATGTAGTTCAATAGACATACCCAAAACAATGGAGAGGGACCATCAAAGAGAACAAATCCATTGAGGAAGGCAAGATGTGTATCACATATGAGCCATCAGGAGGGTGAAGGGCCTTCAAATAATGTCCAAAAAGAAGGGCCATCTCAGCAGGACAACTTTGAGGGTCCATATGAATATGACAACTTTGAAGGTCCATCTCAGCAAGCCACTCAAGGTCCATCCCAGCCTCAGCCATCCCAATCTTGTGGAGACCCCCAACAACAAGCCCAACCTTATGGGGACCCCCAGTCTCAGCACGCCCAACCTGGCACCAAGAAGGGCAAGAATAAGAAGCCCAAGACTGCAAACCAGCTATTCAGGGAGAAGTGTTTGAACTTGCAGAAGGCCACATTTGGATGGTTGGATTGATGATGTTAAGACAACCAGTCATTTTTTGAGAACTTTGATATGGGTGGCAGACAATTGTCAAGATGATGTTGGTTTTAGGCTCAATTTGTAAAACTTGCATATTGCCATGTTTTGTGTACTTTGTAAGCAAGTGTAGATGTTTGGATGTCTTGTGTTGCTTTTAGGCACATTTTGTGAACCTCGGAAGGCTTGTGTTGCTTTTCGGATGATTGTATGCAGGGTATGCAAGGTATGCAGGGGTTGCAATATATAATATGTCATATTACTGCAAAATTCATGTCCATTTATTTTCACAGAAAATCTATGTCAATTTATTTCAAATAGGATCAACCATTAATTCATGTCAATTTATTGTCCTAACCCATGCCAATTCACCTTAGTTTTTCATACTATTCATAATCATATTTATTTCTTTTTCATACCATTCCTAATCAAATTCATTGCATAATATGGAAAGAAAATCTAAATAATATATACATTGTCAATTTCATTACAAACCCAA
Organism: Dryas drummondii; assembly: GCA_003254865.1. Classification (NCBI taxonomy): domain Eukaryota; kingdom Viridiplantae; phylum Streptophyta; class Magnoliopsida; order Rosales; family Rosaceae; genus Dryas; species Dryas drummondii. The sequence goes on from QANW01004037.1 coordinate 192,573, forward strand.
TTTCTCATACTGATGCCCTTAATAGCATAATAACCAACAAAATTCCCCAGGAGACAACCATACATTGTCAATTTCATTACAAACCCAGTTGGATATTTTCCATACTTATGCCCTTAATAGCATAATAGCCAAGAAAATTGCCCAGGACACAACCAGGGCAACCCACAAGCACTTTTCTCTAGCATTCTCTCTTTCAACCATTACTCTAGGACCCTCAATACCATTAAGCCTTCTCCGCAGCCCATGGATCACATCCCTTGAACGATCGCACATCTTTGGATCCAGCCACACGAAAAAACCACAACCCGTGTTTTTCTATACAACCAACCATTATTAGCTCTAACTAAATTATTAAACATAAACCATGAACCAGAATCAACCCATAAATCTCACCCCAGTCCACTTTGGACACCCATGAAACCTCCTCCCTGGATTCAAATCTGTCCAAGAAGTGGATATTCGTGCAACCAATCCACAGTGGTAGCACAGTGATGATTCACCATCAGCATCTTCGTTGTGCGTCCTGCTCTGGTAGCTTCGATGGTTGCTTCGACTCATTTTGAAGAGAAGAGAAAATTAATGCTAGTGGAGAGAGGGAGAGAGGTAAGCTCGATTCTGAAAAAAAAAACATGGGTTTTTTTTTGTTTTAGAGATGGGGATTTGAGGAGATAAAGAGGGCCAGCTGAGCTGGCATCAAGTGGGTCCTACATGTGGGTGGCAATTGGGGGCTGTCTAGGTGAAAAAAATGAGGTGCTGAATGGTCCAGGGAGGTCGAAATGACCAATATACCCTGCCACATCAGCAAAATAGACGGAAGTTAAGACGAAAATTGGACGAAGGGGTACATTAAAATAACGTTGTAACTGTTAGGGGGTAAATTGATAAAATTAATAAGTCAGGGGGCACATTAAGAATGGAATCATAGTTCAGGGGGCAAAAATCATAATAAGCCTAAATATTTTTGGGCATGCAACTTTGGAATAAAAAGTTTGGAATATAGTATTTTCGTAGTATAGGTGTCAAATATAATATTGGCATATAAGTCATCTCTTACAGACAGCCAATCACTCAAGCACTCAATCACTCATCACATCCAAGTCTCAAGGGTCTGGTACTCACCAATTCCAGATCGGCAGCTTTCACTGCGAGTGGGTTAATTAGTCTTCTCCAACACCCAGCAGGCTAAGAAAAGAAGAGTTATATTGAACATGTTCTGTAGGAAGGAGTGATCCATTTCATATCGAACAGATCTATAAGGAGGATTGCGGCCAAAAAACAAAAAGATCTCATAAGGAGGACGTTCTTAATGTACAAGACCAGTATGCTGCCTGCTCACATAGAAGAAGAATTGTAGAAGGCACTTAATTGGGACCATAATTTCCTACCCTTAGATAGCAAAAGAAGCCTTAACCCTCTAAAATGAAATGGAGTCTCATTGCTTCCCGTTGAACTTTCATGTTTCAACTATAATCTCTCTATATAACTAGAACTAAACCAGCAATGTCCATAAATTTATGAGAACTGCTATGCTAAAGGTGTAATGTGAATGTAAGAAGTGACTGATGGTAATGTGAATGATAAAGACACTAATAACATGCCAACAACTCAAAGGAATTTATAAAAAATAACAAAACAAAAATGATTGCAAGAAGCATTTGATGGAAACAGGTGCAGTCTCAAACTGCAAACCCAACAGAAATTTTTAACTACATACTTCCATACTTCCATAGTTCCATTCAATTTTTTCTTAAACCGAAATAAGTATGCAATAGTTAAAGAACTACTCAACAAGTACACCAAAACTAGGGACAAAGTAAAAACTACAGTAGTCAATGTCCGCTGCCACCTACAATCAGCTCTTAGGTACTGGTAAGATTGTAAATACTAAATCTCTATTTGCATATAAGCAATCTTTGGAATACCTACAAAACACCAAGTTTCTGAAATCCGCAGAGTTCACCAATCCCCCACTTTTTTTCCTGCATATACAGAGAAAGAAAGAAGAAATAAAGCCTTAACTCACAAGTTCAAGAGAAGTTCGATACCATGTTGAATACCAGAAATAAAATGGAACTGCAATCTGAAAAGAAATAAGGTTGAGTTCAAACAAGGTAAGTTGATAATGTCTAGTAGCAAATACTGATAGGAAGAACACAAGTGGTAAAGATTTATGATATGCAATTTATAACACTGATTTTATAAATGACGATTCGAATTTGTAATGATAAGAGGAACGCAAGAAGTAGAAACTTAATAACTTCGGCATATCAAAATACGTCACAAGGTTTTATCATTAGTTACACGACTAAAGTTATGTACCAGATTTCCACCCTATATTCATTTTAGGGTATACAAGGTTCTCTGATAAGATAGATCACAATCTACCTTGGGCTACGGGATTACAATTGTTTTGTATCAAGTGTGAGATTTCTTTTGTCATTTTACTAGCTTCTTAGAGTATAATCATAGCACTGGTTAGAATAAAAATATTACCTAAAATTGCTTGCCTTTTAACTTGTGAACAGATTCAGAGTTTTTAGAATGTTCAAAAAAAAATTCAAGTTTATGATCACTTAATGTACTAATTCAGACAGCAAACAAACAGAATCCAGATTCAGACTGCAAGCAAGCTAACAAAAATCCAGTGTAAATTGAAAATAATCAAAGCACAGGAATAATTAATTTCAAATATATTTGAAGGCATAAAACAAAACACAAATAAGTGAAAGCAAGTGCTAAAAATCAAAAAATCCAACCAGAGTAATAAGTTGCATCGGCTTGGTCAAGTAAGGCAAGCGTGCACACAAACGAATCCATGAACCAACAATTGAATCTTCCACTTTCATACTGTTGAACGTGGCCGGTGTTAGGATCCACCATTTGCAGATGTTTCCTATCTTCAGCATCTATGAACACTAGTTCGCCATTCCTTCTAGAACCAAATGGCCATAAAATCCTAGGCCCTTCCAGGCTTACGGTGAACATCTTGGTCCATGATTCTTCCTTACCATATTCCTTCATCACCCAGATTTCAAAATCTGGTGCATAGATTAGATTGGTTTGTTTGGTAAACAAAACGAGTGACTCCCCATATCTTGAAAGATGGCAATGCTGGGTTCTCAAAACCGTGGGTATCCGTATCGACTCGCCAAACTCTTCACTTGACAAATCAAACGTCCTAATAAAGTCAAACTGTCCTTTATAGAAATGCAGAGAACCCTTAGGAAAAACCGGAGTAAAATCTGGCCATTAGTAAAGTCGAATCTAGAGCCCGCAAATGTAAAGTCCGCATAAGTAAACTCATTGGGGAGACCTGAACTAAGTACCTTCCATGATCGACTGGCTAGGGAGAAAAGGTTATACTGGCTATAAACGAACATGGGACTTTCCAACCTGGCAGCCATGAAAACCTTATAGTCTTTGGAATGGGAATCATAACCAAAGCCATAACCTACAGAATCCGGAGTACCCTCAAACTCATAGTTAATACGCATCCTAGGAGTAATACGCATCCTAGGAGTAGCAAATCTCAAATACTTTTGAATTAGAGGGTTCCAAATAACTATATATTTTGACCCAGAAGCCAGGCAAACCAGCCCATTACAAGTTCCGACCACATCTGAAATTACAAATGGAACATCAAAGGCGTTGAACTCACAGTGAAAATGGGAGTCGTCCAAATGCTGATCCTCCTCAAACTTCTCAAACTTCAGCCACTGCTCCCACTTCTCCTGCAATGAGTAACGCAATCCGATGGAGCTGTCGCGGTTGTGGACTTCGCACACGCAATTCTGTAGTGCAAGGAAATCAACGTAGTCGCGGCTGTTGGAATGGTGTCTGTGAATGAAGTCAGGGGTGATGACTGAGGCCCATGACTTGCACACAATGCTGAATTGACATATCTTTTTTAGGGGAAGCCTTAGGAAGATGTTCTCCATAACCTCATTAGGAAGACGAGAGAAGTAATCTAGTTTTATTTTGCGGACAACTGAGAGAGAGCGCCGTTTGGACTTGAACTTATTGATTCGAGCGAGCTTCATGAGCATGTGAAACAGATTGAGCCGGAGGGAAGTTCTTCTTTTTGGGGGCACCATTGTCCCAAGAAGAATTAGAATTAGGGTGTGGGGACGTGGGGGTTCCGAGAACGCGACGGAGAGGTTTCGAGAGAGGAGAGTCGAAAAAGAAACGGAAATAACTGAGGTGGCTAGGGTTTTTCGCTGGCCAAAAAGACAAAAGAGATTGCCAGAATTCCAGGGGAAATAACTGAGATTGTTTGTTTTAAATTTTTAATACCTATTATTAGTTTATAAATACACTGACTGCTGCTTCTTAAACAAAACCACCTGGGAGGTGTGGTGGAAGTGTGGAACTAGAAGTGTTTTTTATTTTTATTTTTGCAAAACTAGACCCAGGTTCGATTCATGAGCGACGCCAACTATGTATTATTTTTGCTAAACACATACTATGCTGGTTTAGACTTTTTTTGTGCGGACTGAGCTCTCGGCACATTATAAAAAAAAAAAATTCAAATAAAAATTGATGAAGAGACAAAGGGAATCGGGAGAAATTGAGTGTCTCTATTCTTCTCATTATACTGCCTATTTATAGGCTTATAATTGTTGATGCAAATTTCCGTAAGACGGATGCAACAACTTAAAACTGATATTTTGGCTAATCAGAATCCTTGTTGGATAATGACGTGGATGTCTACTTGAGTCCTTCCTGCATGAAATACAAGATCAAAGGAGATGGACCGGTGTGGTACCAGCCAAACACGCTCCGATGATGAAGTCAGTGAAGTGTATTTGAAGGTGTTTGTGTAAGAACAAGGAAGAACATGTGATGAACTTGGGAGAATGTGGAAGAACAAGGTAAGATCTCCTAGGTTTATTCTCAACAAGTGGGATGTATTCTGGTGGGCTNTTGAGAAGAGGCACGCGTTCGGTCATGAATAGTGGCATGCACAGCTACCCACCTTCTTTACATTCAATGCTGCATTGAATGCAAGGATGAAAGATAAACTGGGATGCCCTAATAGTCATGATTGTGAGCTGGGAAGTCTCATCTGTCAGAGAATCCTGTCAGGTGCACTTGAGTATGGCGGTTCGTCCCAACGTGATCTTCCTTAGAATGGTGGCAACGTGATCTTCCTTAGAATGGTGGTGGGAAGCCGAGCCAATCCGAACACATGTTCTCATGTGTAGACATGAAACCCATGTGTGATCGGATCGGACATGGACAATCCGGCCGAGCCGGTCCGGTAGGTAGTGATCCCTTCAAGTCGTAGTTGGCTGTGACTAGAGTTTGAAAGGATGCTCGCTTAAGGCCGAGCCGAACCGAACTGGGATAACCAAGGAAAGATGAACACTCAATTCTTTGGAAAATCCTCAGATCAGGTCGGACCGGGCGCAAGAGATTCACCATGACGAGCCGATCTGAGATGGCAAAAAAGGTGCCGAGTTGGTGTGATGATGTGAAGGTCCAAGTTTTGACCATTGAAAAGTCAAACTCCGAAGTTGGATATGACCAGCCACGTGTCGATTCATGGTTGGTTGTTGAATTCATATGGATTTATCCACAAACAGAAGTCCCCCAACTTCCGATCCGAGCAGACCGTGATAGATTGGAAGTTGAAAAGGCGATGATCTGTGGAAAATAATATCTCGGCCTGATCCGAGCCAAACTGGGTAGGTCTATTTTTCCGAGGATCCGAACGAATGACGACATGTAGTTGGCCAAAATATCTTGGGAATATGTTAAGGGACGTTTGGTGTCTGCTTGGGGGAATGTAAGGGCCACTTCATTTATGGGTATTTTGAACATTGACAGGTGGCAAAATCTGGGACTTGAAGCACCACTTTTGGATGGCTGAGATTCGTTTTGCATGGGGATATAAATGGCTCTCTCTTCCTCTTCCTCCCTTTGCTTTCCAACTTTTCAGTTTTTTTTTTTTTTCCAATTTTTCGCTCTCACCGAAAACTCTCTCTCTCTGTGAATCTCTTTCTCTCTCCGTCACCAGTGCAGTGGTTCGGTCACAGTTCTAACCGAGCGCAACCGTAGGCGAGGCTGCTCCGAGTGTGTGAAGGGTGGAGAGTTTGGCCGGAGAAAAATCAGTACGTGATTCTCCCCATTTTCTGAGTTTTTGCATTTTCGGGTTTCTGGGTGTGTTCTTGAGTGTTCTTTAAAAAGTCACTTTTTGATTCAAAAAGGTAAGAGAGAGAAAACAGCAAAGCGTTTGTGATGTCAACTACCAATTCGAGTGGTCGGCTCGGCTCGGCTCGGGAGATGCCTTTGAAGAGGACAGTGATGCCGAGCTGAGCCGGAGCCCACCAGGGGATGAGGCAGATTGGGACGAGCTGTCCGAAGAGTTGGGCGAGGTTGGCTCGGCGTTGAAACACGATCCAGGTGAGGAACGCCGACCTCGAGGGGATGAGGAAAATCTCCAGGTATTGAGTTCCGATCGGGAACAGGAAAAGGGTGAAGAAGATGAGGAAGAAGACACAAATGTCGAGCCGAGCTCGAATGCCCCAATAAGGATCACCTCGGGGTCAGAAGAAAGGGATAGGGGTTGTGATGCCTCAACCTCGGCTCGGCGGGTGACGGGATGCCCGATCGACCCGGATTACTACGAAGAGTTGGCATGGAAGGCCAACCAGATCCTCAACGAGATGACCGAATTTCATCTCGGGGATCTAAGAGAAAGGTACGGAATCCCGAGCTCGGTTCTGACAAGGTTGCTGATCGCCGGAGAGAGGCCGAGCCGACCCCCCAAAGGATGGGTGACAATATACCCGGAGATGTTCGAGAATGGGGTTCGGCTCCCCCTACATCCCTTCCTGCAGGATTGGTTGGCGATGATCGGCGTGGCGCAGCACCAGCTCAACCTGAATGTGTATAGGATCATCCTATCCATGCACATCTTGTGGCACAAGGTGCACAAGTGTGTACCAGACAAGGATCTACTGATTTCCTCCTATGCACTTAGGTCGAAGCAGAAGACCGAGCTTGGTTTCTACAACCTTCAGGCCTACTCGGGGCCACTGTTCACTAGGAATCCCTCATCCCAGAAGACTTGGAAAAGAAGATACTTCTTTGTTTATGGGGATTGGGAGTTCGCCGATCCGAACAGTCTTCCTCCGGCTCGGGTCCCTAAAGCTTTTAGGATTCCAGGTGGGCATTGAATGTCTGGGAGAGCCGATCCGGATTTGACTTGTGATGATGACTTTATTGATTTGATTTGATTTATTATTTTTTTTTAAGCTAACTCTTTCTGTTTCATTTTTGCAGTTAGCTGGGGCAAGTACAAGCTTCGGGGTGAGCTCAAGGATCAGATTGCCGCGGTAAGAGAGTCGCTGTCGGAGCACCTGTCAACCAAATTCTTGCTCGGACCCACGCAGATCAGATCGAGCGGGATCTCCTGGTTTGTGCCCAGGTGGAACCCAAGCTGGATGATGAGAAGGACGCCCAAGAGGGTCAACAAGAAGAGCTTCCCCTCCCCGATCGCCTTACCGGAGCTGAAGTGATCGCGCCTGCAGCTGAGCAAAACCAGGAGGATCTCCCGATCCCTGCAGCCGAGCCAAACCCGATCCCTCCGGTCCCCGAAACTGATCCCCACGCTGAAATGCAGATCGGAGGGGTTGAAGTGGTGCAGCTCGGTGAGGAGACGCCAGAGGAGTCTGCCGAACCGACCCTGGAGGGGCCAGCCGAAAGATCCGCCTAAGCTTGTGTTTTGTTCATTTTTGTTTTGTTCCCCGAGCCGAAGTGTGGCTCGAGGTTTTGATATATTTCCGAACGATTTTTTTTTTTTTGAATCCTTTGTAATGAATTTATTTTTCAGTATTTTCTTCCATTCTGATTTGTCTATCAGCTCAGCTCGGAAACGAGGCTAAATCTACAACAAGTAATAATGGGCAAGAAAATGATGAAGAATAAAAATAGCCATGGTAAAAACAAAATAAATGTGATAATGGACAACTTGTTTTGAGATCGGCCTGACTTGTCGACCACAAGACAATAAAATGAAAATTCACAACTTATCTTCAGATCAGCCTGATAAGTATGATGAAAATAAGCAGAAATTATAAATCCCTGCTGATCTCGGACGGGCTTGAAATATCCGTTGAGACATTAGGAATTTTGTTTTTGAGAAAAATATTCTCAACTTGCTTTTAGATCGGCTCGGCATACACGATTAGAGGTTGAGTTTTAAGACATTTTTCTTTTTAAGAAATATCCTGTCGAACGTTAGGACTGTAGGAAGTCACTTCAGCTCGGACAGATATTTTTATAGACCTGATAAGTCTGTACTATGCTGAGCATCGGGCCGAAAATGGCGCACCAACTCGGCACAGGAGTTTATAGACCTGATGAGTCTGTAATATGCCGAGCATCGGGCCGAAAATGGCGCGCCAGCTCGGCACATGAGTTTATAGACCTGATGAGTCTGTAATATGCCGAGCATTGGGCCGAAAATGGCGCGCTAACTCAGCACATGAGTTTAAAGACCTGATGAGTCTGTAAGTTTGTTATTTTTCGAAGGAAACACTTAGATCTCTCTTTTTTGTTGGGGGTGTATAGGAGTAGAGTCCCCAGTGTTTACTTGGAAAAATAAGAGTGGATGAGTCAAAAAGGGTGTTCTTCTTTATTGATTAGAAGGATGTTAGGTCGGACAGTCCCCGATCCTAATTACATTTACTGGTAGTAAATCTTGAGGTTTTCAGTATTCCAGCTATGTTTGAAAGGCTTCCTAGCCAGAGTGGCCAAGTTGTAAGTGGCAGGCTTGACTATGCCTGTGATTCTGTAGGGTCTGGTCCAGTTCTGATCGAACGAGCTCTCCTTGATGGCAAGAGGGTTCTTCTTCATGACGAGACTGCCCAGTCCGAAGCTTTTGGGTTTGACCCTTTGGTTGTAGTATTTGGCTACCTTCTGTTGGTAGGCAGCTCGGCAGAGATTGGCATCGGTTAGCATTTCTTCGATCATGTCCAGGCCGAGCCGAAGTCCGGTGTCGTTGGCCTCTGGGTTGTATGTCCCGGTCCGGAATGAGGGAGTCCCCATTTCGATCGAAACAACAGCATCGACGCCGAACGCCAGTGCATAAGGTGTTTCCTTCGTAGAGTTGCGATAGGAAGTTCGGTAGGACCATAACACTTCTGGCAAGAGTTCTGGCCAATTTCCCTTAGCATTATCAAGCTTGGACTTCAGGGTTTTCTTGATGATCTTGTTGATAGCTTCGACCTGTCCGTTTGATTGCGGATGGTAAGGGGCGGCGAAGCGCAAGTTGATGTTCAGACGTGAACAAAAACTCCTGAATTTTTTACAGTCGAACTGTTTACCATTGTTCGCGATGATGGTGTGCGGCATACCGAACCTGCATATGGTTCTTCCACATAAAAGTTTCCATCCGCTCGGCCGTAGTGGTGGCTAGGAGTTCAGCTTCGGCCCATTTGGTGAAGTAGTCGACTGCTACTACAGCCATTGTGACTTGCCCCTTTGCTTTCGGCATAGGGCCAATCAGATCGAGTCCCCACTGTGCGAACGGCCAGGGACCGAATATGGAGGTCAGCAATTGAGGAGGCTGACGGGAAACTGAGGCGAACTGTTAACATTTGATGCAAGTGCGGGACAGATGATCCGCATCCTTGCTCAGCGTAGGCCAAAAGTAGCCATGTCTGATCGTCTTGTAGGTAAGAGCTCTTCCTCCCGAGTGGTTCCCGCATATCCCCTGATGGATTTCTTTCAGCATATCCTGACCTTCCTGAGGCGTGATACACCGTAAGTAAGGTAGGGAAAAACTTCTCTTGTAGAGCTGACCGTCGATGATGCTGAACCGAGCCGATTTGGTTTTAATGAGACGTGCCTTGTCTTTTTCCGGGGAGAGAATCCAGAGACCAAGTAGTCGGTGATTGGCGTCATCCAATTCGGCTCGGCATGGGTCTGCATGACGGCGGCCACTTCGTCGGCAGTGTTAGGCCTGTCCAGAATTTCGACTGGGATATGCCTGGCATATCCGATATCCTTGGCCGAAGCTAACCGTGCCAAAGCGTCAGCTCTGCAATTTTCTGCCCTTAAGATTTGGGATACCTTGTATTCTTGAAACCCCCTGAGCAGTGAGTGGGTTTTCTCGAGATAGGCCGCTATGCTTGGTTCTCGAGTCTCATATTCTCCCAATATTTGATTGACGATGAGTTGGGAGTCGCTGAAGATGTTCAGCCTAGCCGCGCCGAGCTCCTTTGCCAATCTGAGTCCGGCGATGAGTGCTTCATACTCTGCTTCATTGTTGGATGCTTGAAATCTGAAGCGAAGAGCATACTCCATCACGACTTGTTTTGGGGAGATCAAAACAAGTCCGGCTCCGCTTCCCATAGCGTTGGAAGATCCGTCTACGTACAGGGTCCAAGTGAGGAGATCCGCTTGGGTATGATCGCCGTTTGTGTTCGGATCGGACGTGTTTGGGATAACGTTGGCGTGAAGTGGATCTTCCGCTATGATGGTGGACTCACAAATGAAGTCTGACATGGCTTGGCCCTTGACGGCCGTTCTGGGACGATAGGTGATGTCAAACTCGCCGAGCTCGATTGACCACTTGATGAACCGACCCGAAGTCTCGGGTTTGGCCAGGATTTGCCTGAGTGGCTGGTCAGTCAAGACGACGATCAAGTAAGCATAGAAGTATGGCCTTAGTTTCCGAGCCGAGCTGACCAAGGCGAGGGCCATCTTCTCGAACTTAGGATATCGGGTCTCGGCGTCGACGAGAGCTCGGCTCGTATAAAAGACCGGATGCTTTACCCCGCTGACCTCTCTCACCAGAACCGAGCTGAGAGCCGAGTCAGAATCAGATAGGTAAAGAAAAAGTTTTTCACCTTCCTCTGGTTTGGATAAGATGAGAGGTTCCCCCATGTGCCTCTTCAGATCTTGAAAGACCTGCTCGCATTGGGGGTACATTCTATGCTCTTCCCTGCTCCCTTCAGAGCTTTGAAGAAAGGGAGGCACCGGTCAGTGGATTTTTGAGATGAACCGGTTCAGGGCGGCAACTCTTCCAGTCAGGCTCTAGATCTCTTTAAGTGTTCTTGGGGCCTGGATCTTCTCCGGATTGGCCTCGATTCCCCTCTGGCTGACCATGTAGCCAAGGAATTTGCCTGAGCGAACCCCAAAGACACATTTGGCTGGGTTCAGCCGCATCTGATATTCCTTTAGGACTCCGAACATGTCCGAGAGATCCCTGACGTGTTCATCCGCCTCGATGCTTTTAACTAACATGTCGTCCACATAGACTTCCACCGATTTGCCTATGGAAGATCTGAACATGTGGTTGACCAGCCTTTGGTAGGTGGCTCCAGCGTTTTTGAGGCCGAAGGGCATGACTTTGTAATAGTACATGCCGCGATCGGTTATGAAAGATGTGTTCTCCTGATCAGGTTTGTGCATGAGCATCTGATTGTACCCAGAATAGGCATCCATGAAGCTGAGGAGCTTGTGTCATGCCGTCGCATCGACCAGTTGATCTATTCTGGGCAAGGGAAAGCTGTCTTTGGGACACGCCTTGTTCAGATCGGTGAAATCCACACACATCCTCCACTTCCCATTGTTTTTTTTTACCATGACCACATTGGCGAGCCAATTAGGGTAGTTGACTTCCCGGATGAACCCGTTCTTTTGTAGTTTGGTCACTTCTTCGGCCATGGCTGCGTACCGAACCGGATCGTATGACCTCCTCTTTTGACAGACTAGTTTGCATCCCGGATCAATGTTCAACTTGTGGGTGATCACGTCAGACGATATGCCTGGCATGTCATCGTAAGACCAAGCGAACACTTCCGCATTTGCACGGAGGAAGTCAAGTATGGCCGACCGCTAAGCTGGGGTGAGTTGAGTCCCCACTCGGACGAGCCGATCCGGGCTATCCTCTGAGATCGGTACCTCTTCCCAAGTTTCGGCTGGGAGAGGTCGAACATCTGAGTTCAGCTCAGCGGTGAAGTCGAACGTCTCCGCCCTCAGCCATCTGCCGGAATCAGCGATGGAGGCAAGTTCCTGGGAGTTCGGCAGTTAACCCTTCTGCTTTATGGAAGTGGCGTAGCAAGACCGAGCCGAACACTGGTCTCCTTGAATGACTATGCAATCATCGCCCACCGCACATTTGATGAGAAGGTTGGCATAGTGGACGATGCATTCGAGGTCGACCAGAGTTGGTCTTCTCAGGATGATGTTGTAGGCTGAAGGTCGCTTGACGACGATGAAATACGTCATGCAAGTTTTCTTGATTGGTCTTTTCCCGAGCGAAAGGGAAAGGTAGATGTGTCCAAGGGGTTGGACCACTTCTCTCCCGAATCTGATTAGGGCGGGTGTGTCGGCTTCCAACTTGTCATCGCCGATTCCCAACTGCTCGAACGCAGAATGGTAGAGGATGTTGACCGAACTTCCTCCGTCGACGAAGGAACGAGCGATGGTGATTCCGGCCACTTCAGCGACTATGACCACTGGATCATAGTGTGGGAAGATGATCTCATTTGACTCGTTCAGCTCAAAAGTGACCGGTGCCCAGCCTTCCGTTGTCTTTTGGAAGTGCTGGGCTGACCCTCTTGGATCGACACGGATTCATGGGCGTGGGCCGCCTGTCTGACGTACTCATTCTGGGATCGGTTCGAACTCCCCACGAAGGTTGGGCCTCCGCCGATCGATCCGATGGCGGCGTCCCGGACGTCAATAGTGTTGGTGGGCCTCTTCAGCGCGGCCTTGGGTACTCTCGGCCCGCCGGTCAGGAATTGATTGATCTTACCCGCCCGGGCAAGAGTCTCAATTCCATCGTGGAGAGCATAGCAGTCACCCGTGATATAGCCATGATTGGAGTGGTACTTGCAGAAGATGCCCTCCTTGATCTGATCTGGGAGTGGCCCATTGATCTCTCTTGCAGCTGGGAGTTGATCCTTGACCTTGGAGAAGATTGTTTCCAGACTGGCGTTGAGAGGGGTGTACTCCGTGTATTAGACAAATTTAGGCCCTTGCCCAGAAGTTGGCGTGGTTCCTCAATTCTGGTCTTTTTAGTTTGGACCTGAGGCTTGGGGCTTACGACCTCTCCCTCATTCCTCTTGACCGAGGTTAGCTTAGAGTTCAGGGCCTCCACTTGAGCATCCCAATCCTTTGCTCGCGCCCATTTGGTGGCCTCGGCTGAGAGCTCGTCATAGGTTGAAGGAGGGTTCCTCATTAGATGGAAGCGAAGTCCCCCGGCGAGCAGACCTTGCATGAGAGCATTTTTGGCAGATCGGTCGTCGTAGTCATCGGACTTCGTGTATTTAAAGTTGAAGCGGATCAGATAGGTCTTGAGGCTTTCTCCTTCCTGTTGCTTGATCAATGACATATCGTTCAAGTTGTAGAGTCGTTCGGATACAACCCGATATCTCGTCAGGAAGGCCCTCCGGAGGTCAAAGAAGGAATCAATGGAGTTCTGCTAGAGGGTGCGGAACCAACCCCGCGCCGATCCCTTCAAGGTTGAAGGGAAGATTCTGCATTTCGTGGCTTCAGACGCCTGGCGGGCTTCCATGGCATATCTGAAGCTGTCAAGGTGGTCATAGGGGTCCTTGGTTCCGTCATACTGATCCATCTTAGGGGGCTTGGTATCCCTAGAGACCTCGGCATTCATGATCCTGCTAGTGTTTGGGAGGGGGAGTTCTCCCCCATGGTCAGTTCTGCCGAGGTACCCCCTGGAGACTTCGACCTGGCCGAGCCGATCATGGGCACTCCGAATTTGGTTTTGGACCAAAGTTCAGACAAGATTTTCCACGTCGGATTGGGTGCAGTCTCCGCTGAGCACTCGATTCGGTCACCGAGTCTCTCGTTCATCGGCTGACGAGTGATCCTCTCGCCTGCCGGACGCCGGTCAGACATGACCATGGTGGGTCCTAGTCGATCCCCCGCGGATCGTCTCCCCAAGTGTGTTCCCGATGTAGAGGGGTCTTGGCTGGTTCTGGCAATGTGGTCGATGACAGGGCCGAGCCTGCTTCTGGCTAGGACCCTGGGCTCAATTGATTCGGCCGGATCAGTGGCCCCCAATCTAGATCGGATCGAAGGTCGCTGATCATTGGCTGGTTCGGATTGATCTTCCCGCGGGGTTTCGGGAGAGCGTCTTTTGAAGGCCGCCTTCTTTTGCTGAAGAAGACGATGGGCATTCAGGAATTCCAGCTGTTCGGCCGGGGGCATGTCCTCGAAGCCCGGAAAGGCGCAATCCGTGCTCTGCCGAGCAGGGTGGTCGTCCACATCGGCCTGAGTATTCTGCCGAGAAGAAGACGGTGAAAGGCCTCCTGCTCGATTCAGGTTTGTCTTGACCGAAAGCCCGATCTTCCGCTGAAGTCGAGCTGAGCGCGATGGCGCGCGAGCTCCTCAGCTTGCTCGGCCTGTTTGGCGAGCAGCTCGTTGTTTTGCTTGAGAAGTGCATTCTCAGCGACTAAGTGGCGTTGGTTCTCCCTAAGGAGTTTGTGAGCAGCCTTGATTTTCAGGGGGGGCTTTAGATTTGGCTATTTTGGCGAGATGTGCTCTTCTCGTTTTGTCAGGCGTCTCAGGCTCATGTTACTGATTATCCTGGGATTCTGAAGAAGAGCTGCTGTCATGAAAGATGGTAGTCATGGCGTAGGGATTTGTTGAATGAAGATCTCAACACTTGCGAGGATGAACACAATGGCTGAAGATGATCTTCCCACAGACGGCGCCAATCTGTTGATGCAAATTTTCATAAGATAAATGCAACAACTTAGAACTGATATTTTGGCTGATCATAAGCCTTGTTGGATGATGACGTGGATGTCGACTTGAGTCCTTCCTGCATGAAATACAAGATCAAAGGAGATGGACCGGTGTGGTACCAGCCAAACACGCTCCGATGATGAAGTCAGTGAAGTGTATTTGAAGGTGTTTGTGTAAGAACAAAGAAGAACATGTGATGAACTTGGGAGAATGAGGAAGAACAAGGTAAGATCTCCTGGGTTTATTCTCAACAAGTGGGATGTATTCTAGTGGATTTTTTTGTGAGTGAAATTGTGTATTAGGTCTTTTTTCTTTTGTGCACATAAGGCAGCTTATATAGGCAAAGGAAATGGTGAGGGGTAAGTTACCTGCATGAGGGTGAATGGTTGAGAAGAGGCCACGCGTTCGGTCATGAATAGTGGCATGCACAGCTACCCACCTTCTTTACATTCAATGCTGCATTGAATGCAATGATGGAAGATAAACTAGGATGCCCTAATAGTCATGACTGTGAGCTGGGAAGTCTCATCTGTCAGAGAATCCTGTCAGGTGCACTTGAGTATGGCGGTTCGTCCCAATGTGATCTTCCTTAGAATGGTGGTGGGAAGCCGAGCCGATCCGAACACATGTTCTCATGTGTAGACATGAAACTCATGTGTGATCGGATCGGACATGGACAATCCAGTCGAGCTGATCTGGTAGGTAGTGATCCCTTCAAGTCATAGTTGGCTGTGACTAGAGTTTGAAAGGATGCTCGCTCAAGGCCGAATCGAACCGAACTGGGATAACCAAGGAAAGATGAACACTCAATTCTTTGGAAGATCCTCAGATCAGGTCGGACCGGGCGCGAGAGATTCACCATGACGAGCCGATCCGAGATGGCAAAAAAGGTGCCGAGCTGGTGTGATGATGTGAAGGTCCAAGTTTTGACCATTGAAAAGTCAAACTTCGAAGTTGGATCTGACTAGCCACGTATCGATTCATGGTTGGTTGTTAATTGATGTGGATTTATCCACAAACAATAATTACAGACGATGAAAACACTGATCATAATGCCAGTCATTTCTCCCCTAATGGAGATAAAATATTCATAAAATAAATATGGTATTTCACTGCAGGGAATTATAAATTGTCCAACATTTATTTCAAGAAACGTAAAAATTGTTCTTCTCCTCACAATAAGAACATATGAAATTAATTCCTTCGGGGAATTAATTTGGCTTTGTGAAAGGCTAATGAATAAATATCATATGGGTTATACCTGAAAACTGACCACTCATGTCATGAGTTATACCTGCCAATTCCCCAATTCACGAGGAATCTTTTAATGAAAAGAGTCTATATATGAGTTGAATTCACTATGATAACCGTGTTAACACAAAAAAATGAGATAAATTAACATATATGCCAATTAATCATTTCCAATAAATGAGGATTTGTTGAGATCCAAGGACCTACACTATAAAACTTATCGCTAAGAACCATTTTTATATATGCTCTAGATCCAAATCTTGGATAGTTTTGCTTTTAAACATGGAAAGCACGCATGCCACATCCAATTTACAGTATGATTGATTACACAACTTGTTGATCTGAAGCAAGTTTATTTGAGCCACATTCTGCCATGATGGCTGATGAGTTAAGGTCATAATTGGCCAAAGGTTTGCTTCGTCGTAGGCCAAGGTATGGCACATATGGGTGTGAGAAAGATTAGCATATGGTGCTTGCGTAGCCATGGAATGAAGTGTGCAACATAGAATGATTCGGCTGCTAGGTTCCGTACTAGGGATTTGAGTGAAAATAATGGACTTTGAGACAAACAATCTTCTATAACAAAAACTAGCTTCACAATGAGCAAACCTACACAAAGCCTTCATCCACCCATGCTCTGTTAACCTATAATAAAATTAGCAAACACTAATGAGGAGGTTAATTGACTAATAGTCTAATAACTAGGACTAAGAAACATGCTTATAGTTGCAGGTTGGAATTCATTTATAAGAGGCATCTTCATAGTCCAAAGGAAACTCTTCTTAAACTATCATATGGCCTTAAACAATTGCATTTTCCAAGTAAAAGAATATCATATCAAGTAACACCCATCATTGTTTGTGAGACAAATGACTCCAAAGCTACAGCGATTGGATTGAAGTGATATTGTACCAAGGTCTTGGATGGTTGGAAACTTGGATCTGATTCTTTTTTTTTTTTTTTGGGTCATTTTAGAGTTGGATCTGATATACAAATGATATACACCAAAACCCTATACACATAAAATCTGGAACTTGGAATACACCAGGTAAATTGATTGATCAAAGAACATCATCCACAAGGATTGAAGAGAGCCATTGTGATCCCTCTTCGATCCAAACAGAGTAGACTGATACAATGAGACCACACTTGAGTTAGTCAGGGCATAAGCAACCCGATTACATTCACATGTAAGGAATTGACAAAAAGAAACAGCAAAAGAGGAGAGGAGCGACTTCACTTCCTCCGCTAAGTTGCCATCCTCGGCTAGACATCTGCAGCATCTCCAATAATAGGAGGTGGAGAACAAGCATGAAACTCCAACACAACGGAAGTACAACCCATATCGCACGCCAACCGGAGACCTTCTGCCATAGCAACAAGTTCCACATGACGGGCAGAATACAACCCCAAGACCTGCTTGGAGGAAGCAACCATAAGATCACCCGCACGGTTGTGAATCACAGCTCCTAAACCAGAAACATCACTAGAGAGCTGAAGATCCCCATCCATTGCATATTAGTTTCCTTATCTCATTTATAAAAATCTTAGCATTACTCAGTCTCTGTATTATTTTTTCTTGTTTGATACCCAGAAATCCTTCAGGTGAACCCAGATTCGAAACGAAGCCCCCTGTCGAACCCTACAATCTTTGGGAGGCAGGAAACTCTAGCAAATAGTTAGATAGGTACCTTTGAGGAATCAAACCTCCGACCACATGGGAGCAAACCATGGGACTGACCAACTCCACTAAACCCTCGTTGGTACTCGGTCTCTGTATTATTTCTTTCCAATTCAAATACACCCAATCTAACTATATCTTGTGTTGATGAAACCTGCAATTCTGATGGTCTTTTTCCTAGAATGTTTGAAATAATAACTAAAAGAGATTGACAAGCATGGAGTTCCTCCTCCTTTTGCGAATCAGTTAGCTCCAACTCGCGATCCTCCCATGGCTGGTAAAATGTCCTGTACAAATTTTATGGCAAGGACAGGTTAGTTTTGATAAAGGGTATAAGGGCACACATAAAACACCCGGAATTTGAATAGGCTAACAAACAACAAAATATCGGACGTGAAAAAAGGAACTGCATTAATCAGTTAGTGAAGGGTTATTAATTGTTTAACCTACTTAAATAAAATTTAACAAATTAACAATGTCAGCTTGGTCAATTTTCTTTCCCTATCAGATCAGTTTTCCTCTATTAGTTATCATCGGTTCGATTTCCAATATGGGGAGCCTTGTCCTGGCAAATAGAAAATTTAGACCTGTAAGGAGTCCCTGAAAAATTTAATCAGAGCATCTGTCTTGATCAATTTCCCAGACCCAGTGACCTTGATATAACATTAGGAAACATTGATAGAAAGCGGAAATACGTGTAAACAATCAAGTCCCTGTCAGCAAACCATGTATAAAGATTGAAAGGAAAAAGAAAACAGGCGGGCGAACAATATATAGTACCATCTCCATTTAGGATTCACTTCAGTAGGACAACGTATCTTCGACCAGAGTGATTTAACAATAGTCCCATCATCATGCAAGAAACCTGAACCAGATTACATAAAGGATGTCAGTTATAGGTGTAAACCTATTTGTAATGCACATGACTAACTACGCCTTCTTGGATAATATAGAGGTTCTGAAGTACACTGCACAACCTTTTCAAAATCTAGTTTCTACCCCAAATACAGGAACTAAACCAACCCTGAATCCAACTAAGCCTGTTCCTACTCAAACACTCAGCTCCAGAAGGCCAAATGCATAATTAATCAAATAACGTATGATACCTGCAAAAATGGAAGCATCCGAAAGGAGAAGGCTGAGGGCAGCTGTGACTGATGGTAACATTATGTAATTTGTGCCTGCAAGCTGTTGGAGGTAGAGAATTGCAGATGCTAAAATCTCCTCACAACCATATCTGTTTCTGCTGCTTTCTCCGCATGCATTTTTAACATGGTCCATTAAAGACTGCAAATTTTTTAAATTTAACCCTTTTGAAAACTCAGGGTCCCTATCATTGAATTTCCCATCAAGCTTCCCAAGAATTACGGAAGCAGTTAGCCAACGTAAAAGTTTTAATATCAAAGAATTCTCGTTCAGAGATTTTTTGGCCCGAGGCTTGTTGAGAGTTTTTGGCCTGAAGCTTGATGAGATTTTTTGACCTGAAGCTTGATGAAATTCTTTGGCCTGAAGCTTCTTTGCAGAGTCTGCTTCCAAAGCAGCGGAAATTGCCCACATAATAAAACTTGAAAGCTTTTCATGACTCTGTGACATATCAAAGAAAGTTTCACCTTTCATGGTATAATCAAGAGAAAACAGTACAGACTAATTTTGCATAGTGTATGAACAAATATAAATAAATAGAGGATATTGTTGATCACTGAACATCTAATTGCCAAATTAAGTTACCAAGTATGTTGAGGATATGTTCAGCAACAATAAAATAGTTAATTATGAGGAAAGACTTGTCCAACATGTCTGGCATATATATATCAGGCTTACCAGCTCATTTGTCCAACATGCATAAGGAATCTTTAATAGGGCATCATAGAACATACAGAAGTCGGAAAATAAAACAATAGATTCTATGGCTCCTCTAACAGATATTATAATCTGAGATTCTGAATTTATAGAAATGTAGGGCATAAGTGAAGATTAGTATCAAATTAGTTCAAGGGACTCTTTGTCAAGCTAAATTCAAGATATAAGCAGTTAAAAGTGACACGATTCAGATGGATATATTATGCATCTATGAACATCGTTACTGGCCATGGTGTATTTTCAGTTCCTAAGAGGTTTTAAGAAGGTAGAGTCATCCAAATACATATTCATATGTGTGTGTGTGTGTGTGTGTGAGATAGAGAGAGAGAGAGAGAGAGAGAGAGAGAGAGAGAGAGAGAGAGAGAGAGAGAGAGAGAGAGAAAAACCAAACTAAAGATGGCAGCTGGAGGTGCACTCATAAGCATAGCTTTAAGGCCAAACTTTACAGTAGCAAAAGAACTTGCATTACCATATATCTCAACAGCTTTATATATTTTATATAAACCCTCAACTGATACAACAAATTTTGGCTGATATATCTTCCTTTTTTGGGATATCTTGAATGTTGAAATTATTATTTCAAGAATTAGATTGACAACTGCAACATTTTCCTTCAACAAAGTCACATCACCAACAAGAAATTTGTAGAGATGAGATGTAAGTTCCATGAGCTGCTCAAAGGCAAATTCTTGCAACCAATTAGTAATGTCTCTGGAAGAAGTAACATCATTGACAACCTAAAATCCAAGAACATGGAAAAGTGAGCAGGGATGAAAAGCAACAATTCCATTTAGTCTTTCAAAGACCATTGGTGGGCTTAAACTAACTAAGAATAGTAAATATATTGATTTGAGCCATGTCACATTCTTCTTGCTGACGTTATGACAATTTAAAGGTCATCTCTAAAATTGTGTGTTCTCTATTAAGGATGTGTGAAAATCACTGTTATTTTGTAGATCATATTTCACCATAACAGGAGAAAAGATGATGCTTTTAGTTACAATTTGTCAGTACAACTAACAATGACTTATTTCAATTTATATCAGCAGAGACAATTTTTATGCAATGCATATGAACAAGAAATTTCAGGGCAGATAAAAGAGAAAGTTAAAGAAAATAAGACAAAACAGTTCAGTAATAACCTCTGATACCACACCCAACTGCAACAAGAACAAACTCTTTTCATCTCTGAAACGTGTTTCACTGGATATTGTGAGAACAGATGATAACAACGAAAAAAGACCACATTTTTGAACTAGATGAAGAGCCATCTTAGGCAATTGAACTGACTTCTTCACTACCTGAGTAAAAATAAGAAGGAAGTTTTTTAGTCATATACCACCAGCAAGCTCATACACGATAGTATCACAACACTGAAAGATAAT
Source organism: Dryas drummondii (assembly GCA_003254865.1). NCBI lineage: Eukaryota > Viridiplantae > Streptophyta > Magnoliopsida > Rosales > Rosaceae > Dryas > Dryas drummondii. The sequence goes on from QANW01004037.1 coordinate 213,480, forward strand.
TAGAATCACAGATTATAGACACTTCCGTGTAGCAGGCCTAGCCTGTGTCCAGCCTCATGAGTGTCAAAGCCCGGTATCAAAGTTAAAATGAGACATCATTCATTACTAGCAAAACAGTTTTTGGACATATGTAGAGCATGTAGCTACACTCAACAATGCCTCTGTCCCATGTATTTGATCAGCCGAATGAAAGCCAAAAAAAGCCATATGCGTATGCATGTGACTGAATGTTTGTATTCTTGTGTGTGTAATTCATACATCCAATCGAAAGTCATATTAAATCTTTTCATTATCGAGTCTCTTTATGGGACTCCAGACCTTCCAGTAGTTACAACCTAAGGCAAGTTAATCCAAAGCTCAAGTGCACACAAGTTGCTAATCATAGTAACATGTCCACCCGAATTTTTCCAGTCCAACAATCTTCTACTCCTTTTTTTTTTTTCTACCCACAATTTCAAATCAAAAGCCTGAACTAATAAAATATAGAAAGTCAACACAGAGTGAACTAAAAGTTACCTGAAGAATTAGTTCCTTGGACTCATTATCTGAAAGAGGAGAAACATAGAAACTCATCAGAGTCTCAAGAACGGAATTCTTCATATAAATTTGAGCATCATCATCAAAGTTCAGCCCTGCATAAACTAAGCGAAGCACCCACAACCTTTCTGCTTTGAAATTGATAGACGAACTCCAGAAAAAATTGCTAAAGAAAGGTATATTCTGCAATACAAGAACTATAAAAATAAGATGCAAAGCATTTAAATAACTCATGTGATTACGGATCTGAATGTAGAAACATAAAAAAAAAATAATATAATTTTCCAAGTTCATGAAAAGCATACCCTTGCATTCAACCTAGAGGATCTCATCAAAAGCTTACTTAAGGCTGCATAATGTTCATGTGAAGTATCTAATAATACGACGGATGTCTCTGCAGCAAAAATAGAATTTACAGAAGGGATCCTCTGCCACGGTTCTTTTATACCATTTTGCACATAAGCCAAAAGAAGTCGAATTTCCAGGACACCCTTCCTCTTTTGACATTTCTGTGAAAGGTAGTTTGAATTTCGATTAACAAACAGCTTCGACAAAGAATGCAGAGAGGAAAATCATATGCACCACCATAAGTGTAACTGTGTATGTAACATGGATATATTACACATATACAACTAACATACATATATTTATATATAATATTTATGACATGCACACATGCACAGGAACCAGTTAGCTGAGACAGCAACTATATAGAACACAGCATTACCTCCAACGCGTTCTGAAATCTTGCAAGAGTATCATAACCCAATCTTCTTATCCTGTTGTCAGGTGATGACATACTCATAAATGCAATGGCAAGCAAGCCTAAACCAGCAAACTCCATGGGTTCAATGTAACCCTCTGAGAGACTATGAATAGAGAAGCGCAAGATAAAAATAGGATTATATCGTTCTATATTTTCAACATCAGGGGAATGTACCTGCATAAAATTTAATGACACAATTAGATGATAATTATTGCAATAAAAACAAATCACTCGAAGCCTTTCCTCAATCATAATTAGACTTATGATCATTTCACAAGTATAATACATACCACACGCATATCATCCAAATTATCTGTTTGAAACTTGCCCAAGGATAATAGTTCATCCAATGCCACTCTATCATAGGGAAAATATAGCACTGTGGACGCACATATTTTGGGGTCGATTGCAAGATTTTCTCTAAAGTGACTTCTATGGCGTTCTTTTACTTCTTCAGTATCAGTAATGATATCATAAGACAAATACTGCTCTAGAGTCCGTTCCTTTTCTATCTTTAACGCTGCACTGCCCCACAGGTAATCCATTCCAGCAATATTGACAGGCTTCAAACCATCAATAGACTCAATTGTGCGCATCAGATTGTATATCTCCACATCAATTTCATTAAGTTTTGCACCATAATTAGACAAAAGCAGTAAATGAAGTTCCCTAAGATAACCAGACTGATGATCCTTGCATGGAATGAGTATCTGGAGTAATTTAATCACCTCCAACTGTCTTATGTACAGCTCAGTTGTTTCCAGATTGCACTTGCCATCAATTACATTTTGCTTAGTGGAAGGGAAAACAAGTGATCTCACAATGCTAGACATAGGCCTAGAAAATGCACCAACATGGGAACAATTAGATGATTTGGAGACTGAATGTATAGTAGGTGCAAACTGAGAGTGGGCAAGTAGAAGCTGAAGATAGGGAACACGTGAAAATTTTCCGTCGGACAGCAAAGCTATGAGATCTCGGAGCATTTTCAATGTTGTTGGATCCTCAAACCTATATAGAAGAGCGGATTTCATCAATTGCTCTAGGAAGGGGATAGATTGTAATTGGATAAGACCATCATGCATCTCTCGAGTCAGTTCAAGAATACTTCTCAATATGAGGACTTCCAAGTATCTCCACAATGAAGCACTATCTGTACTTTTTCCCTTTCGAGACCTATCAGAGACTGAAGGGACTCTTTTAACAGTTAATTGCCAGATACCCTCCAAAATGTTAATAAACCGCATTCTTGATGAGTCGACTCTATTAGATCCCATGTCCAAAGAAATGTCTTTCAAATCCCCGCCTGCTTCATTGGAGAGAGACGGAACCTGATTACCTTTTGGGAATAACAACACCCTACAAAATGACACCTTTGCATAAATTTTATTTAAAAGGTTTAATGTTTCATTGAATGAATGAGAACCCATTCCACCATCATCACAGTCTATTAGCTCATCATCTGCTGCAGAAGGTGGGAAAACAGAACTAAAAAGCTTTAACCGTTTCTTTGTTTTCATTGAATCTCTGTTCAAAGCAAAGTGATAGCGCAACATACAAATTCCTTTTCCAAGAAGACTATCATCAATGAGACTGAGAAGTTCTTGAGCAGATGATGGCACAAACTCACCAAAATCTTCCTGAAACACATCACTAGACACAAAATTCTTCCAGTTATCGAAATCATTCAAGAGAATCCTCGAATAAAAAGAAGGTATATTTCTAACATGCTTGTAACACAGTTTTCCGAATTTCATGAAAACTGAATCCAAGTAGGATATAGTAGCAGGAAGAAGCATGATATAGTCCTCATGTGGAAGAGCAAGGACACAGGTCCTTTCCATCTCATTGCCTTCATGTAGAAAATCATTGTCCTGAATATCAAATAACAAGTGCCCAAAGGTAGACAAATGCATGGAGCTCATATTGGTAAGAAGAGACAATAATCTAGCTTTCGTCCTGCTTGGTCTGTCAATGCAATGGGAAATCATTTCTACAGGAGTAGTTGCTATAACTCTCAACATTACCATATTTAACGGATGAAGATTGCATTGTTGCATGTATTTCTGCCTGTATACAGCATTTATAGCTTCCAGCAAGCACAAATCAGCAACTTCCGTATCAAAATTCACGGAAAACTTAGATATTTTAATATATATTTCCTCAACAACGTGGATGTTGACATTGTTCTCTTCCATCTTCCAAAACAAATCATACGCCTTTTTCTTTGTATTTGACTGCTGCAAATAGCTAGACAGATTTCTGAAAGCACCACCAGCAATGCAAGAACCAAAAGAAAGAGCAGATTTCTGGATGTCATCAATGGCATCAATGTCAACTCTACTAAACATCCAATGTACTAATTCAAGAAGCTCAAAGGGGGATATAAAATGAATCAAAGCATGTACAGCATAAAAAGTTGGGAGGAAAGGCCTTAGATCTTTAGTGCTGATGCATTCATCAAATTTGTCCCTGACTTCCTGAAAAAGCTTGTGTACCAAGACCTTAAAAGCTTTCACATATTCTTTACCAGCACCATTTTCAATTTCTGGTGTAAACTGGTCATCATTGCATAGAGAAAACAAGTACTCACAAGTTTTTGCCAAAATATCCAAGGCATGATGATCTAATCTATTAACTCTCTGCCTGGATAAACTAATCAGAATATCCATATTGTCTGTTAGGTTACCCTTTGTCAAGTCTTCACAACATCCCATAGAACAGGATAACGATGTTATTATTGCAGGATGACAGAAGATGGTTTCAGCCACTTCTTTAATATCTTGGCTTGACAGAAGAACCCAGGAGTTTTGGGAGGAATCACAACCAGTCTTCAAAACCAATAGTTGAGATAACAAGTTCTCCACGAGATTTAAGCAAATCTCAGAAAGTTGTTGGAAGTCTACTAAATGCTTAACTCTATGAGATGACCGTATCTGATAAAGCCAAAATAGCACAAGGCGCAAATAGGTAATAAGGTGATAATCAGTTGCGCACTCAGATAGTTTAGCCAGAAGCAGTTCTTGTATCTTCAATGGTTCTGAAGAATAAGGACCACCAATGCTCATAATGGCAGGGAATAGAACATGGAAAGGTGCCTTCTTCAAAAAGAAACTAAAGGCAGAAGCAGCAGCTTCATTTGCATCATGGTCTTGGTTATATATCATTTCTCCTTCATAAGAAGCATGATCAATAGATCCACAGGCAACATCTTTTCTACCTTTGCAACAAATACTGGATAGAGCCATCTCCAGACCAGGAAAGAAAATTGCAGGCCACAACTTAGCAACACCGGCAAGAAGGATTTGTTCAAGAACAAATATTGATAATAAGAGAGAGGCAGGAAGACCCAGAAGATATTGTGAAACAGTCATAACTGATGGAAAATTTTCTAATATTCCATCAGGTGCTGTACAGATAATTGAGGAAAAAAAGTCTTTGGTTATTCCAGCCATTTCACCATAATTCCCACTCTTTGCAATTCTTTTAACTTCTTCAAGTTTAAGTGCGAAAGAACTATCAGCAGGCATAGCCATATAGTCAATAGAAAAAATGCAACAAGTTTTCTGATCAGATATACTCTGTGAAAAGAGCAGTAAATTGTTCAAAGGCCTCCACACACAGATGCCCCCACAATCATCAATGACAGAACCATCGGCAAGTCTCTCAACCAAGAATGAATAAATCAAAGAAGATAGCAATCCTGCATCAACCTATCAATTAATTTTCGTATTAGATTGTGTTCAAAAAGCAATCAATTACAAGCTAAACAGAAGATGTGTACCTGAGTTTGCAAGAGATATTTTACTGTACTGCACACATAAGTTGATATCATTGACTTCTGAGGCAATGTATACGTTGCAGATCCAGAATCGAGCAACCTTAGACACTTCTCCAGTACACATATAATGAGAGGGCTGAAATGAGGTGACACGCCTACAGGAAAAACGGGAAAATCAGCATGACGAAATAGTCTATTATACAATTGAGGAAAGGAAACAGAAAGGACCAGTTTCATTTGGAAAACAAGATTTATTCTTAAAAAATATTACGATTGAAATACATAATGCATATATTCACCAAAAAAAATACATAATGCATATTAAAAAAAAGTAAAATAAAACCTACATATGCAAAAGTAAGTGAAATAAAAGACATTTAAATTTTTTGATGTCACTTCTTAACTGAGCATCCCAGATATGTATAACGCCTAAAAGTATACTTGGTGAGTACATACTCAACTAACCCAAAAAAGAATGCATATATCCATGTAAAATTACTAAACTGATATAGATGATATGAATCATAATCACCTTCAGAAGATTTCAAACGACAGGTATAACGCTTAACAATATCCCAGTATTTGAACAAATTATTCCCAGTAGTAGAAATGGCATCACATAAGAATGAGATGACAGCATCGCACAAGCTCTGTAATACTCCCAATCCCAGGACTTCAACAGAAGATTTTCCACTATCAAAACCCGGTAAAAACAAGAACCAGGATGCAATTTCATGATGTTTTCTTTCAAAAGCACCAGTACTTAACATAGCTGCTTGTGCAAGACGATAAGCTTGATCCTTTATGTCACTGATTGGTGAAAATATTAGCAAGTTCATGAATGCCTCGAGATGTTTGTACAATTGCGGTGGAGATCTAACTGGAACTCCACTCTTTGGAGACCATGCAACGTATTCTATTAGTAAAGACAAAAGAGAGCGCTGCAGATTAGCTTCTGATGCTAAAGGACGTTTTAGGAGATTCAAGAAAAACTCAGATGATCCCTCCATGACAGTGGGCATTATCCGCTGCAATAGAAGAATTAAAAGACCATTGTAAGTAACAGCTACATATAAACATCTTCTGATTGAACGTGGAAATCATACTAGATACTTAAATTCCATCCAAAAGTCATCTCACATCATAACTCTCTTGATCATGAAACACATATTTTCAGACTTTTATTAAAAGAAGAAATACGTATATTTTGTCATATAGTAAGTTCCTATGTATGATCGAGGCAAATGAGTTATCCCTTAGTAGTAAAGATGCACCCTATGTTACTAAATCTATCAGAGTCAGGCAACTTTTTCCCTCTGGGCATTAAGGCAAGCCTTAACATGAAAGAATCAACACACGACTGAAAATGCAATAGATGCATTAGTGTTCCCTAAAGTATTCTTCACCAGATAGCTCTAGAAAATCACATCCCTCACTTCAAGACAAATATGCTAAATCAGAACTTGTTTGCTATAAGCCTATAAGCAATAGAAAGTAAACTCTACAAACATAACAACTTAGTTAAATAGAAATTTTAAAACATAATTATCTCATCCCATCTTTGTCATTAACTCATACAGCGTCAACAAAAGATCTGGGGAAAATAAGACTTGGCAAAAGTAAACCTACAAGATAAATTTTGAGAGCATCGAGCAGCCTAGAGTGGAAGTATAGCTCGGGGTCCTTCAGTGCTATAAGAGGTGTCAAGCAAAGATCCAATCCCCAAATTTCTGCCATAACATTCATAAGATCCTTTTCATTGTCCAATCCATCTGCTGTAGATTTACCTATAACTCTTTCACTGTTCTCAGGGGAAGCAATATCTGGATCAAAACTTATTCCACCTATAACAATGTCCGAGTCCTCGTTCCCAACATCTATTTTCTGTTTTTTCACACTATTGGGGCTATGATTGGGTAACATCTCCAGATCTGCTGTCCTCTTTATTCTTGATTCCTGAGAGAGTAGTTTCAACAAAACTTGAGGATCAGGGAGCAAAGTTCGGACTTCATTTTGAAATTCTTGCCTGAGAGATTCTGAAACATGTATTGTCCCATTTCCAGAATAGAATCTATGGTCTCTATGGTTCAAAACACCGAGGAAGGAGTCCAGCAACTTCAGTGCCTCTAAAAGAAGCCTTAAAGTTCCATGCTTCACTAGAAAATCAGAATGACGCAAACCCCTCTTGATTGCAGACTGGCTGAATGAACGGGGATACAAGCATTTCATGATACCCTGCACGTCCACATTGTCAAACAAGGCTGGATCATGAAACTGAGAATCATGGAAACCAAAAGGAAGCCTGCTTCCCACTGAGGAAACCAAGTTTGTTGCTAGAGTAACCATGGACAACCTGCAAATGCTTCAGTCTCAATGCAAAGAAAGAGGAATAGGGGATGACCTAAAAATTATGTAATAAAAAATACAACGAAGTACTATAAATAAATCTGACCAGGTAGGTGATGCATAATTTTCAAGGTTGTAAGGGAACTCTTTCATATACGCTGCACCCACAGACGGTCTCCCACTAACAATAGCCAGAAGAAGATCCCTGTGGTAGCCAATCTCCATTGCTTTAAGCTTCTTCATTAGATCGATAAGTCGCTTTGAATTACCCCTCAGGTGTCTCTTCAAATCTGGCATCAAGCCATTAGAAGGGTCGGTACAAACCATAACTAAAACATGGTATGCCAATTCTGCAGAAGGCCCGCCATTCTCCCTTCCAGAAATGTTTACTAATTGTTCCAAAGTAACACTCCCAAAGAGAACACTTCGAATGCCAGGGGAAACAGATGATTCTTCAACGAGAATCCTGTTCCGCAATGTGGACAAAACATATATAACAGTTTCCTCATCGTCATCCCCAATCCCGCGAAGGACGCCAGAATACATTTCCTTCTGCCGTATAACTGACCTCAACAATCCTGGCGTTCCCACCTCCAGAAACGACATTGCAAACCCAACAAACGACTTTCTCAGTAGCTTCATTCTTCTCTCATTTTGCTTCTTTTTAAACTCGTCCATCTTGAAAAACCCCAGGAGTTTGAAATCGAAATTCTTGGCAACCTCAGAAGCCAAGCCTGACCCACGCCTCACAATCGATGCCAAAAGCAAAAGTGCCGCCTTCTGGTGTTTTGCTTCTTTACTATTCAACTCCTTATACACATCTCGTAACTGTTCGTCAATGAGTGACCGAGCAAACTTATCTAATACCCTACTTATAGCCATCCTCCCCACATCATTTGGTCTATATTTTCCATCGGGATGACCCAAAATAACAGAAATTAATTTAAATATACAAAACATTCCAGTTTTCCCTCGCCGGAGCTTCCAAGCACCCAGAAGCTCCAAGCAGTTAGCTGAATTTTTCACATAATAATGGAGCAATTCACCTCCAGAATCACCTTTCAGTAACTTAATGAACTCTTTAGTAGCATCAGAGCATAACTTAACTTCAACAGAACTAATTTTATGCAATAGTTCTTTAAGTTTAGCTTCATGAGTCACTGTAATAGTAAGCTTTGGCATTTCTGCTCCCTGAACCTCACAGTCATAACCTTCATCTACCATAACTGCATTTCAAAAAATATAAATAACAAAGCAAACTATTTAACATATACAGCTAAGGACCAAACAAACACAGAACTAAAGGTACGAAATGAAAACATGGTTTTGTATGCATAGGAGGCGTACCTTGATCTTCGGAGGCTGAGCTTGCTTCTTCCATTGAAGAGAGACAGTGGTTGGTATCTGCGTGAGGTTTGGGGGAGTTAGGGTTTAAGGAAGGAGACAGGGTTTTGGGGGTGTTGGGCCAATTGACAAGGCCCAGCCCAAACGTTGGGCCCAAAACCCACCCACCATTCAACACCGACTCAAGTTCACAACACCCTATCACAATTCCACCATTCTCAACTCGCCTAATACTCTGGCGCCACGTGTCCCTCCAGAACGTCCATTTATATAAATCCCCTCCCACACCGAAAATATCCCCTCTCTCTTTCAGACCCATCGCGGGAATAAGGTTTCTCTAAACAAACCTACCCGCCGTCATCGCCCTCCTTATCCTCCTCGAGGACTCCCTTATCCCCGTTACCATACACCCCCCCTTCTCAACCATGATGCAACAGCCATCTGGAGGAGTGGTCCCACAGGCGATGCAACAGATGCCGTCGGATCAGCAGCAACAGTACCAGCAGCAGCCCCCACCGCCGCAGCAGTGGATGATGATGCCGCCGCAGCAGCATCAGAACCAAGCCCCTTCAGCCCAGCAGGCCGCGTGGGCCCAACAGGCCATGCAGCAGCAGCAGCAGGCCCAGCAGTACGCGGCTGCCGCTGGGCCCAGTCCCGGTCAAGATGAGATCCGATCCCTCTGGATCGGCGACTTGCTCCCCTGGATGGACGAGAACTACATCCTCAGCTGCTTCGGTCCGACCGGAGAGGTATGTACCACGCATATATGTATATAATTATTTGTATGGGATTGTGTATCGAGGGCTTGAATTCATGTGATTTGCTTTAGAATTTGGATTGGGTATTTGAGAAAAATTTCTAGTTCAGATTTGGAATTTTGGGTTTATTTGTTTATGTGATTTGAAAGAGAGAAAAAACAATTTTTTGAGGCTTTTTTAACTGAAAGTGTGTATTTTTGTTTGTATTAACCAAAAATTGGAATAGAAATATATGATTTTAGATTCATAAGTCCAGTTTTTCACCAAAACTTAACAGTATATTTGTTGTGACTTGCTGTTTATGTTTGTTGCTTTTTGTTTTGTTTATATCCCGTTTTAGCTATCTTTACGTGGTTTTGTATACCTTTTAAGTTGTATTCATTGTATTTATTATGCTTTTGTATACCCTTCAGAATGTTGTATTCTGCTTGGGAATTGAGAAAATTGTTATACCTCAGATTTGGACTTTAGGGTTTATTTGTATATGTGATTTGAAAGGAAAAGACAATTTTTTAAGGCTCTTTAACTGAAAGTGTATATTTTTGTTTGTGTAACGAAAATTTGCAATAAAATTATATATTTTAGATGCATAAGTCCAGTTTTCCACCAAAATTTTACACTATATCTATTTAGACTCGTTGTTTATGTTTCTGTATATCCCTTTAAGTTGTATTCAATGTATTCATTATGGTTTTTGAGGTGTTTGTAGGCTGTGATTGCAAAGGTTATTCGTAATAAGCAAACTGGTTTGCCAGAAGGTTATGGGTTTATCGAGTTCAGGTCTCGCAATGCGGCTGAGCAGGTCTTGCAGACATACAACGGCACACCAATGCCCACCACAGAACAGAATTTCCGACTGAATTGGGCCACACTTGGTGCTGGTGAGAGGCGCCAGGATGACAGTCCAGACTACACAGTTTTTGTTGGGGATTTGGCTGCTGATGTTTCCGATTACGTCCTTCAAGAAACATTTAGAGTCAATTACCACTCTGTGAAGGGTGCAAAAGTTGTCACTGATAGGACCACAGGACGTTCCAAGGGATATGGCTTTGTTAGGTTTGGAGATGAAGGTGAACAATTGCGAGCCATGAATGAGATGAATGGTCAGTACTGCTCTTCCAGGCCCATGCGTATTGGCCCTGCTGCTACTAAGAAACCAGCTGCTGGTGGACAACAATATCAGAAAGGTATGTGTCTCTAGTTACTATTGCATAATGCTTTGTGGTAATGGATACACAATATTTCTGAAGTTGATGTTGTTTGTTGATTGTAGTTAAATTTTCATGTATGCTTGTCTTCTCATACTTTTTGAATATCTTGCCCTTCATGTTTATCATGGTTTGACTTGGTAAGTTGTAGGGCTATTTAATTTACACTTTTGAGTTGAAATTGTCCAAAGTGTTCTGAATTTGGCACCCTTTCAGTTATTCAGTTGAAGATTGGCGGAACTTAGTCATTTCCTTCGAGTACTTACCTTTGTAAACTTGGGCTCATTTAATTATGTTAAAACATGCAAAAACTTATGTAAAACTCATGTTCTCTTAAAGCAGGACACCAAGAGGCTCTCATTTTGGGGGGCCTGGAACTGATTTCAGCTGAAATGATTCCACATTATTGCGTGGCCTCATTTTAGGTCAGTTATTTTGTTTATGTCATAAGCTTCTTACTTCATTTTCTTGTGGCATTTGTTATGCTACTTTCAAGAATTACCTTTCCAGTTCCTTATATATGAACAGTACCAGTCAAGTTTACATTTATTCCATTTACCAATCAGCTTTACATTTATTCCAGTTACCAGTCAGCTTTACATTTATTCCATTTACCAGTCAGCTTTACATTTATTCCATTTCCAGTCTGGTTTACTTTTTTCCATTTACCAGTCACGTTTACATTTATTCGATTTACCAGTCAGGTTTACATTTATTCCATTTACCAGTCACGTTTACATTTATTCCATTTACCAGTCAGGTTTACATTTGTTCCGCTTTCCAAAATTTATAAATCCTACTTTGGATGCTTAGCTTATGTTAATCCTGAAGAACCATTGTGTTTTTTCTTTGTGGATTGTTTCCACAATGGTCTTTTTAATAGTATAGGATTTATTTCCATATTTCTGCCCATGTCTGTTTGTGCTTTTACGTTTCAGCCTTCATCGTAAGTCGGAATATGAATCTACACTAAATTCAAAAAACTATAAGTTGAAGCTCATTCACTAGTTCACAGGATTCACATTTTCAGCCTTCATCTAAAGTCAGAATACAAATCTACATCAAATGCTAACAACTATAAGTTGCAGCCCATGAACTAGTTCACACGTGAAATTCGCTCTTCTGTTCAATCTTTGAAAGCATGTTGTTTTGTTGCACCTTCTCTTGCACATCTCTTGCACCCTTTTAAAGTGAAGGTACCACCTTGTACTTTGTGACGAAGTAGTCATTACAATTTTTTATTTGGCACCAGAATTTGTGAACTTCTGCAGGATTGGGTGTACTTGAACTGCTTTATTACGTTTATAGATTGTGAATTGTCTGCATTTTGGAGCATTTGATTTATACATTTGATTATGTTTGCTGAAATGCATTTCTGGTTCCTTTTTTCTATATCTGCATAAATTCTGGTATGTTTTCTGTTCTATTATGTTGTATGTTTAATAGAGACTCAAATGTATTTTTGGTCCTCTTCTGTGCTAGATGTTATGTTCTGTAAGGAAATCATTTTGCATGCAAAATTCTAAGTGACTTGGGTTATTTGACAATTTGATTGCCATTTTGGGAATATATATTTGACAACCATAATAACATCGGGAAGACATCAGTCTTGGTTCTTCGAATGCTTACCCAGATGCTAAGGATCCTTCTGCAGAAGATTTTAGTATGTGTAACTAATCCTAAATCTGCATAAATTTGTGCTCATGTGTTTGTTATTTGCAGCTACCTACCCAACTTCTCAAGGGAATCCAGGCGAGAGTGATCCTAATAATACCACTGTGGGTAGTTTGTTCTATAAATTTGACATTTTACATTTCTTGCTACATGATAGTAGCTCCTGACATTTTTTAGTGCAGATATTTGTTGGGGGTTTGGATCCCAGCGTTAATGATGACATGTTGAGACAAGTGTTCAGCCAGTTTGGTGAGCTAGTTCATGTGAAGATACCAGTAGGCAAGCGATGTGGTTTTGTTCAATTTGCTAATAGGTATTAGTTTCCTCTGTTCTCTCCATTTCTGTCCTTCTTTCTTATAAATTACTCCTCATATGTGCTTATGTTGTCTGTATATATTCTACTTAAGATCTTGTGCAGAGCAAGCATTGTCGACGTTGAATGGAACTCAGTTAGGAGGACAAAGTATCAGACTTTCTTGGGGTCGCAGTCCTACAAGCAAACAGGTTTTTATTTGTGACCTTATGGACCTTATGGTTTTTTAACTCTTTGCTGTTATGCATGTTAACAAAATCTTTTATTGATTGGATTGATTTCAGAACCAGCCGGATCAGACACAGTGGAATGGTGGTGGGTTTTATGGATATCCACAAGGGTATGATGCGTATACGTACGCACCACCTGCCCAAGACCCTAACTTGTACTATGGAGGCTATGCAGGATATGGAAATTACCAGCAGCCTGGTGCTTACCAACAGCAACAGCAGGTAATTATTAGTAGTTTCAGGTTTCAGCTTCCTTGCCTTGATTTTATTTGCTTTATAGTGAAATAGAGAGAGGAGTTAAGAACTGGAGGTGCTTTCTAATTTACTATTTGTTGTGAGATTAGGCTGTTCATGATTGATTCGAGTTTGGTTCTTTGATGCAGTGATTTGTAGCTGCCTCGAACGCTTTCAGCTGGTATCATTGAGTTCCAATGGATTTAGGTTGCAAATTTTAGTATTGGGTGTAGTATGATGGTGTGGCGTCCAGTATCAACTTTTAGCTTTGTCTTTTATCTCTCTCTTTTTCCTTTTCCGTTCTTCCTTCCCTATGATGTTCCATTGCCTCGAGTGAGATTCGGGAGACAGTGCACTTCATGTTTGTCATTTGTCCTTTTATATGAGGAATTCACCAGATATTTCTGTTGTATGCACTATTATTTTATCAAGGTTATGCTGCTGCCTATTTGCCAGATGTTGTTACATAGGCAATTGTTGTTTCTACTTTTCAATTTTCTTTCATATTCTATCAGGGGTGGGAAATAGGATATCTTTATAATAATGGGCAATATGTGAAAATAGGATTTACTTGAAAGAAGTTGGTCTTGTTACAAAATAATTGGGTCAAAATAACCTTTCTTTTGTATTTCTATTCTTATTAGGAATTTATCAAAAATCATTAAAATTTAAAAATTGTATCTCTTTACTGGGTACGATGAGCAGAAGAAAGGGGGTGGTGTTTTTTATGCATTTCTTAAGATAAATTGCTTTCGACGTCTTTCGTTGAGTACTAAAATGTTCGTGTTTCTTTATTCTATTGTGGTTCTTGGCCCTTGCTGTAGAATTCCTGGATGCACTCCGTTTGATGTACAATAAAACCTTTCAATGGTATTAATGTTGGAACCAAACCAATTTTATTACTGACTTATTGTATGGATAGTAAAGCATGTCAATTTTTAAGATGTTGATATTGGAAAAGAGAGACACCTAGTCTTCAAATAGCTGCATGTTTTAAGTAGTGGTTATAACTATGCATATTTTGTCTTATTGACAATTATTACTATGTAGTGGCAAGTTTCTTAAGTCCAGACCTAAAATAAGTCTTAACATATTATAGTGTGGAGGTTATTACTACTTATAACTAAGGAATAAAATTTCGAATTTCGAGAAAATTTTGATGAAAATTTCGATAGAAATTTTAATAGAAATTTCGAAAATTTTTAAATTTCAACAAAAATTAGACGGAAACGACGGAAATTATTATTAAAATACGAAAATTTTGAATAAAATTTTACCATATGTTTATTTAACATATTATCTACTACATTGATAAAAAAAACATTGAAAAAACCAAATTATATAATAGGTTTCATGTGATATGTGATGAATATAATGCGCTCTGTAAACAATACTGTTAAAAAGATACTTCACTAATTAATAATTACATAATGAAATTACAAAAATAAATCACCAATGTGGCAACGGGAAGTAGCAAGTTTACTCAAAGGGACTTGAAAATGGTCTTCGATAGTTAAATTGAGCCAAATTGGGTTAAAATAGAACCAACCCGATGACAGTATCGGCGACAGCGGTTTACCTAAAATTTCAATTTCACAAATTCTCGATCTCAAAATTGGAAAACCAAACATTAAGAGAATAAAACTTCATGATGAGGGGATAAATTTTTTTTTTTCATAATTTATGTTTACAACTAAACGAAACACCAAAATAGCCAAATCAAACCCCAAATAAAATTTCAAATCTTTTTTTTTCTTTCCAATTGCCTAAAGACTCCAAATCTCAATCGACCCTAAATTTTTTTTTTCTTTCCTTCTTTTTTTCTTTTCTTTTCTCTTCTTTTTTTTTTTTCTTTCCTTTTCTTTTCTTTTCTATTTTCTTCTTTTTTTTTTCTTTCCTTTTCTTTTCTTTTCTATTTTCTTCTTCTTTTTTTTTCTTTTCTTTTCTTTTCTCTTCTTTTTTTTTTCTTTCCTTTTCTTTTCTTTTTTTTCTTTTCCTTTCTTTTCTCTTCTTTTTTTCTTTCCTTCCTTTTCCTCTTCTTCCCCCGTGTCTTCCAGTGGCCTTCGTCTTCTTCAAGCAAGTGGTCTTCCTCCTCTTTTTCTTCTCCAGTTTTTCTTTTCTTCTCCAATCTCCTTTCACTTCTAGTTTTTCTCTTCCCTCCTAATCTCTTTATTCCCTCTCCCTCCCCTGATCTCCTTATCTTCCTCTTCTCCCTCCCCAGATCTCTTCTCTCCCTTCGACGACGGCGCGGCATGCCTCTGCAGCTTCTCCGATCTCTTCTCTCCCTCCAGCGAGTCGGCGACGGTGCTCTGCCTCCCATCTCCCTCCGATCTTTGCCTCCTCTCTCTCTCTAGTCTCTACATCGAAACTTTCGCCAAAATTTCAAGAATTTCGGCAAATTTCGGGCGAAATTTTTTGAAATTAATTTAGTATGGTGTTAAAATTTTCATACACCTAAAAAATGAAATTTTACTCCTTGCTTATAACTGGCTCGAGTTGGGATTGAAATTTTTTTTATGACTGGATGGAGGTTAATAAATATAAAAATTAAGATCGACTCTTGTCTAGATTACACATAATTCTTCAATAGCATAAGAGAAATATTTGAACTTAAACCATTTCTAATATTGGGAGTGAAATTTTAAATCAATAACTTGTTGGCTGAACTTTCTTAAGGGTCTGTTTGAGATTGTAGTTGGATAATCAAAAGTTGTTGTGGATGACAATTCTAAGTCACTCACTACATTTTTGGTGTTTGATAAAATCAAAACTTGTTGTGCTTCACAATTATAGGTCACTCACTACAGTTTTGAAAAACAGCTTTCTACTTACTTTTCAAAACTGTTGTGAATGAAAGTTGTGGGGTCTATTACAAAAAATTTTGAGTGGCCCAATATATCCTCAATTTTTATTCAAAATGACAAAGGATTATCCCTTATTTCAGGAAAAAATTATTGGGTGTAACCGATACACCGACACGTGGTGTAACCAATTTAATGTGTAAGGATATTATTGGACGGTATATTTATATTAATAGGGTATATTATTAATAACATCCACCTATATTATAATACGTTGGATTGGTTACATCACTTGGTAGTGTATCGGTTATACAAAATAATTTATTTATTTCAGGTACTTTCAACATCATGTCCATTTTTGTAATTATACATAGTCACAACAGTTTTTACATTAAAATTTACTAAACACCTTGATACTGATTTTTGCACTCACAGCACTTTTGAAAACATATTTTACCAAACACTCAATTGTTTTCCTTTATAGCTGATTTTACTTTACACATATTTTTTTCTCACAATAATACTAAACTAAGGGCCAGTTTGGTATTGCTATGAGAAAAAACAGCTGTGAAGTAAAGTCAGCTGTAAAGTAAAGCAGTTGAGTGTTTGGTAAATTATGTTTTCAAAAGTGCTGTGAGTGCAAAAAACAGTTTCAAAGTGTTTGGTAAATGTTAATATAAAAATGATGTGACTGTGTATAATTACTAAAATGGACATGATGTTGAAAGTGCATTTCACTTATTTGTTTGGTAAAAATAAAATGTGTTTTTACTTGTTTTTGAAATTTTTGACCACAAATTTTTATTAGCATTAATTTTTCTAAGAACAACATTATTAAATAAGTATGCATATTATTTTTTTAGGTATATTATAATTTTAATCGTATAAATAAAATATCATAATTAATTATCATAATATAAAATATAACTAACAATGAACATATTTTTTAATTTAAAATAAACAAATAAAAATTATAGAAATTAATGAGGGTATTATGGGTAAAATAAAATATTCATTGTTGCTATGAGTCACTGCAGCTTTCAAAAGTATCTAGGAACCTGCTTTCTGTTTTTGCTGTGGAGATTTGAGAATTGAGGGGAAAACCAGTTTTTTATTTTTTTACCAAACACTAAAACTGTTGTACGTGATTGAGAATTGTCATTCATAGCAGATTTTGGGTCATCTACCGCAATCTCATACGGGGCCTAAGTCTAATTTAACTTTTTTAAACGTAAGAAATTTTCAAGCTTGCTTGATAGATGTGATCTACAACAAATATTTTAAGGTTTTACTCTAAGTTATTGTACTTGATAAAATGTGAAATTTTTTAATGTCGTTGTAACACCATATGAAGATGTGATCACTCCACTAAAATTATAACACATATACATTTATTAATAACTATAAGCCTATAACACATGTATAATTATAATATGTCATTTAGTGCTATGGTTGATTGGTTGCACACCAAAAATTTCAAGATTAAGAAATTGAGTCCTAAAGATTTCTATCGATATTTGTCTCAAATAATAATGTTATAGTTGTAATGTAAGAAAGTCGTGTAAAATTAGAGAGAAAATTAACAACAAATTGAGCAAAATAGTAGTATATAAATTATATTTAAAAAAAAAACCTCCAAAAGTTAAGATTATCATAGAAATAAAATGAAACAAACAAATTTTTAGGACGTATTACATAACAGAGTCATTACGCACGAGAAAGTGATTTTCCAAGTTTCTCTTTTTTCGATTTCCCTCGCGCAGCTTCGTCAGATCTCTTGCTCGTTTCTATAATAACCTCCAAAACAAACACACAAAGAGGGAGAAGCACAGAACCTTCAGTGAGAGAAATTGGGTTGGATCAGCACAAACAGAGAAAAAAAAAAAATGGGTTGCAGAAACAGAGAGTTCACAAACGACGATACTGTTTCTTCTTCTTCTTCTTCTTCTTCTTCATCTTCATTAAGCGAGGCCTTGCTGTTTGCCACCATGTGCATCATTGGTCTCCCAGTTGATGTTCACGTCAAGGACGGCTCTGTCTACTCTGGAATCTTCCACACTGCTTCTGTGGAAACTGCATACGGTGTGTTTTATTGAGCTCTGTTGTCGTTTGAATGTGTTTCTCAATCTGATTAGTTTCTTATAGTTCTTTCTGGGTTTTCAATTTTATGCTGAATCTTGTTCCTTGTGAAGAATTGTATCTGGGTTTTCATTTTCTTGATCGGTTATGGTGATTCTGTTGTTCGGGATGGGTGGGATCGATAGTATTTGATCTGGGTCTGACTTACTATATTGGTTTTCCATTTTATTTTCTGTGGATTTTCTGATGAGTGTTTCTGATTCCATTTTAATATGAGCAAGGGAGAAAACTGCAGGAAAATGTAAAGCAGGAAACTAATAGTAGAATTTGGCAGTGATATTTAATTTGTATATTGGATTTGAGAAAAGTTGATCTTTATGTGTAATCACTGGCACATGTGTGTTAAACAACAAACCCAGCTCGCGTACGTGTGTGTGTGCGCGCGCACTTGTGTTACATGTGTGATTCCATTTTCATTTGTTTAGGTATCGTTTTGAAGAAAGCAAGAATGACTAAAAAGGGAAAAAGTGATGCTAATGTTGCAAATGGGGCATTGATAGATACTCTTGTAATCCTCTCAGGTGACCTCGTCCAAGTTGTTGCTAAAGTATGTAATTCACTTCATTAGTCTTATGTGTTTCTAGCATCAACTTAAACAACCTGACTTATGTGAATGCGGCTCTTTATAAATCATCCAGGGAGTTTTGTTTCCAGCTGGCAGCGTTGCTGGAAATATGGCTGGTGACGAAACTGAAGCTGTTATGGGTACTGTTTCTTCTGATGAGTGTTCAAAGAATAATGCGAAGAAGTCAATTGAGTCTGCTATAAATAAGAAGAAAATGGACGGTGTAAGGTATATTCTCAGTTTTAGACTTTTATGAAACAGATGATATATGCGCTAAGTTGTTGAAACTAAGTTTCGAGGATAAAAGAAGTTTTTAGGTTTTCTTTTTTGGACTGAGAATGCCTTTTTCTTCAGTTGTTGCTCAGCTTAGCAACTGATTATACTGGCAGATAGTTTCTTATACTACTTGTTTGTACCTACAAGAAAGGATACCCTTGTATAAGTTTTTTGTGCTGCTATTTTTGTTGAATTTGATTTTATGTATAGAATTATATGCTCATAGAAATATATAAGCAGGGGCCCGATGCAAAATGGCAATGGCTTTGCTCATGGTGCTACACCCACAAGAGCTGGCAAGGAACATGAAGGGAGGAAATTGCCACTGAAACATGTTGGGAATGCCCTGGAAGTTGAGCATGGGAAAAATGATGGAATAAACTTATCAGAGGTAAACCTGGTCTATATGCATAATTCTACTCGTCTTTTTTTTTTTCAACAAGGGAGAGTAAAGAGGGAGAGGGAGGTTTGAACTTTGATATTGGATGTGAGGATAAGTGCCCTCTACCACTGGAGATATGAGCCCCCACCTATTTGCTTAAACTTTACAAGCCTTAGTTTTTAACTTTAAATCATAGAATTATTTGGGGGGTGATTTTTTCATTTTGAGAGAGTAAGGAACAGTTCTGTTGAATGCAACAAAATGTGGCCAACTTTAACAATTAGAATATATGCAGAAAAGGCATTTTGTAAAGAGGGAAGATAAAAAGAAAGAAAAATGGAAAAGAAGATAGAAAAATAAAATCAAGAACACCAAGAAATGCAACAATGTTGCAATATATGAAATTAATGGAGTGGTGGCAATTACAAGTCAGAAAAATGAAACCTGCATTTCTTTTCACCAATTGGTTGAATGAGTCTTCCCTGCAGAAGCCCTCTAGAAATGTTTGTTTACCATTACTTCCAAAAGCTTAAGCTGCTAGCCTGCTAGGAACTAAGAAGTAGGATGTGGGGAAACTATTATTTTCTATTCTAGCATGGTTGAATATTATGATTATTATCATAATTGGAAACACTTGAAGTAAATGTGTCAACATGGTTTTGGGATATCTTAAGTTGGTGCATGCTGCCTCGGTGTCTGTTATAGATGTAACATTGTCTAAAGCATCTCACAGGTTTTTTATTGCATTTTTATTCTTCTTTCCCAATGCAGATTAAAGAGGCCTCTGATGCCCCAGTTAATAAGAGGTATGAATCTATTGTTCTTTTCAATGTTTTCATTATTATTGTTTTATTTGGGGAGTGATACTTTGGGGGCAACCATAAAATTGGGCTCTCCCTCTGTGCCTTGACACTGGCATCAGGAGTGCCCACATGCTGATAACACTCTACCAGCAGTTGTGGCATGGAATTTAACCATACATATCCTATGTGGAAAATGCCTATCCTACATGTGTTGGACATAGACACATTGGTGGTCATCATGTCAGATATCCACTATCTGTGTCCAACACTGTCATAGTACCATAAAATAATTACATTTTTTTGGTCCGCTGTGTTTTATTTCATTCTTACATCAGGATCCTGTCAATTGTTTGGCAGACAGGTTGGAGATGATGGGTCTCAAGGGAAACAGGTTGATGCCAAACAGAAATTAGAGTTTCATAGGGAAGAAAGTGTATGTAAACATAACCTCTGCCAAAAAAATTTTACCACATTGTGCTATATGTTTTACTTATTTGTATGATTGTTTGTGCAGCCTGATAAAGTTCAAGATACAAAGATGACACCCAAGCTATTACCTTGTGGAGTATCTTTTGATCCTGCTACTGTAATTTTAAAACCAGACAATCAATGTTGTGAAAGGACAACTTCTGCAGACACTTCTTCCAATGTTGTTTCTTCAGGTGTTTCAACTTCGTTGAATCTAGCTGCGGATGTTTCGTATCGCAGTTCGGTAGCGACATCAACTGAACTGGTCCCTCCTCATGGTTCAGAATTTAATAAAAGTGCCAAGGTAAATCTTATAATTGGAGAAACCATGTTTAGTTCAACTTGAATTATTAAGTGATTTCATATTGGTTCTTAAATCTGGTCTTAGAATTGGTTGGTTATCTGCCTACACTATCCAATTTATGCAGATATTAGCAGATAACCAACCAATTAGCAGATTTCACTAAGAACCTTATGTTAAAATCTGCTGGTGATTGCATTAGCAGAGATTATGGATTTAGTGGCCCAATGCTAATGCAACCTTACTGCTTGGTGATCCTAACTATTCTAGTATAAATTATCAGGTGATATAAATAGGTGTTTAGAAGTTGATGTATAATCCTAATTTACACAGACAAGTTGATAAATTTTTTTGTTTGTATTCTTGTTTAGGAATTTAAGCTCAATCCAGGAGCAAAAATATTCTCTCCATCTTTTACAAAGCCCATAGCAGCAACGCCTCCTGCTGTGCCACCAGTGGCAAGCATGAGTTATATACCAAACAACTCCTCGATGGTACCTGTTGCTGCTGCTCAGCCAGAACTCGGATCAAATCCTTTTTCATCCCGTTCATCTGTGCCTGTTAAGGTTATCCCATACAATAATTTCACAGCTGGAAATGGTGGCAGTGGTTCTCAATTTTCACAACCTGTATGTGTCATAGATTCATAGGCAATACTGAATTCATATTGTTATTATTTTATGATACTAATTAAAGCTTTGCTTATAAGTACTGGAGAAGTTCATGCAGATATATATATATATATATATATACTCCAAATCTCCCACGCAAAGCTCACCCCCTCAATATAAGGGGTGTGTACCCCAGCTGGTGGACATGAAAATCCTTGCTCAACAATCATTGGATCACATTGACATTATTCAAAAATGAAAGTATTTCATGTGATTGGAATATCATCTTTTGGATTGATCCAATAGTTGGTGAGCTGGATCTTGTGCTCATTAGTGAGTGGAGATTGGTAACTATATGTCTGTATGTATCATAGGAATTATTGAATTCATGTTGGTGTTATATGATATTAATAAAATCTCTGCTTGTAAGTATGACCAGAATTGGTATGTTGGTATGTGTATATTATCTAGTAACCATAATAAGGAGCTAAAATAAGTAGTCAATCCTGGACCATTAGATCCAAGATTAAAAAACTCCCATAGGGCCATAGCTTGAACTGAAATACTCCTACTTTTGAGTGTTTTAATCTTAGACATAGAAAGTGATCGAACGGCCCAATATTGACTATTTATTTTAGCTACTTACTAAGGTCTGTATACGTGCAAATGTGCACTCACACATGCACACATAATGATGTTATCTTACTCACTGGTGAGCATAGATTTTGTGCTCATCCCTGAGTTTGAGATCAAAATTGTCTGTGTTGTACTCACTAGTGAACACAAAAATTTATGATCATTAATCGTTAGATAATAAATCCAATAGCTAACATTTGTTTATAAAAGGAAAAGTACTTTGAGATTTGAATAGTTATGATTCATGTTGGGTTGCCCTTTCTGGCTATAGGTTGTTGGACACGTGGGAAGCAGGGCACATACACTTAGGTATGCTGGTCAGTATCCTGTTCAGGCTGGACCAGCCTATGTGCATCCAAATTCTCAAGCTGTAAGTAATTTGAAGGATATTAATGCCATCTTTTTGTCAACTTCTTTTCAGTGGTTTTAGTATTTATGACTGGATCAGGATACACCTTGACTCTATCTTTCTGATTTACTAACCTCTCTCTCTCTCTCTCTCTCTCTCTCTCTCTCTCTCTCCAGGTTATGGTTGGACGATTTGGACAGCTTGTCTATGTGCATCCAGTTTCTCAAGTAAGATAAGACTGCATAACAAGACATGATACAATGATTAAAGCTGTCTTATGTTGTGGTTTTTTTAATGAATTAAATTAAAGTTGTAGTTGGATGCTTTTTAAATTTGCATAGAGTTGTATTTGGCTAAAAATAGTTAGTTTATAGTCTATTCTGAAGTTTGGGGGCTCTAAGCTGTATTAGAGGATGTGTCGATTATTCAGCGGTCAAGAGATTAATTTTTAGTCCACTTGTGTGTGGCAGGACACACCTTATTCTGCCCATTCATTATTTGATTTCTGAGTCTATAATGTGGCGTGAGCCACGTAATAATTACTTTGAAATGAAATAATGATGATAATAAGAATAATACTAATCAACAATAATAATATTCTTTGAACCTAATATGACGACAATAATAATAGCAGTGAGAATAATTACAATGATGAATTTTGTCTAATCTCCCGTCATTTTATATTGAAGGATATGGTTCAGGGTGCAACGGCTATCTCACCTCTGTCTGCACGTCCTATGTTGACTCCGCATCAGGCCCAGTTTCCAAAACACCAAGGTATGGACAAGGTTATTATTTTCATGATGAATCTCCTTTGAACAAGGGAAAAAAAAATAGTTTAGTAAAGAATCATCATGATGAACATTTCGACTATGTTTTTAATTATTTTGGGCGGTATTCCTTTGTTGGCTGATTTTTATTTCTGCTACAGATGTTTGCATTGTAATAAAATTCCAAGTATATGAATCCTTGGAAAAGGAAAAGCCTAAGGAATGAAATTATAGCTTTTTTATCTTGTCATGTACATAGCTAATTTTAACTTGCACAATTTAAATAACAGCAGGCTGAATTACCACCTCATTTTTAATTTGTCTCTTTGAACTTTTTTTCGTTTCTTTTCTTAATTTTAATGCAGGAACTGCAACAGGCCATGCATTGCAGCTGTGTGTGCCTCCACCATTCATGGCTAGTGGACAGCAGCCTTTTCCCATTGCCAAGTCACATCCCATTTTGGCAACCTCCCTTCCCTTCTAATCATCTCATTCAAGTCCCAGGATCTGATGATCTCTTCAGCACCAAGTTTTTGTGAATATGTTTTCTTTCATTAATTACCACATTTGGGGTTTCTTCTTCCCATATTATGTTATATTTCAACAAAATTTTGGCCTTAATTTTTTTGTTTGACAAGAGTCCCATTGAACCTGTATTCATTCATGGTTCTCTATACTTAAAAGGTAGAGGACTTTTACACAAGGAATTCAGTCAAACCTGGTCAAGGGGTGAGGCTTCATTGTTTTGTAGGGACTTTTTTTTTTCTCTAGAAAAAGGGGGTTTCATATTTTTTGCTTTCTTTCAGTCGAATAATTTTAACCAAAGAGTTATATGTAAATTATTCTAACACAGAGATGGACTGATTCCTTTGATTTGACAATTTTAAAATGTCATAAGCAGCTGAATGCATGGAAGTTTGCCATTATGCGGTGGAGATCCTTTGGTATTCTATTCAAAAAGTGATTTTAGAAATTTTCTTCTTTATTTCATCAATATTTATAACTAATGAAAACAAAAACCAGTTTTTGGAAAGAATACCAAACAGTTTTTGAAATCTTGATTCTCTAAATATGCTCTTGTTATCCAAAGTTGTTACAGTATTTGGTATTTCTTTCCCTTTTTTTCTGGGGGTTTCCGTTTTTTAGCCTTTGAGAAAGATGATACTGATTGGTTTCGTTTTGATTTATAACTTATAAGAAACTTTAGAAAATTGCATGATTGAAATTGAAAACTATTAAACTATGCTTTCTTTTCTGCCGTAATTTGGTTCGAGCAGTTGAGTACATGAGGGCCTTCTCTTGGATTATTATCAGGTCCTTGAACTTTTTAAACGTATATAGAGTAGTAATTGGCTTAACAGCTGGACATCAGCAAACCCCAATCAGAAATTTTCAGAATCTTATAAACGAAAAGAAGCTGCCAGTAAAAGATTTTCTTAATAGTTAACGACGTGAGGTAAACTCAAGTTCAAGTTACCTGGGTCAAGTTGTTTGGTTCAAACTCATGCAAAAAGAGGCTCAGCACGATTTTTATTGTATGGAAAAAAGTAATTTGAATTTGACTAATAAAAAAACCCCCACATGCTCAATACTGTTGCTTTCTAAAATGTTCTTATATGAGGTTTGTAAAGCAAACAATAGTCTTTTTACAATTTTTCCTTTCACTAATCCTTCCATTCTTCACGTTCAGGAACCCATGCCTCATGGTGCAGCTCAGTTGCAACTTGCAAGGTTCTATATGCATGTGCTATTCTACGTGAAATCCAAATTGAACATCAATTTTTCAGAACCCCAACAATAAATGCTCTAAGTGCCTTAAATGCTTTCATTTGAAAAATTGGATGTTTATTAGTATGCTTTCATATGACAGTAATTAAAACAGATAAGCAACAACAAATCCAAAAAGTTGAGACCATCAAATAAACTCAAAAAGATCTTCCTCGGTTCCTATTTTAAAAGAACCACCTATGGATTTTTTCCAACATCGTTCTACCCAAATGTCTGATTCCACAATATCATGTAAGGACTTCACGTGCAGCAGCAATGCATGTACACAACACCCGTTCAAGGTGGTAACCAAGAAATGAGACACTTGATGTTTGGGAAAGCTTTACTGAATGATCAGTTTCTTAATCTACGAGCAAAATTTCTGGGGTTCGTTCATCCAAATTCTGTATGGAACTTGCAGTTGACCCTTCAACCAGGGGCACCTCCCTCTCCCTCATGCTTTCCTGCAAAACCTTGTTGAGGAGTTGGAAATCAGTGTCTATGTCCTGAATATTATTATGTACTAGATTGTTTAAGGTGCTTATGTTATGGACAAATCCTTTTACCTGCAACAGCTCAGACATTTTGCCATTTCTACTGTCCTCCGGTGGTTTGGAAGCAGGTGTAGAGTGATCTTTACACTGCATGGCTTCCAGAGGCTCATTGCAAGTCTTAACTGATTGTGAGGGGGCATGAATTCTTTTAACAACTTCAGTTACCAATTTCTCAAAAGGCATGTCAGGCAATCTCATTGACTTGGCTTCTGTCTCGAGCAGTACCTCTGTGGAGGGTTGATTGAAAGAGCCATTTTCATTTTGCTCACAATCAGACATTACCGGATGGATACTTTCAAGTTGGGAGACAAATGCGTGATTTCCAACTGTTGACGCCTGGTTGGGGGATGTTGTTGACCCATTTGATGGAGGAGCAACTGATGGAACCTCTTTGCCTTTTGAGGTTGCCAGATGAGCAGCTTGGGTTGCAACAGAAGTTGATTCACTGGTGACTCGTACCCAATTAGATGAATTACGAGGTTGGAGTATAACAGGCGACAAGTTGCCTCTAGTGAATACTGGATCAACAGTTTTGGGTGCCACTGGAGGCACCTGTTTGTCTTTTGAAGCCACTGAAGGCACCTGTTTGCCTGTTTGCACCCGTTCGATCATCTGAACATTTGGAGCCACATCATTCAATCCTGAAACAGGAATATAACTTCCACGCTTGAGGACAAGACCTGTCAGAGTGGTTTCAGAGTTGCCAACCCTAATTCTAACCAAATATCCTCCATTAAATGTTCCCTCAATGACACCAGAAACTGGGGTCCCCACCAAGCCATCAGTTGGAACATTAATTGGAGCTGCTTGATGGGGCTGGTTTCCATCCCTCCTTTGAAATCCAGGAGGAGGAGGAATACCAATACCAGCATTCTGCCCCAAGTTCAGGTTCTGATTATTTGACATATGAGCATTCTCTTCAATTTGTCTTGGATATTTACGTGGACGCCCACGTTTGCGCTTCACCGGGATGTTTGACGAGGAATCAGGGTTGTACCCTTGATCGGCTTGGCTCATCTTAAGACTTTTAGCAACCTCTCTTGCTCGTCTGAAATCTCCCCACCCTACAGAAAGAGGAGGGCTTTATAGTGAGTCTAAATGAGAAAATTGATACCAAACATGACAGAATTTAAATTACATGTCAAACATACATGCTTTAAATAATAAGACTTAGCAAGTATGAAGTATGCTCTTTGTAGAAGCCCCTTAACTACATATTTCCAAAATAAATTGGATTTCAACTAAAAACATTTATATGCACCAAGGACTTCCAAAGTACCCAACAACCTCAAATCAACATTTTTCTAAGCTAACTACTTTACTGTAGGAAGTAAGCTAACCTCCACAAGCTACAAGCCAGCTGCTAACAGCTTAAGATTTTTACCTTATCAAGCAATATATAAAAAAATAAAAAACATTAAAAAGAAAAAGGGGGAATAAGGATCTTTGTTGCTTACTCTAAAACTAGGCAATGAACCAAGGAGTAGTCTGGGGTTATAAAAATTACAAATCCACCAGACTATGCCAATCTTCATAACTTTAATAATCCTAATGCTGAAGATATAGTAAACTTCCATAGAAAAAAGGAAACAATTTACAAATAAACAATGGACAATAAAAGAAAAATCCAACTTATAGTCTAAAACAAAAAATTTTAAGAAAACAAAAAGTGTATAGTTAAAAAACAAAGAATAAAAAAGTTCAAAACTTTTTCATTAATAAACAGGAGGCAGGAGCCAATAAAACAACACTTCCTTTCACCCAAACAACCATAGTTCCTCCTTCCTTTATTCATTTTTTTTTTTTTTCAACATAACAGCAAAATTCTCAATTTTTACTAATACCAAAAAAGAAAATCAATTTTTACAGAGCAATATAAGTAATAACCCAATGTAAATTTTGCAATTTTGATGAAAATTAAGCAACAGCAATTAATCTTAGGGTTAGGCTTTGATTCAAGAAAACACTATGATACAAGAGTTATATATTTCAATAAAGAGCAGAGAAGAGCTAGAGCTAGGGATTGTGAGAGTTGCAGTACCTTGTGCAAGTGCTCCTGCTATGTCTTCTTCTCAAAAGTGAATGAAGAAGAGCAGCGCTGGAAAAAGGAAAAAAAAAAAAAAAAGTTTGATGCCTCGGAAAATGTTTTCGGTGCTGCGAAAAATTTGAAGCACACTGTTTTTTGGTGTTTTTGTCTGTCTCGGACGGAAGGAGCGAGGTGCGAACTGTGAGTGTTTGGGAAGCAGAGAGTGAGTGAAAATGTGAGTTCGAGTCTCTTTTTTATGGGTGTTTTGTAAAACTAGTAACGGATGAGGGGACAGAACAGAATATAACTATCTGACTTGTCATGATTTCAGTATTTAAGGTATGCAATTTAGGAGTTACTGTAGTGGAAATGACACATAAATATATACATGTCACGGTTTACAGAAATAATGGGAAATTTGTTTATAAATTTGTGGATCCTATATTCCCTGTGTAATTTGGAGTCGGGGAATCAACAAGTGCATATGCAAATAATGCAAGAAGAAAAAAAGTGATTTCGTTATTCAAAATAAAAGCTATGAAGAGATGAGATGGTAAAATATAATTGAGAGTTGTCCTTATCACATAGTAATGAGTTGTGTTTTTTGTTGTTAGGGTTGCCTCTCACGTAAACATATGAGACCCATAAATAATATGGATCCTACCTTTATTATGAAAAAAGGCTTACACATGTCCCTTGCTACAATAATAAAGTATAATTCATAAATAGTTGTGGGTCTTACGAAAAATTAAAATAAATAGTAAGATATAATTAAAAGTTGTCGTGATTGCAATACTGTGTATAAGTTAAAAATTGAATCACTTACAAATAAATGACCAGTAAAATATAATTGAGAGTTGTCGTGCTTACATTTAGACATGTAAAAGTTAAAAATTGAATAACACATAATAGTGATTCGTTATTATTTACTTATTCGTCAATTTTAGCATATAAATTCTGTTGGGCCCATAAATAAATGTGAAAAGAATATGAAATTATGGTTTAGATATAAGGAATCATTAAGCACATATGAAAAGAAAATTATGCTCGAACAAATGGTAAGATAAAATTGGAAGTGTGGTAATTATCGTGTTCTGGCAAGAACATGTTGGATTTTAGCACTTGCTCTCACTTAACCTCTCCACAATGACGCGCTAATGCTCAAGATTAATTACTTGTTGACATCCATGTTGTCTATCTTTTTATGCTGTAACGACTTTATCATCAGTCAGTTCTCACATTCACATTACACCTTTAGCTGTTCTCTTAAATTTATGGATCAAACTTGAATTGCTAATATATATAGAGTTTTACCTTGACATCATTGTCACCCTTTTCGTTACAGTGAAGATCGTATTTGTTGGATTGTGTGTTATTAGAGTAACTGAATCACGTTAAATAGTGACAATTAAGAATAGTCATTATTTATGTTATGACGCGAGTATATATGATTCTATAAATTTGAAATTTGAATTTTATATTGGTTTCATTAGTTTTTGACATGTTTATGTAAGAAAAAACATAAGATATATCTATAACCAAACGATTTCTGATTTAGTTGATTTTTTGCGAAGATGATATTTATAGTTAAATAAAAAAGATAAACTATTCCGATCATGAATTTATACTGTACGTGGAATGAGAATATATAAATCAAGAGGTTGGTGGAGAAGGTGAATAACATTCATCTTTAATGTTTACACTTGTCCCATTAGTAATTACTTATTAATGGCTATTCATTTTCCC
Source organism: Dryas drummondii (assembly GCA_003254865.1). NCBI lineage: Eukaryota > Viridiplantae > Streptophyta > Magnoliopsida > Rosales > Rosaceae > Dryas > Dryas drummondii. Next base: position 242,865 of record QANW01004037.1, read on the forward strand.
TAAACAAACTTTTAATATTTACACAAAATATAACAATATGTTTACATTCTTAAGTAACTTCTAGCATATGTTTTCATTAAATGCAATAAAATGTTTTGCATATCACCTCATAATCTTAATTTAATTACACTTAATTAGCATGAGAATTTAGCACAGGACTTCCTTTAAAGAATTGGATGCTGATTACAAAGAAAAGCTACCACAAGGTTCACAAGTCACAACTATGACTTGGTACCATTTCTGGTTGTTGTACTTGTAACACAAGAGGCCTCTGTGAGTCTGGGAGGTGTTGGACAAACATGTCATGTATCATTTTAATGTATTCATCAATCTTGTCAACTGTCCAACCATCAGTTCTTATTGGAGGAAGATACTTTACAGTTAGAGGCGCTGGTCGAACATGCAAGCTACCCTTCCTCCATGCCAGATGAGTTCCGGTCAGGACCATGGGAACTATTAGGAGGCCTGTTTGCAAAGCCAGATGAACAAAGCCCTGCAATGCCAAAGTGATCAAATTGATACTATGCTTTAATATAAAGCACAAGTAAATGTAAATCTATCAATTAATGAAACTGTTATAAATGAGAAAAAATTAGGGTGAATGAAATCATGTCATCATGTAATTCCTCCCATTGGATGCACCTGAAAAACTATCAAGTAGGCAAGATTATTCAAGAAATATGACCATTACTTAATAGAAGTGATTGCAGTATACAATCCATATCAAGAAAATGCCTTGCATCAAATGCAGGTGATACCAACCAGGATCACTATCAAGTAGGCCAGCCAGTTACAAATTCATTCCACTGTTTGATTTATATTGCAAATGTTGAGCAAATGACATATTTTAACAAGTTATTGAAATTGCCTTTTTTGAAGGGGAGTAGTCTTCCATCTCTTGACCTGGTGCCCTCAGGAAATATGATCAGAGAAAGTTTGTTTTTCACAACTGCCCGAGCTGCCTGAGCAAGAGAAGGGTCAAAACTAAGAATATAGACAAACTCCTATGTAGAATGAGGAGTAAATAGGATACCTCTTTCATAGATTCAATGGCTGCAGTTGGATTGGAGCGATCTATACGAAGATGGTTGGCCAGTACGTAAAGCTGTCCGATTAGGAGGTACCATATGATCTGCATAAAATAAGCTTTCCAATAATTACTCATTTCCTAAACCAATTTTCTCTACTAAATTAGAGTTATTAGAAAGGTATTAACAAATGCATCTACTTTTTATTGTGCAGCAAATTTGTATATTTATATACATTAATACATGTACATATAAGAGCACAAAAATCATTCACTCTTAGCCTGCAACCTTATATAGTGAAGGCATTGTATACCATAATTACCATTATACCACACAATTCATAATTCTCTTTTTCTAAAGTTTCTGACAGAAAATCATTTTCAGTATATATATATATATAATTCTTAAGGAATTCTATGTACAATAATCTTAAGGCATCTAAACTTTTTACCTCTTTTTTTGCAATGCCAACACTGCCTGTGGGAGTCAACCACATGATAAGAAAAAGATCTAGAGGAGAAGCATGATTGCTGATGAAAGTTGCCCTCTCATTAGAGAATTCCGCTCCATCAATCTTTACAGGATTCCCAAGAATCCACATCTGCAATCAATCTAGAAAATTAGTAATCTAATGCAAAGCTGCCTCAAGGTACCAAACTAAACAAAATGCAGGAAGTTAATATAAAATGAACTATTGAGGGGAACAAGCTCGACCTTTTTGGTTAGAGTGACTGTAAATACTCACAAATGTTCTCGTGTATGTTGCATTAGAATCCACTTACATTAGGATATTTTGTTCACAATGCTAACCACATTCTTACACTTTATCCATCTTATCTTCAAAACTGTTGTTCAAGAAATCAATGCTCAAAGTTCAATTTGAGAGATATATTATATAATTCTTAGTTTGGTTCTTCATTTGTTTTTCCATTCACCTCACCTTCCAGGTGATATGTGTAAAAAAATTCTGTGTCTGAATATATTGCTCACTGGAACCTGCACAATACAAATTAACTCTTTTCTGCAATTTACATGTAAAATACAAGGATTCTCCTACAATGCTTTATGCAATCAACAGATTACCACAAGTTGAAGTGAAGTAGGGTATAAGCTAAGAAATTATCTGGACACACAAAGCAACCAGATGTAATTTTCTGCTCTATAGGGAAAGGACTTCAATTATATAAGGTGCTTCCAACTCCCCAGACAAGTTGTAGTCAAATCTGAAGGGTAAAACTCTTGTTTTATAGTTTCCTTCAATACAATCAATAAGAAAGTTTCTAGGGACATTCTCTCAAATGGTTAACCCTTTCCCAGAGGTATAAATAAGTTAATTCTTAATTTGGGTAGACTCATGAACTGACTTTTTATGCAATTTACTCCGAAACCATGACAACTCTGGACAATATATCCAAAAAATTCTCAAAACATTATATAAAGATGGATATCATGGTTATTAGTACAAGAGAGAGTTATGACTTAGTGCAACTCACATATACCTTTTTCCCATAAAGGGAAGAGTTATCAACAACCTTGTCGACTAGGTGTTATAGCTAATACAGGAATCAGGATGTTAGTTAATATAAAGAGTGTTAAGCAATCAGATATGAGAACACTAGAAGACTAGAATTCAAGAGATTAAAACAGATGGGATAATATTCTATCACCTTAACTTCATAATAGCAAATAGAGATGAGTAAACCTCAACCAAACAGAGAACTAATTGAGGCCCAATTTCAAAACCATTGTTTTACTTTTGAAAATTTCACCACAACCAAAGCTTGACATGAATCACAGGATGAAAGAGAGCTTACCATCAATCTACCAGTAACATGTCCATACACATTTCCTTGCCTAACCCTCTCATAAGGCCATGGCAGAAGCACAAGCATGATCAATGCCCATATGAAAGTTGTAACCATCATAGTAACGAAACACGTGACAATTCTTACAGAAGATATCAGTGAGGACACCCAACCATCTTCATAAACATAAAAATCGAACCTCGGCCTCTTTCCCACTTCTTTCACTAAAATTTGTGGTGTTTCTTTCACAGTTAGACCAGAGCTTGTGTTCAGAAAGCTCTCCAACCTTCTATTCCTTAAAAAGGAACTATTTCCAGTGTTCTCCATTAACCCAAGGTTGATAGAAATTAAACAGAAACTGCCAGAACAGAGAAAAAACAGAACAGATTATAAGATTCAAAATAAAACAGAAAACATGATGTTTGATTGTTGAGATTGTGATTAAAAATTGAACCTTGTATTTGCCTTTGGTTTCTGAAAAAAGATAAACTATGTTGTATACAGTAAACTGATTGAAAAATTTAAGTCTTGGTCCTCCCCTAGGACATATAAATACAGAACAAAAGTATGAATTTAAAATTCTTTTATCTTTTCCTTGTCTCAGTTTCTGGGCAACCAAACAAGGCCTATCACTGAATCCTAGTCAAACAACAGAACATTTTCTGTAAGGAATATTCCAGAAACAAAGCAGAGATTACTTGAAGTCTTGAACCAAACCTCCATATACAAACTCTATAAAAGTTACAACAACATCTGGGTCAATAAGAAAACTGATTGAAATATAACAGCCCCAAGAACTTTCAGTTTGGTTGCCAAGAAACTGAATAGAAATAAAATAAGAAGACAACTCCCAAAAAATTCAAACTAATAAACAAAACAACCTTAAAACAAATAAACAGACACGATACTCCATTCCAGTTAAGGTTTGAAACACATATGTGGCTGAGTTAGTTACGTGTGTAACATGTGGCTTGTTTTTTTATATTTTTTTTTTATAACATTTATTTTTTGTTTTCATGGAAGCCAAACAGATTCTGTTTTGACAAAGACCCACCAAACATTCTTACCAAGTAGGACTTTGGTTGCACCTATACGTACGGCTATGCGCAAGAATTCTCGAGAAAGTGTTGCAGACGAAATCCAGGAATGTGATTATGTGAGAGAAAGTTGGAAAGAGCTTATATAGCAATCTCATAATCCCATTGGATATGGAGTTGTGGTAATACAAGGAAAAGAACAACTGAAAGTACCAGACAAATAAGTCGTGATGACGCTAGATATGTGAGAAAAAATTTTGTGTCTGAAAAATAGTACCATAATTTATAGTGAAAAATTTCTGACATACAATTATTCCATGACATACGTCATTTTTTATGTGATCACACTTATGTTATTACGTATGTATATTTATTTATTAATATTATATTTTAAAAATATAAATTTATTGTTAAGTGTCCATCCATATCGTAATACATGAATTAATAACACCAAATAATGGTCACATAAAAAAAAATTCCTATTTTTAACCCTTAAGTATTGATATATTCGTTTTTGCACATATAGATTTTATCGTTACATATCATACAACCTCTATATGAAAGATAATTTTTTATACTTAAATACAAGTAAATAAAATATTACCACATCTATTTGATATAAAAAAAATTAAAATATGTCAATAATTATTTGATTTAGTGAATGTCATACGATCTTTTTTTATTAGAGAAAGCTCTAAATTTAAATCTTATAAATAAAAATTGATTAATTTTTTTTTTTTTCAAAAAGAACTTAACTATATTATTTGCTTTTATGAGAATGTGTAGACTGCCCCAATTTACAGGACAATGCAATAGGTGAATATTCGATGGAAAATCATTTGAAACTTCTGATAGGATTATGCTTGCAATTAAATCTAGTTACTAGAATTATTATCAATACCAAATAATGAGTTGAAAAAAGAAAAGTTGATTGTGCTTTGTGAACTATATACATGATTTCATTTATGATATAAGAATGTGGTAAATATAGCATTATTTTAAATAGTAGTGTTAGACATCCCACATTTTTATACCATAATTTCATACCACCTTATGTGACAACTTACATGACATTCATGCATTGGACACTAAAAAATAAAAACAAAAATCCAAAAAGAAAAATTTTGTCCAATAAAATAATGACACGTAAGATGATATAAAAATATGATATAAGAATGTGGTAAATATAGCATTATTCTAAACAGTTGTGTTAGACATCGCACATTTTTATACCATAATTTCATACACCTTATGTGTCAACTTACATGGTATTCATGCATTGAACACTAAAAAATAAAAACAAAAATCCAAAAAGAAAAAGAAAAAGAAAAACTTTGTCCAGTAAAATAATGACACGTAAGATGGTATAAAAATATAATATAAGAATGTGGTAAATATAGCATTATTCTAAACAGTAGTGTTAGACATCCCACATTTTTATACCATAATTTCATACCACCTAATGTGACAACTTACATGACATTCATGCATTAAATACTAAAAAATAATAACAAAAATCCAAAAAGAAAAAAAAAAATTTTGTCCAGTAAAATAATGACACGTAAGATGGTATAAAAATATGATATAAGAATGTAGTAAATATAATATTATTTTATAATATATATGTCAAACCAAAAAAACGTAATAAAATATGAAGTGATGAAACCACGTTTACCGTGGTGCTTTCCTTAAGCAGGTATAGACTGTATAGTGGGAGTGTGGGATATTCTTTTTGGTGCAAAATTATATCCGGAAAAAAACATATAAAAATAATTTAAATGAATTATGCTTGGTTGGTCTGGGGGAAATTATGCTTGGTTGGTGAACTTGGTGATAGTTATGGAGCACTAAAAGATTTAATTTTTTAATAAAGAGGCTTTATTTCAATAGTTACAGCTGCATAATAGCATCCGAGTTACATTTTTTTAGTTGTATAGGACAGCATCTCCTACAAGCTTATGTCATGAAGGAAAACAGCATATGCCAAATTGCCAATGGGCCAATTAAAAGAACACAAAAGCCCAATTAAAACAATTCAACTATAAAACTTATGTTGGATAACCCCTTACATAAAAGAAGAAATGGGTTGCCCAATTTAAGTTTTAACAAATTATTTTATGATTGGTTATATTTGGTGAGAAGTCTAGTGAAATTTGTGCCAATCTTTCTATGTCATGGTTATGCATTTAAAAGATATGGGTTAACCAAAAACCCATTTGATATTAGTGGATTTGTGTAGACCTAATTTGGGATGGAAGTTGGCAGAGAGGTTGAAGCCCCAAAAAATTGCTTACATTAATTTCTCAGTTAGAATTTGTGTAGATCTAGTATTTTTTTCCTCTGTATTTTTTAACCAAAAGATCCTTGAAGTCGAAACCAAGAACAAAGAATTAATCCTAAGCAAGTTAAAATATTTTATACGGGTTTGTATCTTACTTATCTTTGCATAAAATAGAAAAATTTAAAAATCGATTGACTACTTTATAATGAATCAACTGAATTAAATGATATTACAATCTAAAAATGTACTTGTCACCTTAATATATAATCAAAAAATGACTTGTTACAGAAGATTGATACATTAAAAGCCTGATTACCTAATAATTTTAAGTTCGTTTGATTCAAGTTTTGAAGGTATGAGAATGAGAGATTAATTTCATTTTCACGTTTGGTAAGTACATGAAAGGAAAATTAATTTCTGGCCTAAGAGAATCTTATGTCTTTATTGGAGGGAAAATGAAACTCTTGCTCCAATTTGGATTTTGTTTTCCCCCATCTTGAAAAAATATTTATTGTTTTTTTTTTAAGAAAATTAACTCTGTTATTATTTCAAAATAAATAATAGATAATGGTATAATTGGAAAATTGACTTAATTTCTAATTTACTTTTTCAAGCTTACTAAACACAGGAAATAGAATTTCACATTTCTTTACTCTGAAAAATATAAAGGAATTAATTTTTCAAGAAATCAATTTCGTGAACCAAACGGCCTAAAACCAACACTACAGAGAAGAGCCTCTCTTGAATTTGCATCTGGTTGTATACTAAAACGATATGTAGCTGGCCTCAAAGCTTCAAACCATATTGCATTCATTGTCATTCTCCCAGGGAAACAAAGAAAATTAGATAAAAGTAATGGTGGGTTTTTGAAAATGTGAGAAATAGAGAGGCACTACTGCAAATATCCTTATTTGTAAACAGACCCACGTAAATGCGAGCAAAGGGCAGAGTTTTCCTCTCAACCAGTCTGTTCGACTCCCTTTTTTTTTCATCTTCCACCTCTTTCCCGAACTTCGTTTCTCAAAAAGGTACTTCAAATTATTTTCCTCTGCTTGCTCGATTTATCATTTTTTGCTGATTTTCTTTTTTCAAAGGTATTTGTGGATTTGCTTTTGTAATATTGCACATTTGCGTTTCTCTTGGTTTCTGAGAAAATTCAAGCATAAGTAAATTTCCTGTTTGAAGTTTGAGTTTCTAAATGCTGAAAATTTCAGATTGAACTGTACTCATGGCTAAATTGAGGCTTAGCTGGCTGAAAATGTCTTCCTTGTTTCAAGCACATAGAACTGAGATTTTTCCTTTTTTTTTTTTTTTTTCCTTTTATGCAGTTCTGCTGCTGAATTACAGGTTTTGTGGAACAATTTGATGAACTTGGTGTAAACTTAATTGATCTTGTTAGTTTGGTGCTGAAATCTTGTTAAATATGAGTGTGGTGGGGCTTGATATTGGAAACGAGAATTGTGTAATTGCGGTGGTGAAGCAGCGGGGTATTGATGTTTTGCTGAACGATGAATCGAATCGTGAAACCCCAGCTGTGGTTTGTTTCGGGGAGAAACAACGGTTTCTGGGGTCTGCTGGGGCTGCTTCTGCAATGATGAACCCGAAATCAACGGTGTCTCAGGTGAAGAGACTGATTGGTAGAAAGTTTACTGAACCTGATGTTCAACACGACCTTCGGATGTTACCCATTGAAACTTCTGAGGCCCCAGATGGTGGCATTTTGATTAATTTGAAATACTTGGGTGGGACTCGTGCATTTACACCAGTTCAGATTACTGCGATGCTTTTTGCACATTTGAAAGATATAATAGAGAAGAATCTGGAAATGCCTGTTTCAGATTGTGTGATTGGCATTCCATCATACTTTACGGATGTGCAGAGACGTGCATATTTGGATGCTGCAACAGTTGCTGGGTTGAAGCCTTTGAGATTGATGCATGATGGTACTGCAACTGCTCTTAGTTATGGGATTTACAAAACAGATTTCTCCACTTCCGGTCCAACTTTTGTGGCATTTGTTGACATTGGTCATTGTGATACCCAGGTCTCTATTGCATCATTTGAGGCTGGGCATATGAAGATACTATCTCATACTTTTGATAGAAGCTTGGGAGGGAGAGACTTTGATGAGGTCTTGTTTCGTCATTTTGCTGCACAGTTCAAGGAGCAGTACAGAATTGATGTGTGTTCTAATGTCAAGGCAGGTATCAGGCTAAGGGCTGCATGTGAGAAGCTGAAGAAAGTTTTGAGTGCAAATCCGGAGGCACCTCTTAATATTGAGTGTTTAATGGATGAGAAAGATGTTAAGGGTTATATTAAAAGGGAAGAATTTGAGATGCTGGCTTCAGGTTTGCTGGAGAGGATTGGTGTTCCTTGTAGCAAAGCTTTAGCTGATGCAGGTTTGACTGCTGAGAAGATTCATTCTGTAGAGCTTGTTGGGTCAGGGTCTAGGATCCCAGCTATTGGTAGACTATTAGCTTCTGTATTCAGGAGAGAACCCCGCCGGACGCTGAATGCAAGTGAGTGCGTAGCACGTGGATGTGCTCTTCAATGTGCAATGCTAAGTCCTGTTTTTCGAGTCAGAGAATATGAGGTTTGTATTTTGAAACAAATTATCATTTCTTGGTCATAAATACAGTAGTTGATTATCACATCAAAATACCATGATATATTTGCTTGTTCACAATGATTGTTGCTTGTCAACTTCTTGTTTTCTTGCCTTTTTAATTTATTTTGCATCTATTCTAGGCAGATAAGGGAAATTGAAAGAGTTGAAGTTGAAAGTGCATTTCTAGGTTTTCCACCTCATGGATGGTTTATATGTTTTCTGTCAATTAAGCTGCAGTTTGTATCTTTTTCTTTTTAATATGCAACACTAAGTTGTTATATACAATGTCCCCTATACATCAACATTTCTTGTTTGATCTCTATGCTCCAAACTTTCTTAGTCTATAAAGCTTAACTTTGTGTTCAGTGATCATAAAATGAGCTCGTCCACCCTGTCCCCACTCTTTCTTTTGTCCCTGTGTTTTGAAATTGTTGAGAAGTACGAGTGCCTCTCATAAACTAAAGCTTAGGGATCATAGACAACCTTAAAGTGGTTAATTTTCAGTTCTAAACATAGTAGCACTTAAGCAGGAAAGCAAGCACAATAATCCATGAAGGATGCTTGCTTGATTATTTGACTTTAGTTTTAAATGTAACAACAGCTTACTTGCTGTAGATATACTGTTCATTCCAAAAATCCCTACTAGACTCAAGGGAACAAAGCACAATAGTGGAATATCATTTGATGTTCTCATAGGCATTAAATTACTAAGTACCTTCCACTTACTGGCAACTTTAAGTTTTGACTTAAGATCAAATAATCTTGCAATAACTGAAATGTCAGGAAAATAAAATGTTGTCAATTAAGCCCATATAATATTGATGCTTTTTGAAATAAGTATCTTCAACTTTGGGCTATAAGTGGTTTAGTGAAAGATGATACTCCCAACATTGTGCATGGAAAAGAAAGAGCCCTAGCATGCTTCTTTTCTTTTTCCTTACTACCTCTATTTTAGTACTGTTTTTTTTTTCTTTTTCTTTTTTTTTTAAATAAAGCATACTTTCCTTAGGAGTATGGCAACTATATGAAGGATGTGATCATGCCATTTTCAACTTTACAATTTTCTTTTACATATCTTCGTTCAGTTGGTTACTAGTTCTGGAAATACCAAATTACAGCTTTAATTTTCAAATTGTGGGAGCATATTGTCTTTGTTGTTTGGATAGTTGTCCACAATGAAAGTAATTGCTTTCTGGGATCTACATGCAGGTTCAAGATTCAATTCCTTTCTCTATAGGATTGTTATTAGATGAAGCTCCAGTTTGCACAGGGTCAAATGGCATCCTGTTTCCAAAAGGCCATCCCATCCCAAGTGTTAAAGTATTGAAGTTTCGACGAAGCAGTTTATTCCGTTTGGAAGCATTCTATGCTAATCCCAGTGAACTGCCTGCTGGTGTATCTTCTAAAATTAGTTGTTTTACGGTAATATATTATGCTGTACAATCTCTTTTTTGGGTGGGCTGGGAGAGTGGAATATGTGGCCACCGAGAGTTTTATTGGCAAGGATGTAAAAACATGTGAGTGAAGAATGATTAAATGAGAGAAGCAAAGGTAAATCAAAGACAATCATGTTAGTGACAAATATTTGTTTGATCACCACTGAAGACTGCGAAGTTTATTTCTAATCTTCGCAGCCTCGGTAATATCCAGGATCATGGGAACAGTTATTATTATTTTCCGTAAGACATATATAGGACACTTGGGGTAGACAACTCTGGTATTTTTCAATAGTAGATTATGTGTTTATGTGTGTGCGTGTGTGTGTGTGTGTGTGTGTGAGAGAGAGAGAGAGAGAGAGAGGGGAAGGGGGGTCATTGTAACCCAATTAAACAGATTGACTATCTGCTCAGTGTAAATGCACTGATCCTTTTTAGGCTTACCTAGCAATAAAAGTGCCTTTTATAAGTGGATTACAATTACTTCCTAGTTAATGGGCTGCACTTTATGTAGATTGGCCCTTTCCAAGCCTCCCACAACGAAAAGGCAAGGGTTAAAGTTAAAGTTCAGTTAAACCTCCATGGCATTGTCTCTGTTGAATCAGCTATGGTGAGTAAGAAGACTATTTTTTTTTTTTTTCTGACACCATATCAACTTTTTCATTTACTAAGAATTTTTGTTCTGTAATATAAATCTTACAATGGCTTCAGGTGATGGAAGAACATGCAGATGATTCTTCTGCAAGGGGTTTTGCTAATTCAAAAATGGACCCAATGGAGACTGATTGTGTAACTGCTTCTGGTTCTTCTGAGGCAGTTGCTGATGGATTTGAAGAGAGTACCTCTATGCAGTCCAACTCGTCACCAGCTACTGTAAGTTTGTTTTCAACTTCATTAGTGCCATGCAGAAATTCACTGCCTTGTAAATTTATTTATTGTCCATATTCCATGTAAAAATAACTAGAGGTAAATCTGAAATTTGGATATATGCGACAATTTCCTTATATTTTACAGTAATCCTTGTCTTTTATACTAAATATGTAGTTTATATTGGCTACTTATTTGGTTTTGCAAAGATTTTAATATTATTCCTGGCCGATTAGTTGCTTAATGGAGTAGGTAAACTTATTTAGAGATCTCCCCTTTTCCAGGGTGATGGTAAAAGAAAGAATAAAGCCACCATGAGGCTAGAGATACCCATTAGTGAAAATATATATGGTGGAATGACCAAGGCTGAACTTTCAGAAGCTCAAGAAAAAGAAGTTCAGTTAGCCGAACAGGACAGAATTATGGAACAAACCAAAGACAAAAAGAATGCATTGGAGTCGTATGTCTATGAGATGCGGAATAAGGTATAACCTGTATTATGTTTCTCTCATGCTTGCTTTGGTCATATGATTCAACCTGCTCAAACACTTATCACTCATTTGATTCTCAGTAACCTCCCTGAATATGCTGGGTCTTTCGACTCTTTCCAAGCAGTATAAGGGCTCAAATCTAGCATTCTGCTTATAATAGTGGAATTTGTATTTGTTTATGAGATCAATGGTTTTTTTCCCTTAAATGGGTGTGAGTAATGTATTTTCAACCCTACAAATTTAGCTTTCATGGTGTTTGTGATAAAGGTCGAAATGCATTATGGCGAACACTGATGTCTAGTAATTCCAGGATTCTAGCTGAATGACCACTCTGTATTAGTTTTAACTAAACAATTTTTTGAATTGTCTTATAATATGGGATGATCACCAGGTCTAGATATCATGAGGCTAAAGATCAGTCCCTTATTGTGATATCTCTCTTTATCTGATTATCCACACCTGAGCATCTACGACTGTAGATTGTCAGACTCTTGTAGATCTTTTAGTTCATGCTGCCATATTTTGCCAGAGGCTGGGTTTTAATATAAGGACATGCATGTGAATAGCTCTTCAACACATATCGAAGCTTTGCAAGTGATCAAGAGAGGGAGGGCATCTCCAGGAACCTACAGCAGACAGAAGACTGGCTTTATGATGATGGAGATGATGAAACTGAACATGCTTATACTTCAAAGCTGGAAGATCTTAAGAAGGTTCTTTCCTCTTCTTGAAATCTGAGAATTACAGTTCCTATTTTCTTTCTCCGTTCTTGATGTCTGTTTGATAATTATAGCTTGTGGATCCAATTGAGAACCGATATAAAGATGAGGAAGCTAGAGTACAAGCTACAAGAGATCTATTAAAGTGCATTGGGGATTACCAGATGGCTGCGAATTCGCTTCCACCCACGGATAGAGAATCGGTATGACAATATAGTTAATTAATTATGGCTAGTAAAAATTTGATAATAATTTTTCCTATGATTTTGGCTTTTTCATGTTTCAGATTCTTAATGAGTGCTATAAAGTGGAGCAGTGGCTTAGAGAGAGTAGCCAACTACAAGACTCGTTGCCAAAGAACGTTGACCCAGTATTATGGTCAAGCGATATTAAGAGCAGGACAGAGCAATTGAACTCGTAATACTCTTCAACTTCATAGTTTGCAACTTAGAATTCCAGAAATATAATGCTTGACTTTTGTTTTACTCATTTCCCTAGTTTACTGCAAGGTTCTTGATTCACTTGCTTGTTACTGCTACTTATTATTTTCAATTTCATCCCTAGAGTTTAATCATGCTACTGCAAATAATTTCAGGACTTTCAAACACATATTTAGATCCAGGGCTTGAGAGGACTACAAGGGTTCAAACCAGCTGGAGGGGTGGAACGTAGAAGGGACTAAGAGGGGACATGGCCCCTGCAAACTTTTGAGAAAAAAAGAAAATTCAATATATGTTATAGAGAATTCCAATGTGTTGAGCTATGTATCACTTGTAAAAACTGTCTTCTCTTTTATTTTTCTCATGAACATTACAGAGATTCTTTAATTGGAATTCTCTAACCGTTCAAATGCTTCGAAGAATTCTAGTAGAAAGTAAAAATCAAGTGCTGTATGCAAGACAAAAAATACTTTTCAAGTAAAAAAAATAAATAAAAAGTCTTTCAATAGTCAGGCCAGCTCCTTTAGGACCTGTCATTTTTTTCCCCCACAACACTTATCCTATATTCCTATCTTTAATTTGAAATATATTTTCACCAAACAATCTAAATAATTTTTTTTTTATGGCAATTTTCTCCATGGACCTCATCTTGTAAAATTGACCTTGTTTAGAGGTTGTAACGAACCGGAAATATTTTAGGACCTCTTTGTCCTGAGCATTGATGTGACCCATGCTTTTAAAAGTATGTTTAGTTAGGGTAATATGCTTGGGTCCTCATAACCAACCATAATAAAAACAAAAAAAATCAAAAAATCAAAAACAAAAACAAAAAATAAGAAGGTTACCAAATCGGCTCTTAATCTTCCTTTCTCTCTTCTAAAGCTTTCTTGAGCATTTGCTGAGTTCTTGAGTGTTCTCAAATCCTTTTAAGTGAAATATTTTAGAGTGTTCTTCTAGTTTAATTTTTTTGCCTGAATAATCAAGTTTTTCTTCAATCTGAGTATTGGCGTATTGCAAATTTGCAAGTGTAGACTTATAAAGATCAAAGTTATTGTATCGTGGAGGGTAAAGCACCATAATTACCGTCTCCGAGAGATAAATTTACTCTTGAGGACAATATTTTCACACATCTCACCTTAAGTTGTTCATCAATCAAGCATCCATCAACATAATGTTGAACAATCCTAAAGTTTTCATTGGAATTCAGGTCGGGATCAGATGCATCATACATGCATGCACTAGTTAGTAAGAGAATTTAATAACCTGATTAGTCAAGCATATAATATTCCAGAAGCGAAGAAACAGAAAAGTGATATATGGCAGACCACATCAGCAGTCTACTAGGCATGCCATGCCATCAGATTATGTCAGCAGCCACACAACACTTGAGTCTATTGATCAAGGCTAGTTGTTACTAGCTGTTGGGAAGTTAAGGCTTAGTTAGATGGTTAACTCTGTGTGTAACTAATCTGTAACCATTCTGTACCAGCTGGGGTTAGCCAACCATAGCCTTTTTCAATGTATTTAAAGGATACTCATTGTGTTATATTCATTAAGCAATAATACAAAGATTACTCCTTTCAATTCTCTCTGCGCTTTCTCTATGATTCAGTGTCCAATCAGTCTGTGTATATACATATGAAGACAGATTCTAACGATTTTGCTCTCACAGAGATGGAATCTACTTATATAAGTAGGTTTAACAAGGATCCTCTATAAGTGATCGCTAATCGTATGTAATCCACTCTACCTCCCTCGTCATTTAAGCTAATCCCATTTGCACATGAGAAGGCTTTCACTACAGAAATCATGTCCAGCATTTATATAAGGAGAAATTATGATTTTAGGTCATTTTTCACTTTGATTCCCTGTTTATGTTTGCAATTAGGTTCTTATAATTAGTTGACGTTAGTAATTAAAAACAAATCAGATACACCATCACTGTAGTTTGGACAATTTCTCACTTGGATCCTCAATTCATTAGCACCCAAAAAACCTCTCAAAATCCCTAATCCCACATGAAAGCATCACGTGCAGATTCCATTAATAGAAAACTTAATATATCCCTAATTCCCCTTTACTTAAATCCCCAAAGTATGAAAGAGAAATAACTATCTTTTGTTATTATTTCAGGGAGTCAAGACCAAACAACATGGAAATTATTTTTTAAAAAAAGAAGTAAATTATCTACAAGAAATGTTACAGAAAATTTTTGATACATGGCATTGACTCTCAGCCTCAGCCTCTCTTGGTATATTTTTATTTTTTGGCTTTCGCTTTTTTCGCTTTTGCAGACTGTGCTCCACTTTCCTGTCAATGACAAGTAAAATGTGTGAGCTACAAAAAGAGAATGAAAACATGGACAAAGTATGAATTTATACGCACCTTCTTATACAGTCTGTAGGCTGTTCGACCTGTGATTTCCTGCCCAGTTATACTGACATAAACCTGATGAAAAAAACTAGAGCATTAGATTCAACCTGTATATTATCAAGGCAAGGAGAGATATTAATGCAGTAATAATGTCAAAGAAATAACAAAAGATTTATAACTAAAATGACCAGCCAAGTATCGTATATGACTATATGAGAAAGCATTAAGATGAAACCCAGATTAACACATTGACACTTTCAACCAAAATAAAGTATCACCCTTTCTCACATTTGCATTACCTACATCAGAAAAAAAGTCTGGCTGGGCAATGCATGATATCATTCAAACAATATGGACAACATGATAACATGCATCCAGCAATATCACCAGGAACTCTCATTACTCCCCTTCTTAAAGCAGCAATGAAACAATGTAGGAACTAATTGACATTGTTACTTTTGAGATAGTAAATACAATGGCACAAGTTATTAACAATCTACAATCAACTTAACTTCTTATACTGTCTACATGTACTAAAAAGTGAAAAAAAAAAATAAAAAAAATTGATTTGCTAATTGCTATTAACATAAGATCTATAAAAGCAGCAATATGCAGTGTTTTAACATACCTTCTTTCCACCAGCGCCTGTATACCAATGACCAGCAGCTAGCCCACTCGCACCAGGTGCATACTGTTCACCAGAAGATTGCGCATTTGCTTGAATCCGCTTGTTGCTGGCACAGCTTCTGGGTTCCACCCAGTTTCCGGAAGCATTTGATTTTTCTGACTTCTTTCTTCCCTTTTTTGAGGTCTTATTGACACTACCTTGTGTTGCTTTACTTGCTTTTGGGTTCATCCAGCTTCCAGAAGCATGCAAGACATCTTCAACATTTGATATGTTTGACTTACTTCTCCTTTTAGAGCTTTTGTCAAGGTCAACTTTCTGATTCACTTGCTTTTTTGAAGTTTCTCCATTGCTAAATTGACCCCTGAAGTGACAAAGAGACACATATCATGACATAACACTTAAAATGAAGTTCAGAAAACCAGAAACAACCAAAAATAGTATTTACATGTAATCAATAACTGATGCACCATGCTGTTGATTTCCTCTGATGTTAACACCACCCAGCGGGAAAAAATTGGGTAAGCGATTGCGCACTAACTTCTGAATCTTTGAATCATCATGGAAAAAGTAATGATGAGCAGGCGGAAGGGGATCAGCCACATTCCAGAATTGTTCAACATCTTGACCACCAGGTGTCATTTCATGAAATTTCTCATTGGCATGTGGGCATGCATCCCTCTCCAATTTCGGAGTAGTCTTATCCTTCACAGATTGGAAGTATTCTTGAAATACCTCATCAAAAGCAGGTGTTGGAATGTTAAATTTCTTGATTGGACTGAAACCTTTCCATAAATCTCCGTCATCCACATCTTTAGGCATACTCATTGATAGCTTTTTCTTTGTTTCAGTCCAAATACTAGTAGTTGCAGAATGGCCAATATTAGAGTGTTGCTTCTTTGAGGACGGATCAACATTACAAATAACCCTGCTCACATCTTCACTGACTGAAGGATCATCAGAATCAGAATCAATTAAATGGAACTTCCGAAGAGGACTGGTAGTTAACTTTGGAAAAACCAATCCTTTGTGGCTCGCCTCCAAACTCACAGAACCTGGGGCATTTGAAACTGGTTTCCTTTTCTTTCCCATACCATGGCAGGATGATTGAGAGGTTAAAACCCCACTTCCATGCAATGAGATCTTTGAACTACTACAGAAAGTTTGGTATTGTGTTGATGGATGCACATCAGCTACAAATATTGGCAACCATTAATCTAAACATAATTAACTGAGTAAAAGAGAAATCTCACAATCTGAAAATGAATCAGATTAAAGATTATGCCCAAAGTGGATGTTCCTAGCAAAAAATCCAAAGAAACATAATTTCTTTTTAACCAGATTCCATTGCAACCTAACCACCACCACCAGCAACAACAAGAATTCAACGAATGGAAACCAAGCAGACATTGCTAAACACAAACTGTAACCAAACTTTGCCGAAGATTATTCAATGTGCTTGCTCATGCTCCGTATGTAGAGCTTATAATTTTTGCACACTATTTATCAACCCAATTTCTCTAAGCCATTAACTTAACCAATAAAGCCCCTAGTTATACTGCTATCCCTAAAAGGCATTGCAACCATATGTACCCATTTCCCCACTCTCAATGTTTCATCTTGTGCATTATTACGCTCCCCAAATCATCAAAACCATTTGTTTTACAAATAGGCCCCATCCCACATCAAAATACCCATTACATTGCCTCTGCAAATCTCACAAAAAGCTACTCTCTTTCAGTTACCAACTTACTAATTGTTCCTTAAAAATTGAGAGGGAAATAAAACAAACAAAAAAATGTGGCTAAAATTTACTTCCTTCTCCAAAGCATTTGCAAACAATTTATTTCATTTTAATTCTAGATATATTTATCAATGTCACCTCATTTCCCTCATTTCTTTCCCAATTTTACTAAATACAGCATAAAAGAAATCAGCTTTTTTCACAAGAAGTTCCACATTTTCATTACCACTTAACCATAAATAAACAAGAATGCTAAACAGAATTTAAAAAAAAAAAATGATTATGTGTGTATTTACCTTGAATAATATCTTCCTGAGAAGAGAACTCTTCGATATCATCGTCAGTATTACGAAACGGCGTCGTGGGTTCTCGCTTCTCAGCCAGTCCTCGCTTGAGCCGCTTGAGCGCTCGGGTCGTTTGGGGCCCAATTTCTGGATCCAAACCCGAGATTTGAGGCCCAAGCTCCTCTACTTCTACGTCAACATCTACGGGTGTACGGACGGTCGAACCGCGCGGAGGGTCTGGAGCTGGTGCGGCGGGAGTGGAGTGGTTAGTGGGAGCAGTTTGGAGCTCCGTATCGAAACCCAGGTCGAGTCCGAGAGAGAACGAGGGAGGTTCATAGTCGGCCATTGAAAGAAAGAGGGAGAGAGAGAGAGAGAGACTGAGTGGTTTGGTTTGGGTCTGAAAAATTAAAATTGGAGGGAGGGAAATTGGGTGGGAGTGGTATTTATAGGGTGGGATTTGAATTTGGAAAATTGGAGGGACTCGAAAATAAACTTCCTTTTATGAAATTGTATACAAATTATTTTAGACATTTCCATATTTCTTAGCGCCACTGCGTAAATCGTAATGGAGAAGATGGGATTGAGAATTTGAGACTTTTGAGTGTTTGACACTCTTTACTTTTGGGCCATACGGGTTCTGTCCGGGTCCACTTAATATATGATTTAAGGGCTTCTAATTGTACTCTAACAAATGTTTTTCCTACTAGGAATTATTTTGATTATTTTAAATTACTGAGTTGATCACTCAAAATTTTTTTTTTTTCATATTCTTCTTATTTTACCCCAAACAATCCAGACAAAAAAAAAAAAAAAAGCAACCAACCCACCCATCCCAACCTAGTCAACCACCACCCTCAACTACCATCGGCAAGGTCGCCGACGGTCCAAACCCCTTACCTCTTCTCATCTCTCTCTTCTTTCTTTCTTCTCTCTCCCTTCCCTATCTCCAAACCCCAACACCATCGCACCCAACACCACTGCTTCCAACCTAGCCTACCACCAACCAACCCAACGCACCACCACCCCCATACACTGTCGCCGGTCCAAAGCCCCTGCCTCTTCTCCTCTCTCTCTCTCTCTCTCTCTCTCTCTCTCTCTCTCTCTCTCTCTCTCTCTCTCTCTCCTATGTCTTCTCTATTGCTTTCTTCCCTCTATCCAAACCCCAGCCAAATTGGCCCCTAACACCACCGCACCAAACACCACCAATCCAACTACACCCAACACCACCGCACTCAACCGCCACCACACCCAACAGATCGGAGAGAGGGAAGAGAAAGAAAGGAAGAGGGGAAAGAGATTGCTGGAAAAGAGAGAGATAGAGAGAGAAATGAGGGGGGTGTAGCGGGCCACCGAAGAACCTTGCTGACGGAGGCTGGGGGTGGTGGTGGCTGTGTGCCTGTGTTGGTGGGGAGAGTTTTTTTTTCTTTATTTGGTTTAAGGGTAAAATTGGAATAAATCCTAAAATAATATTTAGGGTGGTCAACTTAGTCATTTTGAGTGGTCGGAATAGCCCGCCTTTCCTACCCCTTGATTTTTTCCCCAAATTTCCACGTATTGAAGTTGGACCTCAACCTACCCACGGGTAACCTAATTATTTGCTTTCTACACCTCATATGAGAAGTTTTAGCAAGCAAACAATAGTAAAGTCTTTTCAGAATTTACCTTATCATATGAGTTCCATAAAGTTAGTCCTTGGGAAATGTCTTGGCCCTTTGGGCCTAAACACCACTATCAGCTTCTTCTTCTTGGACCTTTGGATTTGTACATAGCAGTTAACTTTTTTCTGGTTTAGTCTTTAACAACTTGTTAATGAACATTATCACATTATGCACAGCTATTTATTTGTATTTCATTTGAAAGGAGAGTCATTATACCAAAAATATTAAAAGCCATTGCTTAAAGATTTCACTACATGCCTATTATTTGTAAATTTAACAGATGTGTTACATAATGGAGAAAGTTTGATTAGATGATCGAGTCGGACCAACTTCTCCAAATTATGATCATCACCCGGCCACCGCTCTTGTAGCCAGGCCAATTAATTAGGGTGGTTGTTAGCTCTCCTTTTTTAATTGAGGAGAGGAGTTGTTTCCTATGAAATGGTGGTTAGTGAATCCTAGCTAGCTACCAAGTTGCATGGTGGGGGCTATTGGACCACCAAAATGAAACAACACCACTTAACTCTTTGGACCAAGTTAGAGAGAGAGAGAGAGAGAGAGAGAGAGAGAGAGAGAGAGAGGCAATTAGAACTAAATTAAAATGTGGGTTTTTGTTCTTCTAACTCTAGCAGAGTATTTACACTAATGTTGAACAAAATGTTTAGCTAGAAACTAAATTAAGCTTAATTTTGACCCAATTCCCCTTTGATTCCTGGATTAATTAACCTCAGGTATACTTTGAAGGGCAGGCCTCCAATTAGAGCGTTGATCAGTAGTACCGAGGCTCATGAGCTGCGCTAAAATCTGGTGCACTGTCATTTGCTTCAACTCCACCCTACCCAGCAACTCCTCCAGCTGCTTCTTCGTCATCCTTATTTTTACCGAACCAACACCAACTGCTGCTTGTTTCACATCTCCCTCTTCTGTCTTCTTCTTCATCTGCATATCCTGATCTTGATGATCATGATCATCACCCAATAACCCATTTGCCAGAGGCCCCCAGTCCTCGCCTCCCCATTTCATCGATGACGACTCTTCATGCCTTCTTATACAGTTTCCCATTCTATATTTTCTCTGTTTAATTTGGTGCTTGCTTGCTTTTGGAATTGGAATTACAGAGAGAGGTACTAGTGCTTTCGTTTGTGTTGTGTTTGCAGAGGGGTGAGGGTTATATAGAGAGAGAGAGTGAGAGAGAGATATAAAGAAAAACAGGGCTTCAATTATTTAAAAAGATTAAGTTTGGAGATCGATATTGGAGAAAGTAGGGAAGGGTCAAACCTAATTTGTTGCCACGTTGGATGGCATGTTGCATGTCCTACGTGGCAGGCATGCCATATATTAATATATTATGAAAGTTTGACCTCATCAATTCCATCACCATCGTTTTGGGTTTTGTGCCTTTTCAGAATTGGAGATTGGTTCCAACTGAAAGCCTACGAGGACACACCCACCATGTTGCATGGTAGCCGATCTGCTTGACTACTGCTTAAATAAATGATATTTACTTACACAACAAAGGAGGTCAAAATTGTGATGCATCATGCATGTCATGTCAATCCATCTCTACGACTCTACCTAGCCACCTTTGTGGCTTTGTTAATATATACAATTTAACTTATTAATTAATGTATATATTAATATATATATATTTGAAATAACAAATCAAAATATTCTTTTTTTAGATAATCTAATTTGTTATATACCTTGTGATTTGTGAGTCTAAAAAAAATGAAATTTTATCTAAAAAATCATATATGTATATGATTTACATTAAAAAATATATGTCAAATTTTTACTTAAACAACATTGTGCTATATTTATAATGAAAAAACTTTATATTTGCTTTTAGGAATGGAGATAAAACAAATTAACAACACTAATTCAAAAGTTTCAAAGCATGAACTTCACTAGACAAAGCCACCAAAGGCCCTTGAAACTTGAAAGGGCACCAAACCAAAGCCACCCACTAGATATACTCGATCATGCAGCAAGTCAGGTGTGAAAAGGGTTTGGGATGGAATCTTTCAAATTAAAGTAGGTGTGAACACAAATTAGCAGAAGGAATCTTTCATCCCATCTAGGTGGTATTGCTCTTTCACGTGCGCTTGGCTCACTCAATTTGATCGATTCCTCTTTAATTTCAGCATAACCCAATTAATCAATTATGAATATCTTATCCATTAACTATGCTTATCTGACCTCTTCTTCATGCAGGGAATTCAAAATTGGAATGCTAGCTATTTTTATATTCCACTTATTTTTTTTTTTCTATCCTTTTTACTTCTTATCTGTATTTACTAAAAGCACTGACACTATTATCCCAATTTTTGACCACCAAATAATGTAACAAATAACATGCCAACCAATTTTTTACTTTTTTTTTTTAACTTAGAGTGTCTTGAGTCAGATTTCATCTATCAAATTAATTTCGTAGGTCTGTCCTGTATCAGCTTTCGCGTACCAGACTAATCCCTTAAACCGGTCAAAAACAAACAATTCACGCTGACTTTAAGGGATTCATAAAGGGATTTTACCTCTTTTTCTGCCAGGCTCAAAGGATTGAACTGAAAATTCGAACTTGGGTGCTTGGGTTTACAGCTACACCTCCAAACCAATTTTTCCAACAACTTGGAGTTAACCAATTTTTTACTTTAATCAATATATTACATATCAACTTTAAATATTTAAAACGATAATAACATGATTTCAAAGGCCTAATTATCATAGAGAAGAGATTGCTCATGAGGAAAACACGTACAATTAATAAAGGAAACAATAGAATTCAATTCAACTAATGACATGCTAAATTATGTGCATGAAACTGAAATGAGGTGAATCAAAATGGTAAGGAATTAGAATAAAAAGGAATCAAAATAGCTTCATGTACCTCAAAAAAAAAAAAAAAAAAGCATTGCCATTAATACGTAGTTAATTTGGATAAAACAAATTTTAAAAAGAGGAAATTTAGAATTTTGTAAAACAAATATCTTGTTTGGCCAACCTAGCTATTAACTAGATGGAATTTAGATATACTATCGATTGTGAAAATGGTGGCAATAGTAAAGGCAACGATATGATGGTGGATGTAGGTGGTGGAAAAGGTGATCGAAGTGGATGCGAGGTTGCAGGGGATGAGCTCGGTAGGTTGGGTTGGGGTGATAGCGACAATTAATTAATGACGTTGGTGATCAGGTGGTGACCACCGTGGTGGCGGTGGCGATTGTGTGAATAGCGGTGATGGTGGTTGGTGGTGATGAAAATAGGTTGGTCTTTTTTTTTCTCTTACAAAAGCAATGAGATTTAAAAAAAAAAAAATCACATATTCAAGTAGAATTTTATGATCTTAATTAAAATTTCACATTTATATATATATTAAAAAAGTTAAGCTTTTTTTTGGGCAAAATATTAAAAAAAAAAAAAGGTTAAGCTAGGTCGATTATTTTATACATCATAAACAGTGATGAGCTTGAAGCCATGAAGGAGGTTCTTGAGAGTTGAGAGGCACTTAAAAGTTTATAATTAGGCACTTCAAAAGTTTCACTTTGTTTGTTACATATGGTTGGTGAGTTCGTCTAAAATAAATGGCGTCTTCTTCTTCGCCAACCTTCCCGTTCAAGAACATGCAACCACCCCTCTCCTTTCCAAAACCATATATATAAATGAAAAAGCTCAACAACCAATTACAGATCGATCACATGATGCATGCATGGCTCTATATATAACACGTAAGCCGACATCATCATCCACACCAGCATATATCGCTTCTATGCGCGTCGCGAGCAATTTTGAGGGTTGAGAATCAATCAAGTGTACGTTTCATTAGTCACTATGCCTAGTGGTTAATTAGTCACTGGTGCATGCATAAATTTCTAATATTCATCAATATGTAATAAGGATCTCACATACATAGATATTGCTATGAATTATATATGTATAGAGGACAATTTTGTTTCCTGTATATCATGGGTCTCGGCGTCTCACCTCTTATAAGGGATCGAGTTGAGTAATAAAAAGGTAGAAATACCTACAGTTGAGTACTCAAGTATTTTCTTATTATTTATGAGTAATAATAAGAAAAATTATATATCCTAATACTAACACACCCCTAAAACTTTAAGATGATTTTTGAGTACATATAATTACCCGCAAATCATACAAATGTAGTTATTAACTTGGTGTTATTATACCTTATACATATATATATATATGCATTATTATTTTTTCTAGTGACATAGAAAACTTTCATGACCTATTCTTTTATTTGTACGTTACAAGATTTAAGATAAATTTCACAATCATGCAATCACACTCAAACTACATGTATCAACTAAATGTATGCAGATGTTTTATGCCCATGAGGACATCGGACCAGGGGGCCAGGATACCTTAATTACCTCTCTTATCTAGTTTGTTTGAATTTGGAATCCCCTTCTATAGAAAAATTAGAGTTTAGTCCTTCTTACATTTTTAGTTTAGTCCTTCTTACATTTTTTATTTGGACAAAAACCTTATGGCATGTTTTTGCTAAATAAAGCTCTTGTATTTTTCTAAATAAAGCCCTTTAACCATTAATTGTCTTGTAAAAAATATATACATATGTCATCATTTTTTTATTTTTTGAGGGTACATGATACGGATTCATCTCATACCTTCTTAGGGTATAAAATGAGGTTTGTGGAGGCTGCATGTTAGATTTTAACTCTGAAATTTTAACATGAAATGGTTACAAAATTATTGAACTTTAATTATAATTGTAAAAGTCATAAGATTTTAGTCAATAAATTATAAAATTCAAGGACCTAAATGACAGTCTCCCTCAAATTTTCATTAGACATCCTTAAAATACACAAATACCCATTTTTCCTAATTATTATGCCAATTCAAAATATTAAGCACATGAAAAAGAAAATAGAAATTCCATCCTTCCATCTCCCTTCTGCTGTAGTCATTCATTTGGTTATATATGATTATGCACCATGGCAACAGAAGTCATCACCGCAAGGAAGGGGGAAAGGGAAAACAAAAGACCCTTAAGCTTTAAGAAATAAGAAATAGAAACAAAGAGGAAAACGGGAAAACAAAAGGAACTTTTTTAGGGGGTTGTGTTGAGTAGTATAGTGGGTGCAAATATAAGCACCCTTAGTCCAACTCTTAATTTATTTTTCTTTTCTTCTTCTCAAGTCTGAACCAATTCATTTTCTTATTCTTATACACTCGATGACACCAAAGTATGAAAATTAGATATTCGAACTTGAAATTTCTTTATTATTAAATTAATGTTTAATTGATTGGTAAAATAATCAATAGGTTGCATAATTAAATAGTTAGACGGGAGTAAATTTTTTGTTTTTATTTTTGTAATGCATGCACTTCCTTCAATTCTTCAACAAATCTTTGGTTGCCATTCATGGTAAAAAATTAACTACGATCTAAATTAACTATAAGCAGCGCGCCCACTATTTAAGATCGAGCAAACAATCAATCATTAATGAACCCTGGCTAGTTAGGAATCCTTTAATTTGTAATATTGTCTGGCATCAAATAGTTTTAACTTTTAACTCATTGATGGGTCCAAAACGAATAAGGGTCTACATGCTCATAATTCATTGTCTCCGACAAAGGAACATATATATGCAATAATACAAACAAGTTCATTTCATGGGAATATATATGGATATGGCTTAGAAGGTTACTAGTCTTATTGATAGCTACACCACTTACCAGTGGCCTTTTTATCATATATGCCCAATTAAGAGCCACATATATAGCTACCTAGGTTAATATCTCCCTTAAATACAGTACATCCATTTTAATTCACAAGAAAAAGAAAGTTAATATCTCCCTTTGAAATTAAATATATAATCACGTATTGGTAGGTGCAGGGTATGTAGTATATATATTGTCAAAGTGTTCGTACCGTTGCATATATATAATATCTCCAATATGATATATAATGGACGTCAAGCAGTCCCCATTTGCCAACAAACGTGGGCATGGTCACTTGCAACACATGCAAGCCACACAAACAATATTAACCTATACATTGAGAAATTATTTCATGTAATTATAACACTATGCATGTGTCATACTAATATGATATAATTAATTTACTTAAATTTATAATTTATCTCATGGTTCACTTGTTACATCAAATCATGGAAAATAAAACATAGCCATTTCGTTATAGCTTATAAAGTCTTACAAAACCTAAATTATAATTTCTTTAAAAAAAAACCCCGACACAGATAAAAAGAAAATCTAGCCTAAAA
The DNA here is from genome assembly GCA_003254865.1 of Dryas drummondii. Lineage (NCBI taxonomy): Eukaryota > Viridiplantae > Streptophyta > Magnoliopsida > Rosales > Rosaceae > Dryas > Dryas drummondii. Next base: position 268,530 of record QANW01004037.1, read on the forward strand.
TCTTGGGACCCTAAATAGTAAGAGGCGCCATATAGAGCAAACAATAATGCACTGCGCAAAAGTGTTGATATTCATATTGAACTACTAGTTAACATGGTCCGTGCATGTACATGTACTGTCTCATTCTCATACAATTTCAGAGTTGCAAGAAACCAATAATGCACTTGCACTGCGAATTGAAACTCTCAAAACACCCATATACATAAATAAAGTCATATGACTCATATGTATACGAGTGGATAAAAACACTTAGACTTGGTACGTACGTTCAACTTCAAGCAGATCGAGCACGTTCATTGTTAGCTATGTAGGGACCCCATCCCCATATATGTTACATCAATTACGACTGACGGTACCTGCTGGGACCCACATTCATTTAGCTATTAATTGTTTGCACCTTAGGGATTTCGTGGATCACCTCAAAATGATCGATCTGGATCTAATTTTCACATGACTTGTCTATGTGAATCCTATTTTATGCCAATGGGTGGGTGGAAAGTCCACGTCCATGCATGAAAATCTAGGTTGATCGAGCACCTTTTTTTTGGGTAAGAAATTAGCTTTTTTGGGTAAGAAGGTTGGGCACCTTTAATTGCAATAGGTTATAGGTGACAACTTAATGGTGAATCCTAAATTAAGACCGATCGACATAAAAAAATTTAAAGCTGGAAGCATATTACCAACTATTTATTGATGTATAGTAAATTTTTCAAAATAAAAAACGAATGAAACCTCAAACATATTCACATTAAAAAGATATTTTGAATTATTTGTGATTTTAAATAAAATACATTTATGAGGTGTCCTCAACTGAGATTTTAATGAATTTTAAAAGAGTTGCAGAATTCATATAAATTTCATACAATCCATCAAAATCTAAGGGAAATTGACTAAATTAAATTCTCATGGTTTTTCTTCTGTGAATAAAATCCATTCAAATCTACCAAAATCTATCACTTAATGAAATCCTTGAGTTTTTTAGGACATTTGGATTTTTAAGAAATCTATTAAAATTCGAGTTTAAGACACCTAAATTTTTATGGAATCCATTAAAATCTTAATTGAAAACACCGAAATTTTTTTAGACTTTTAAAAGTTTAAAATCAGAGTTAGGAACACCCCCCGACTTAATTAGGAGTTAGGCTTTCGAGTACCTTGAAGGGCGCTTTTGTCATTCAAAATGATTGAGTATATGAGTAAAGGATTTAATACAAGAAACTAAACTTTCATAATTTCAATTAGGGTACTTTGTTTTGAGATTTTAGAGATTTAAAGTTAATCATAAAAATAGGGCTCTCGACCTCTCTTCATATATTTTCACATGAGTTTTCTTTCTTTGGTAAGTACTCATACAAATCATCATAATATTATCTAAAAAATTTGAGGCCCAAATATACATTAGGAGACCAAATTAAATATTTTCCTTATTTGTCTACTTAGGATTGGCACTAAGGTTGAACCTATCTAAAATCTTTATTAAAATTCAAAATTATGAGTCTGGAACAATTGCCTCACCAAGTTCTCGTTCATTTTAGAAACCTAAATTCATATCTTATCAAATGTGAAAAAAAAAAAAAAAATGGTTAGAGAACCCCATATTTTTCTTTAATCATAATCAAAGGTCCATATCAAAATAATTTGCAGCATATGGTTCATTGAATTCCCAATTTGCAAATTGCCTAAAAGTATAGAGTTAAACAATTGATAATTGGTTTTAGATATTCTAAACTGAAATTTTTATTGTTTTGGGTGACAGACTGAGTCACACCCTCTCCTTCCTACTCACGTGGGTGTATTCGTCGCCTAGCAATACTGCACAGGATGCATGTACATTTTGCCCATGATTGCCACGTGTACTCCAATGAAGCCGCCACGTGGTGACGCCCTCGGATACCTTCTGCTGTCTGAAAACTAAAATAAAATAAAGTACAATTTAATAATAGAGAGAAAGTGAAACAAGTAAACTCTAGATCTGTGACAGGGCTCAGGAAATCACAAAATCTACTATTTTTTCTTGACTAAATAATTCGTAAATAGTAGATATGCAAAAACGAAATGGTAACACCACGCTCGGTTCAGGCGCGTGCTAAATTCACACTTTTGGAAATAGTTAATTATAGGTATTTGCTGAACAATGAGCATCGAACAAAATTCGAAGCCAATCAATATAAAAAGAAAAAACAAAATTCAAAGAGTTTTAATAATCTGTGGGACCTGCACTGAAATTTATAGAGAACTAAGTTTACTAGAAATGGTTCTAACACCAAGAATATTTCGAATCATAATATATGCTAGTGAGTTTGGAGATAATAAAAAGGTAAGGCTCCTAAACTGAACTTTAATTTTTGGATGGTTGGTGCCAAATTCTCCACTTTTCTTTGATTTGTATCCATGACTTCAATTTTTATACTTTACAAGCAGCCTCTCCAGTTCTTGTTTAATGGCAATGATGTGTTACGATTCTGCATGCACATTAATCACACAATAAACAAATTCAATGAATACTGTGTAATTTGATGTGATATTTTTATTAATCATAATTATATCTCACTCAAAAAAAAGAAGGATGAGATAGTTGTATTTCAAGTTGTTTTTTTCCAAAACAAAGTTATTTCACTTTAGTAACATATTTGTTGGTCACTGTTTGAAACATGGACAGTAATATACGGGACCAAAAACAAGACTAGTACATTGTATAATTAGGAGATTTATTTGCAGGAAACTTCTATCAATAATGCTAATTTTCCCATTCTCAACTTCTATGTGTACCTGTTCTATTTGTTAACTATAGCTTCAACCATATCATTTTTTCCAAAAATTTTCATTTTGTAGCCAAATAAAGTTTAATTTATTTTTATTTTTTTAAAAACCCAACCATCTCCTCCTTCTTTATTCCTTAAGGCCTCTTTTTTTTATCTCAAGAAATTATAGTGTGTGACGATAACATCACGTGACATGTTGATATGGTATTACAAATCCATTCAAATTATATTACGTGTTAATAATAAAAATTTAAAACCTTAAATGCAAAACAGTACTCTTCAAAATTATACATGTGTTGTAATTTAATTTAATTAGTAACATTGTGACAACATGTCATATACTATTACGATCATACATAATAATTTTGCTTGACCCCGACTTCTTCTTTCCACTACCGAACGCCCCATCTCTCTCCTCTCATCTTCTCTATCTCTCTCTCTCTTGTTTTTTCCCCACATGTGCAGCCAATAGCATTTTGTTAATTATGGCTTATAGTAAATGATGTCCAAAGTGATCTCAAATTTAAGTAAATAAAATATTACCACATCATTTGAAATGATGAATAAAAGCTAGTGAAGAAATTATGAATGTAGCATTGTCAATAAGTCCAATTTTATTAGCATTTAATGAACAAAACTTAACTTTCTTGACATAATTAACACAACCACCATTTTTGCTTTGCTTGTATATCCTATTGTATAGTCCTTGCATTGCAATATCGTTGAGATAACACTTTACTACTTGAGTTACAAAGATGGTATGTGAAATGAATTTACCCTCTACTTTCCCTATCTACCAAGTCCTATTTGACACAATAATTTACATAAAAAATATCCAAAATGAAACTCACTGTACGAAAATGACCATCATACCCTTTTGTATGGATCAAACTGCGATGTCCCTCTCTCTTTGTCCCAGGAAAACGACGTCGTAATACGATGTCATGTCAAGTTGTCAACAACCTCAAAATCCAAGGATGTAAATCATGTAAGATAAGTGGTTGACCGTACAATTACAGAGAAAACGAGAAAATACATATACATAGATTTTCACGTTCGTATATCTACAATGTATTTCTACACCTCTCTCTCTCTCTCTCAGTGTCTGTGCGTCATTTTCTCCAAGCAAACGAATCCCTGAAACTCTCTCTCTCTCTCTCTCTCTCTCTCTCCTTCACGCTCTCAGCCCCTTCTGTCTCTCTCTGTCTTCTAGCTGTACTTCCTTCTCATTTCACACACCATCACACACACCTCAAACAAACCCATTTACACAATCACTCTATCTCATACTCTCTCTATCTTACTTTCCCTTTCTATAATGGCTGAATCTGACCCAAGACGACGATGAAGGTACCGAGCAGCAAGCCTCACCTCTCTTCACCAGCATTCTCACCACAACTGGACTCGGATCTCCAGCAGCTCAGGCCCACCACCCGGAGAAAGACCCGGGCCTCCGGGTTGCCCCGGCTGAAGCGGACCGGGCTCCCACACGGGAAGCGGAGCCGGCCCGAGACGCCTTTACTCAAGTGGAAGATCGACGACGACGAGGGGGAAAGACGAAAAGACCAAAATGACCTTGAAGAGGAGAGAGAAGACAGAGCGAGGAGGAGTCAAGCGAGGAAGGGAAGGAAGGGAAGAGAGATGCCCATGTCAGCCAGGAAGCTCGCCGCCGGACTATGGAGGCTGCAGTTGCCGGAGACGGGGTCCGGCGTACAAGGACGGAGTGGTCAGCTAGGGTTTCAGGTGAGCTTGCTCTGCACTCAAAAAGTAAAGTTTTAATGTTCTTTGAGGTTCTCAAAGATCTGAACTTTTTGGTCAAATGGGCCTTCTTTGAAACCTTGGTTAATTCTAATTTCATTGGAGTTTGACCTTTAAAAAAAATTTATTTTAATTTACTTTGAAAAATTTTCTGGTTGATGCATTTGGGATTGCTTAATTTGCAATTTTGAGCTGGATAAATAAGACTGGTACTGATACTTGTAGTACTGTTACTGCTATCATACTTCTTCTTTTTTCTTCTGTTTTCTTATTTGGGGTTTAAGAATCTGAGCATTGTAGCTCAAAATTAAGTTAAACAAACTTTGGGTCAAGCTTTTATAGTGTATTTGATGGTTAACTGAGCTATTAAGCCCATTATTATTACTCAAAGAGGAAAAAAAACGAAATGCTCCTCTGGGTTGATCGATCTTTCAGAGGAAATGTGTTCTTAACGCTTAGACTGAAATGATTCTTTTTCCTTTTCAAAATGATGGCCATTATGTTCTTTAAGGGTTTAGGCTGAACTCTGTATTAAAGTGGTAATATCTGTATCTTTCTATCACCTTCCTGGTTACTGGCTAGCATCTCTTAGTATGGTAATTGGTTGTTGAGATATTTTCTGACCTGTTTTCTTTAATAAGATGAGTGACGTTGCTTCAAGTTTATGTGAATGTATTAATAAACATAGAACCGTGATCTACACAATACAATGTTAAGAACATGTATGCCTTACTCTCAAGCGGTGGGTATTTGTGCTGTTGTATACTGTGGATTTTGAGATTCATTGTTGTCGTCTTCTTTACAGCCTGATGCTGGCCATATTGGGGTACCATTTCTCCGGCCTCGCAATAGTAAAGCATATGCTTCTGAAGCAAAGGATCTTTTACAAAGCCCTAGTTCCACCTCAAGGAAAGGATTCTTGTGCAAGGTATGATTCTTCCTTAAGTTTTTACAAAGGATTGTCAATGATCTGTAAATTCGGAATGAGCATCATATTTTATGAACTGAAGTACAACATGAACCCTTTATTGTCTTGTACATGTGTGGCACACATGTTGAGCTACATTTAAGTCCATCTACCTTGGAAGGACCCTACCTAGGCAGATGATTTACTTTCCAAGGAATGATGTTGTGTACTCAATTAAAAACCATCTGCTTCAGGAAAAAAAGGATGTGCAATCTAGTCATCTATTTTGCTTTCCACCGTAGTAGTAAGTTATGGTATAAATTCAGAATATGCATAACCAAGGCTTGGTGGATGTGCCAAATAAAGAGAAAAGGGGGAAATTTATGAGCAATTATGGGGAATATATTAATATATATGAATTATTTTCCAGTAACTGTAAATATACGACTGAAATGCATTGAGATGCATCTCAGCGGCTAAAAAACCTGTCTTTATTCAAAGACCGTATTAGTGAATAATTTCATATATATATATATATTTGCTTAAACTTATAGAACAAGCAGCCTATTATTTTAGCTTTTTCTTCTTTCAAGTTGCTCCTTAACATCTCTTATGTAAGACCTGTTTTTTTCCCCCTGAGCAATTTAAGATCTGTTCTTTCTTTGTTTTTCTACCTCTAATTATTAGCTTCAACTTTCATTTCAGTTATCCAACTCTGCCATGGAGGGGGCAACAAAATGGGATCCTGTCTGTTTGAAAACATCAGATGAGTCACGCCAGATTTACAGCCAAATGAAGCTTCTTGACCAACAAGTAAGTGCTGCACCAGTGGTATCTGTACTTGAAGCCGACTTAGAGCAGGCTCGAGCCCGCATTCAGGAGCTTGAGATGGAGAGACGTTCCTCAAAAAAGAAAATTGAACACTTCTTGAGGAATGTCAGTGAGGAAAGGGTTTCATGGCGGAGCAGAGAGCATGAGAAAATCCGTGCATTTATTGATGACATCAAGGCTGAATTGAACCGAGAAAGGAAAAATCGTCAGAGAACTGAAATGCTCAATTCCAAATTGGTTAATGAGCTTTCTGATGCCAAGTTATCAGCAAAGCGATACATGCAGGACTACGAAAAAGAAAGAAAGGCCAGAGAATTAATTGAGGAAGTATGTGATGAGCTTGCTAAGGAAATTGGAGAAGACAAGGCTGAAGTTGAAGCATTGAAGAGAGAATCCATGAGACTCAGAGAAGAAGTGGAAGATGAAAGGAAGATGTTGCAGATGGCTGAGGTCTGGCGTGAAGAACGTGTTCAAATGAAGCTGGTTGATGCGAAGGTGGCAGTTGAGGAGAAGTACTCTCTGATGAACAAGCTTGTGGCAGATCTAGAGAACTTTCTGAGGTCAAGAAGTGCAACCCCAGATGTGAAGGAAATGAGAGAAGCAGAGTTTCTTCGACAGGCTGCTGCTGCTGTAAATATTCAAGATGTCAAGGAATTTACTTATGAACCCCCCAATCCTGATGATATCTTTTCTGTGTTTGAAGAAGTTAATTTTGGTGAGCCTAATGAGAGGGAGATTGAACAATGTGTTGCTTACAGTCCTGCTAGCCATGCTTCCAAAATTCGTACTGTGAGTCCTGAAGCCAATGGAACCAATAAGGAACGGATCCAGGGACATGCAATTGCATATGTTGGTCAGAATGGTGATATAGAAGAAGATGAGAGTGGATGGGAAACTGTGAGCAATCTTGAGGATCAGGGCTCAAGCTATTCACCAGACGGGAGTGCCCCATCTGTAAATAAGAATCACCGAGAGAGTAACGTCTCAGAGAGCGGAACGGAATGGGAAGACCATGAAGGTGAGGAAACACCAATTACTGAAATCAGTGAGGTTTGCTCAGTACCAACAAAGTTGAAGAAGGTATCATCAATAGCAAGGCTTTGGAGATCCTGCCCAAATAATGGGGATAACTACAAGATAATCTCGGTAGAGGGAATAAATGGAAGGCTTTCAAATGGAAGGATATCTAATGGGGGTATCATGTCTCCGGATCGAGGTTCAGGTAAAGGCGGGCTTAGCCCCTCTGATTTAGTGGAGCAGTGGAGTTCTCCTGACTCGGGGAATCACGTTCGAGGTAGGAAAGGGTGCATTCCTCTTGGTGTGCAGAAGCATAGTTTGAAGGCAAAGCTTTTGGAGGCAAGGTTGGATAGTCAAAAGGTTCAATTACGTCATGTGCTTAAACAGAAGATCTAGAAGTAGTGAGACAGAGCTTGCTCATCAAAAACACTGACAGAGCCCAAACAAAAGTAAGTAGTTTCATTTTTCACCTTGCAAGGTACCGACTCTCTGCTACTTGAAACTGCTCAAAGGTGGTTGTGAGGAGCCTGCGAATAAAATGCAGATGATAATGGACTTCCACATCTTGTTTCCATAATGATCTGGATGAACAGCCCCACAGAAAAATGAAGGTTATCTTCTGTCTTGAGGGGCTGTGATTCTGCTGGTTTTGGGGGGATCTTTGCAAGCAATCCAGAAATCAAGTCATTATTTGTATCATTTCAAGTCTAGAGGACCACCATTTTGAGGAAAATGGTAGACAAATGATAATATTTCCTCGTCTGTAATATGTACCATCATGTATTATTGTTATGAGAAATGTTTCGTTCAGTTTCTTATTAGGAAGGAAATCTCTGGTCAAATTCTGATTTGGGAAATAAGACCTAAATACCACACATTAGTAAATGTTTGAGCCCATTGAATGCTCGCATTGAATATTAATCCTAATAAAGGTTGTGCTAAATTGCTAATAACATTCACATGCTAAACTATCTACGGCATGCCTACGTCTACTTGATTAGAATTGGAAATAAAATTAGGGTCAAATACACTTTGAACTCTAATTGTTTGGGTCAAAGAACACGTTAGTTCTTGAATTTCAAAACTATTAATGTTAAATCCAAACTTTCAAATATTTGCATTGTTGTCCCTTTGTTAAGTTGACCGTCAGGTCAACTGTTAAGTGCTTATATTGTAGACACGAGCCCACTTTTTTTTTGGTTGGTGTGGCCTTCTACCAAATTTTTTCACTTAGGATAATTTGGGTCAAATAACACATTAATTAATAACTTTCAAAACGTATTGATGTTAAACCCAAACTTTCAAATATTTACAATATTATCCCTTCATTAAGATGACTGTCAGGTCAATTGTTTAGCGCTTACATAGTGAACATGAGTCCACTTTTTTTTGTTGGCGTGGCCTTCTACCAAAAACTTTAATTAAGGGTATTTTGGGTGTTGCAAAAAAAAAAAAAAAAAACGTACACAAAATTCTCAAAAGGAGCTAGATAAGCCTTCCAGATAACTCACTTTTCAGTCTGGGTCCCGACCTCTTCACCCCTCTTCAATGTCGAATCACTCTTTCTAAATCATAATTCACAACTCCTCGGGAATCTACCCACCCTCCACTGCCTCCGAGCCACTGGTGGATAGTGCACAATCTCAAGAAGTGGTTTTATCTCCATCATCCCAACAAAAGCACAAGAAAATTAGTCTCATTCTTGGCCTCTTAATAGGAGTCTTAGTCCTCAATACTCTAGTGGAATTTGTGGTGGAAGACCACGTCAACAAAAATAAGTGGGTCCACGTCTTTCACGTAAGAGCTTAACGGTTGACATGATGATTAACTTAACATAAGGACAATATTGCAAAGATTTAAAAATTTGGGTTTAACATTGATACGTTTTGAAAGCTAAGAACCAATGTGTTATTTGATCGAACAACAAGGATGCAAAATATAATTGACTACAAAAATTAGATGTCAAAATGAAATGCTGGTTGTAATGAGAAGAGAATCTAGGCAAAGTTGGAATGTAATAGGAAGGCGCGTGTTATAGACGAGCGGGGACATTGAGTTTGAGGTGGATTAGATTTAAATTAAGCACGTGCATCCATCTTTGTCAGGGGGAACTGGGGAAGGTGGTACTATACTTGAAGCCTGAACCCGATGGAATCAAATAAGACGGTTGGTTTTGGATTGGGTTTCAGTTCATATTCACATCCTCATTAAACAGTTTTGTTTTTTAATTTTTCTTTCATGCATTTTCTAAATTTACATAAGCTAAACCTATTAATAACAGTTTCAGTACTTATTTTTTACATTCTCAAATCTTCACTACAATGGATTCCTAGCTACTTCCTTAAAATATATTCACAATCACACATACCCAAAAAAATTATCATAGACAACACATTGGGACTTGAGGCACCTATCCATCTAATAAGTGATTAGAATATTTTTAAGCAGTAAAAACTTAAAGCATATAAAAGGAATACACTAATTCCAACTTGGGAGACTGCAGAAAACTCAGATAAATTTTAAGGTGTATAGATTCACTACATGACATGAGATCCATAAAATGATGGGAAACCACTACAACACTTCTTTTCTTTGTTTTTTTGTTTCTGTTTGGTAGGATACAACATTTCCCAGACGAAATATAATCACAACATTGGCCTTTCAATAATCCAACTTTATAACTTATTTGATACAACTTAAAACAATAAGTGAATACAAAGGAACCTCACTGCAATGAAATGGGACTACAGTTTGGTTTTGTTTTTAACAGTCTATGTTATCTGTACTCTTGAAAGTTGACATGCCCAGTCGCCTGTGCATGCTCCACAGCCTCCTGAATATTCATAGAAATTATTCAGTATAATAGGAATGTATGAAATCTCCTGCACACAACCACACAAACAAAAACAAAAGAAGCAAGCCCAATTTGCATTGCAGAGAAATAACCTTCTGGCCGACTAGTCCAACTTGGCACACACCGCAGCGCAAAGTGAAATTGGCAGTGTCCGTGTAACTCCTTTTACTGAGAAGCAGCGTTATGAATTAAGGCATGATCATGCATCAAGTGAAATTTGCTCTGACTGTTCATATACCTGAGCCATATGATATGAACAGTAGGAGCAAAAAATAGAAAAATGGATACCTAACAGAGCAAGGCACTCAATAATATAGACAAAATAATTATAGGAAACATACATTAGCTCAAGCATTGATACTTAGTTGGCAAAACAAGGGGAAAACTTCTACACAAACTCAATCATTTCACCCCCTTTTTCTTTTGGACGGGTATGAGTTGAAACCCTTACATATGGGCTAAACACATTTGACATTTTTGTTGTGTTTTTTGTCTCGTCGGAAATTTCTGGAGGAAGCTACAGGTCTGGCCGAGAGCAATAGGGAGACTGGGCAGTGGGGTAGTTTGGTGTTTTCCTAGTGGGGTACGATTTTGGAAGACAAATAGGACTTGCGCAAGACTTTCCTAGTGTAGGAAGGAGTTCTAAAGGGTTTTCCTTGTGTACAAGGGAATAGAATTAGCTAATTGGTAGATTACCTAATTCTATTAGGATAAGGAATCCATATTGTAATTGGTAAGTCTATGCTCTATAAATAGGCTGCTGCAAGTCTCATAGAAAATATATAAGTATAGCTAGAGACTTCTAGGGAAGAAACTCAAAGGGAGACTCAAGGGTGAGTGACTTCAAGGGAAGGGTTTTTCAAGAGGGAAAAACACAAGAGAGCTATTTGTGCAAGAGAGAAGAGAGCGGTGCGAGTTGGGAAGTCTAGGGTTTCAATAAGTTCTTGTACTCTTATTCTATACATAGTGCAGCTGTGATTCTCTAAGGATCACACGAGGACGTAGGCAGAGTTCGCCGAACCTCGATAACAAATCTTGGAGTTCTTTATGTTTACTTTTGCTGCCATATTGTGTGTTGTTTGCTATATCTGTTTTAACTCTAGAATACATCAAGGACAAGATCACAGGGGGTGTTAATTCACTACAATTTTTCCTATAGAAGTTGATGAAAAATTTATTCATTCTAACTTTAACAAGTTCATTGACCATGAGTCATGACTTTACATGCACAAAGTAATAAACATGCAAAACTGAAGATAAGAATATTAGTACAATTTAGGTTTGACAACTATTATGTCCTCAATACATAGAGATCCAGAAATTGTATTCAGGACAGTGTGTTTGAATAAAAGTTGAAAACTATTGCTGCTTCAAATTGTATAAGCTGGTAAAATGGGTCGGTTGTTTGTATAGCATCACTCTGACAGTCTGACTAGGTAATTCTGGACTAGAAAACTTTTATAACACTGAATAACAAGTTTAGAGTGAAAATATCAGAAAGAAGTCCCTAAACCCGATGGTCTATATTCTTTTACCATCTGAACATGCTAATTCAAGATTCAGAATTTTTTGGACCCTAAGGGACATTAATGTTTTTACATGTTATATTTGTATGTGAACCGTAGATGGAAAATTTCTTCATAATTTAGTATTTCCCATGTACTAAAAAAGCACCATGAAACCATTAGTAATACCTTTGTTGCTCTTTCACAAGATTAAGAGCGAGCCCCTCAACTGGTCCAATGGTCCCATCCTTAACTGCAAATATAGTCTGATCAAACTCCTCCGGAGCTCCCTCAAAGGGAGACATCTGATAAAAGAACATATAGAAACCAACCACCATTAAGTGGAAAAATCACATATAAACCTCAATCAAAAACAGGGGAGAGCAAAAAAAGTTAACCAAGACAGAAGCATGCCAGTTGAATAAACAGATTGTAACTACCAAAATCGATATAAAGACCACGCTATTAAATAAAAAAACTTATCTAGCTTAACTCATGGTTTTTTTCTTCCCCAAACCCCCCTCCAATCTTCGATATTCCCAAACTCATAAAAGAGGAGGACAGAGGAGTAAGATCATCTAGTTTGAACAGTTGGCAGGAAGATGTCTCATTATGGCAGAATACTTAAAACTCCTACTCGAGGACCATAGCAAAGCCCTTCTTGATTATCCCTCCACATTGACAACCAGCAAATTCAGAAATAGAAAATTAACAAAAAAGAATCAGAAACACATACAGCTAAAGCATCGTAATGAAGCCCATCATAAATCAGCATAACCCTTTCAGAATACTTTCTCTCCTGTCAAACAGTCGCCCATAAGAAAACAGCCGTAAAGATACAGTAATGGCATGTGACAAGATTAAAATGGATGAGAGACACTAATTATGCTAACCTGACCATACAAATCACAACGTGTAGTCTGGATATCATATGCTGCAATTTCACATCCATAATAATCTGCTAATATTGCAAGCTCTATGGCACCTGTGTATGAGATTACAGAGTAACAGTCAGAAAATAAAATCTCATAGTATCCTAGTGCTTGATTGAGACAGGGACCTCAACAAAAGAAAAGAAAGATTTGAAGTTAATCTAATAAGCAGGTGGCTGCACAAACTATTTCTTGAACGTCAAGGCCCAAAACCTCTTCATATCTTACATTCAAGAATGCTCAGTACCATAGAAGAAGACATAAGTCAGTCTTGTATAATTAAGGTTTGGCTACTCAGTTGGCTATCAAAACTAGCCAAAACTCCTACAAGAAATGCTTTTCACTGTGTATTTTGTTTGGTAACCAAGATTCAGATACATAGGAACAGGAAAAAAATTTCAACAAACCTCCCCACTTCTCTGAGTCAAGAATCCAAGCACAATATGCTTCATTTGGTTTACCAAGAAAAGCTTCAGAATATTTAGTTGGATCACTTGCTACCGTTGCAGCTATAACCTTAAATCATGGATGACCACAAAATGTTTAGTATAAAAGATTGATTAGGCAGTACCACACTTACGCATGCTTAATTTGGAGCTATTTAAGCACAAACACCCGTGATTGATCTATTGTTATATACTTTTAATCACTGGATGTTGATATACTTCTTATCCTGGAAAAAATTATAAGATATTACAGATTAAGACCTGTCTCAACTCAGGAGCTTTTTTCTTGTCATGGTCCATAACATACCTGAAAATGAAGGGAGAAAATTGATTTAAGCAAAATTGACCTACATAACACAGCTCACTTCATTGCAATAGATAATGGATAGGATAGAGGGTTGTAAAGAGGAGCTCACCCGACCGCATTGAAGAGGCAACTATTGTCTGAGGGGATAACCCTTCTGACTACAATACCTTCCATATCATAAATATTTATACACCTGAAAGATTTTAAAAATTTGAAAATTTCAAACAGTGACAGTTTCTAGTTAAAATTGCAATAAGAAACACAAGCCATAGAATGAAATACACGAATGTTATATATAAAAACAAGGACCCGAAAAGCATTAAACCGCATAGAAATGGTTCATGTGGCTAAAGAACTTTCTTCTGGTTAAAATGGAAAAGAGAATAAAAATAATTAATAAAATATATTTAAATAAATTAGCAGCCAAATCTAAAGTAAACATCTAGAGATAGATAAAAGCAATTATTCATAAAAAAATTTTGAGACTGAATCCTAAATTTACAGAAGTATGAGCTAATACTGAAATAAGGCTGAGGCCTCAAACAAAACCCAGCTCCGCATGCTGAGTAGAAGACCAACCAGGTTCAATTACTTGAGCCAGACCATGAATTGAAAACATAAAGGCAAAAGGAGCAAATATAGTTACACAAATGAAAATTTACGAGCTTTTATGAGGAAAAAAACTGAAACGAATAAAAAACACAAGCTTTAAAGAATCCATAGTCATATAATTTTTCTAAGGTGCAAATACAAGAACCTATTATGCACAGAGCCTACCCAGAAAATTACCCAGTTATAAAAAAATATAATTCTGAAACATACCCTAATAGAATTCCACAACAGAAACCAGCCTTCAGATTCAGAAGTACAATATCAAAGTGATAAAACTAACCCAAAGCTGAGTTTGAAAATCACCCAAAAGCATAAATTTGCACAAAATGATAAATAAATAAATGTAATAATGAAATTTCCAGATCTAGCAAAGGTACCAAGAGTAGCTTTGCAGTAAAGAAATTGAGAAGACAACAAACAATAAAGAGGACCCATTAGCATGTTTAAATATACATGGACATGAAAGGAATAAAAATTGGAAAAACAAAAACAAAAAAGAACTCACTCTGTTTTTCTTTTATTTTCGTCTTGGGTGATAAGGTAAAGGGTAGTTGAGCGAATAATATGAAAAGGTGGTGGTTCCTGGTTTTGGCTATGGCATCAGTGTTTTGTTGTCAAAATTAAAGGCGCGCGCCGAACGTAACTTTGATGTTTTTTTTTTTGCCAAATTTCACAAATTGTGCCAATGACTTGAGTGATATTTCAATGTTACATAATTTTTATTTGTGGTTTAATTTTTTTTAATTATACCACATAATTATTCTGTATAACTCAGTTGCAATGTTATGTAAAAAAAGTGTATAATTCAATAAACTAACCCTTTGAGTCTTTGACACGGGCTCCGTGTGCCTAAATTGACTTCTCACCACAAAATTACTTAATGTTAACTCACAATAATATTTTATTGTTTTAACTTAAATTATTTATTTAATAGTTTTTTCTAAAACACTAACAGTTAGATAAATGGATAACTGAGCTTTTTATGCCATAATCACAAATTTATCTATTGTAATTATAAATATTGTTTAGTTTTTCTTTTCTTTGGACTTGTGTTATAACCCTTTTTTTTTGTGTCAAATTGTGTTATAAGTTTATAACCTTGTTTGATTGAGAGAGAGAGACAGAGTAGTGGGTTAGTACTTTGATTTATTTTTGTTAAATTATTGTTTTGCTTTTGCCATTACTTTATTAAATTGTTCTATTGTAGCATTTTTAAGGACGATATTTTTGAAGTATATGAAAATTTTATTTAGGAGGGGAATTTGCTTTATATATATATAGATATATATAACATGATTTATTCACCACAATTATATAAACATGAAATCATAAAATAACACAAAAAAAAAAAAAAATTAAAAGACATAACATAGATAAAGACATAAAATTGAAATGTACCTATAAAAATATATTATATAATATAAATTTTAAATTAAATGAAGGGTATCTCTGATTGGATATATGGGCAATGTTGGTGGTGAGTCAATTACAGAAATAGTCAAATTGATGATATGCACGGTCAGTTACCCTATCTAAAAAATATCACTTTGGTCCCTTAAAGTTGAAAAAAAGGTGGGACATAATAAATATGTGAAAATATGGACAGAAAATGGTAAATTAAGTGGGACAATGAAACTTACATATGGTAATGCGGGAATTATTTTTAATTTAGGGGGGTAAAAGTGATATTAAGCCTTTGTAAAACTGTGCTAATGGTTTGGTTTCAGTGGAGAAAGGCTGGTTGTTTGGTTGTTTTGTACGAACAATGTAGAGATACGAAGGCAATAACAAAAGAAAAATGAAAACCTTGAGTAAAAGTAGGGATTAAATTCGTTTTTTTTAAGACTGATTTGTCACTTTTCTTTTGTGCAAAAAGAGTTTAAAAACAAATTGTCTCTAGGATATTATAGACTCAAACTCACTTGATATTATTCTTAAGATTTGCATTACACAAAAATAACTTGAATATTTAGAGACAGTAAATAAAAAAAGAATATTTTATTCTATGTAAGTGACTGCAGTAGGTATGCTATTTATAGACTTCTAAGACACTTCTTGACTTGAGAGGTGATTTTTCATGAAGGTGTCTCCATCATTTGGTGAAGCACCATTTCATTTGAAACTCAAAGCAAAAAATGCAATGGTTCAAAACATTTAGCAGTTACACATTTCTACGAAAGGTTGATACTTTTTCAAAACATAACCCATATGTGAAAGGTTGCATTTGTTCACAAACTATAACCTACTCATGAAAGGGTATGTCTCATTCCCTTATGTCATTTAATTTGTTTGAAATTTTCAACATGTTTTGTTGTCGTTTTCCTTTTTGTGCCGTGCTTTGGTGTCATTTTATTAGTTTACATATTTAAAGAGAGGTGATTTTTGCACTACAATTTTATCCATCTACACTTTTTTATTATTTTTAATAAATTATTTTCAACTCTTGTTTTTGAAAGATTTTAACTACAAACCTAGTTAATTAAAAATGTAAGTTTCAGCTTAATTTGTTCGTGTGTGCGTGTGCGGAGGCAAAAAAATCACTGTCGAGGGCTTGGCAGGATACCAAAGGTAAATTTGAAAATTTATTTAATTACAAAATATAAAAAATAAGAAAGAAATGTAGGTGGATAAATTTGGAGTGTCAAAATTGCCACCGATTTAAATTGTGGTGGACCATAGTTTGGGATTTGGGATCTTTGCCTGGTTCTAATCCATTTCTGAACTTCGTTGTTTTTGGGCTACCACTTATAATAAGAATTAAGGCCCAAGCCAATAATACTTCTTAACCTACAAAATGGTTGTATGTTCCCTCCTTTCTTCTTTTGATCCTCTTTGTCCCCAACACACAATGTGTAGAGGTTAAATAGGATGCTTGTCAATTTGTCATGCATCTTAGGCTAATTGATTCTTATTTGTAATTATTTCTATAAGAAAATATTGGTTTAAGTATGACGTGAGTTTTTACCATTACGTACCCTTGTCCGGTGGGGTGGCTCTTCAAGCTCATTATTTGGGTTTCTACTCAGTTTATCAAACAAACACACAACACGACATGTACATATTAGTACATTACTCAGTTTTCTATTAATCGGGTTGGAATATAGAAATTGGGTTTACTCAATTAAGCTATAACACCTACAGATCTATACACACTCATAATCAACACGTACCATTAAAAAATATATTTCCTATATTTATCTTAATTAAAACTAAAATAACTTGCAAAATCTTCAAGTCGTGAAAGGTTCAGATTCAAATATTTAAGCTAGTAAAATTGGGCGGATGAAGTTACCTAAATAACAAAAGAACAAACAAAATATTGGCTAGGGAGATCAATAAGCATAATATTCGACAAATCATAAAAAAAGAAGCAGAAGACTAAATTGGGAACAAATTCAAGAGAGAACTGAAACCTTCCGGAAGTAATTGTCAACCAAATAGCTAATGATCTCCATCACGATCGAAGCTTCCAAATCTTTTAATTTGTTACTATAGATATGAATATGATCACCATCCCCAACCTAAAAAAAAAAGGGTAATGTGCCGTCGATTGCAGTTGACATTTGCATACATTACGTGCATGCACACACTAAATGCATGTACATACGTCTCTGATTCTATTTTGAATCCTGCTATTGGTTGATATTCTGTGTTTTATTCTAGAATATGCTTAATGCTTAAACATTACGCTTTCTACTTGCTATATTTTCCGACTAAAAGAAACAAAGGCTTCGAATATTTAGATAACAATAATGATTCGTCGATGGTGGTGGGTTGTTGGTGGTGGAAGGGGAAGCAAGAGAGGGGTTGCTGTCGGATGTGTTTTGATGATTTTTTAGTTTTATTTTTATTATTTAAAATGTGGAAGTATTGCCAACATGGACCGTTGGGTTCCACAAATCCACAACATGGCACAAACATGGCAAATTTTGGTCTTCTGTGGGTGAAAAAATGAGAGTACTCTGCTACGTCAGCATTTGTAACGGAAGTTAAGACATTGATGAAATCAGACAATATGGGACAAGACATAAAAGTTCAGGGGGTTATATGATACAAATAAATGTGAAGGGGCAAAATGAGAAAAAACCTAAAAGTCAGAGGGCAAATGTGCAAATAAGCCTAACAACAATGTGAAAGGGGGGAATAAACAAGTCAAAGTCAATGCTCAAATATGCCACCTCCTACATTATTATCTAAAGTAGTTGCTGATAAGAAGCTGCATATAAGGAGGTTACTATGCTGCAACACACTCAATTTCAATCTTGGCATCCAATGGCAATGCTGCTACCTGAAATGTTGAACGAGCTGGGGCCGGGGATGGAAAATCTGCAAAACAAATCATATACACCAGGATGAATAAACAAGTACAATGGTTCTCACCACCGTGTTTCACATGAAATTTATAAACCATGACTAGTTAAACAAAATACAAAGATTGTGTGTTCAAGGACTAGCTTTTAACACAGCAAACTGATATCCCCTTCAGAAGAAGAAGGGTCCAATCGGTAATCATGCTTCAAGTGTTCTAGACTATAAATAAAGCACAGCCAATCTTTAATCATGAATCAACAAACTTTAACAGGTATGAGTATCCGATACCTTCAAGAATTTCATATCCAGTTTTGCAGATACAATAAACACAGTGCAAAGATGGAGGATCTTGTGTTGTGTTATATGCATATTTTGCATGCCACAAATCAATTGTTCAATCCTACATACAACATCAAATTTATATCATAAAACCTACATTTAGCATATATCTCAATATCTCATTGACTTTCTTGAAGTCTTTGTTTTTTTTTTTACCACTGACTTTCTTGAAGTCTTTTAAGTCAGCCAACCTGCATAAAAACCATAAGAAACAAACTAATCCTCTCCAAGACTCCAACACTAATATCTAAAATAAAGACTTTTGGAGCAAAGGGACAAAGAATCCATTCAGAATAGTTGTTTTAACCACAGAGAAATAATTGGCATGCACCACTTGCTTTCAGTATTTTCCCCATATTTTTCAGAACGTGCAATAATATCATAAACCCAAATGTCTCAAAATAGTATACCAAGTAAAGCTATCAACTGTACCCTTTTGCAAAGATGATGACAGTAAGAAATTAAAACAGCAACAACTTATGTTAATTAAACAGGAATTATGATAAGAAAGGTAACTTCTCCTTCATGAACATTTGTGAGAAGCATTACTATTAGATGGCTTGCATAGAAAGACATATATAGATGATTAACAACTGCCACAGTATGTGTAAGGAAATCAAGAACATATCACCAACATATGGATGAAAATAAAAGGCACAAAATAGATTTCCATATGATTATATCGAAGTTCATATAAACCACAAACTAGGACTAATTCCCAGTAGAACATCGGTAACACATTTACAAGGCACTTAACATACCTGCTCTGTCTGAGCTTCAACATCATCAGAAATGAACTTCCCAGTCTGTGTCCCAAAACAAACATATATTTCTATCAGTCAGTTCCAAACATGGATGAATGGAAGTGACAACAAAAAACAAAACAAAATGCCATGAAACAACCTCTCGAATCAGACCCAGAACTCCAGACACATGTATGAACATAGTTGTTGGCTTTGATGGACTGAGAGTACGGACCCAATGCAGCTGGAGCTTTGTCTGTTTGAACAGCTTCCTTGATTACTGAATTCGAAGCAAACAAAATTACCTATTTCTCTCTTCTTTGTTTTTATTTTATATCTACCTCAAATCACGAAGCATGGTCTTACCTTCCAAATGCATATTCAAGACTGTGTGTGGTCAGTAATGTCATCTTCAAGGAAGCTGACAGCAGAGGAGCCATTATGGCTGCACAAAAAATAATGACACAATCCCTAATTGTAAGTGTTCCACCCAATTATATCACCTGAATGAAGTCCGTTAGCTGTTTCTGATCAATAGGAACAGAAAATAGTAAATGTATTTGCCTAAGTCATTAAGAAATGGCCAACATTCCTCTGGCCATTTCTTAAGTCATAAAGGAGTTATGAAGGCCCCTTAGTTTTCCAAATGCCATTTCAAAGAAATCAGTGCCTAGAAACATCTCAAGGAACGACAAAAGAACAATGAAAAACAGAATTAAACATAGAGACATAGAAAACAGAAGCTCAAAGTAACTTACCTGGGAAACAAGCCAAAAGGTGTTTGCTCAGTTCTCATAACTTGACTATCCCTCCACATTGAAGATTAAAAAAAAAAGAATCAGAACCACATGCAGCTGAAGCATCATAATGAAGCTCATCATAGATCAGCACAATCCTTTCAGAATACATCCTCTCCTATCAAATAGCACCTCATACGAAAATGAGCAGAAACATTCATTAATGGCAAGCATGCATGAGAACTCACCACTAATGCTATCCTGACTATACACATCACAACGTGTCGTCTGGATATCATATGCTGCAATTTCACATCCCTATTAATCTGCTAATATTGAAAGCTCTATGGCACCTAAGCAAGATAGATATTACAAAGAAACAGTCAGCAAATGACCACACAAACTTTCATTAAGATTCTANTTTTTTTTTTATAATTTTCCAATGTAAATCCTAAATACTAACCATAGGCCCTAAACAATTAACCTAAACCTTAAAACAATGCCATTTTAGTTATAAGCATAACATCACCACTGAGAACATAAGTAGAGGATCCTGTTTCGTCGTGGAACCCCAAATCTTATATGTGACTAAACCTGAGCTATGAAAGACAACTGAACACTGTTGAGAACTTAAGGCCAACCATAATGGTGCAAGAACCATCATTATGGGTGATTTACCAAATTGAACACCATACATAATGACTTGATTAGAAATTTATATTGCTCAAATAATGTCAAATACCCACATTGAACAGCATACATAATTTTGTGTTTTTATATTATTATCGTGGAAATCTGCTCAGTTGGTAAGGGTAGGATGTGATTGGCCAATTGTAGAATTGAAATCCTCCTGTAGAACTTAATCATTATTTCTCAAAACTGTTGCAATTTACACCGCTAACTATTAAAGATCTTAATCTATCTGTGCAGAACCACAGTGGCCTTTCATAATAGTAAAGGTCCCAACTTCCAAGGATCCTAGATTCAAACACAATGTCTGATGTCCTGCCAAGAAAATTGTCTGCAAGTTGTATACTCCAAGAACCATTCACTATTTTCACTAAAACTTAATCTTTGTTCAGGCACCATCCTGAAGGGTCTCATCAAGGGGGTATGGAGTACCTATGATTCTTAATTAATTTTGAAACAACCAAACAGAAAAAAAATATGACAGGCGCAGGGGATAGTTTAATAGGATTAGTAGCATGCCGATGGAGGAAATAATACTGCACTGCCGAGCAAATGCATTGAACAATGGCAAGACCTAATCCAAAAATGACAGGGAATGTACCAAAAAGCATGTCATTTGGAGGGGGATAATAAAAGCACCATAACATTCCCCTCCTCCTCAATACAACTCTTTCTCTTATACCATTGTAAAGGAGCTCCAAGATGCAAGCAAGTACTGCCAAAATTGCCAACAGCATACCAGTTAGTGCATAGTGAGGCTTACGTGGGGAGGAAACCTGATCAAAGCCAGCGGACAAAATCTCTAGGCCGAGGCCAGTAAGTATAAGAATCCACTCTGATGAAGTAGCCTACAAAAGAAATTATAAGAAGTTCAATTAAGGCTTCAAAAAGAAGATCTCACCTTATATAATAAAACACTGGTCTCATTATGGTTATGAGTTTTTACCCCTACCCTTGCCCCATGGTGTGGCTGGTCAAAGTCATTATTTTCATCTTGGGAACCAATGCCAAGTGTAACTAACCCCCTAGGACTTGAATCATAAAGGCCCTGCATTTGTAAATTGTAAGAGCCCAAGAATTATTTATAAGTTCAATTGAAAATTTAAAAAATCTGACGAGACAATATGAGAAGAAAAATATTGGTTGAAAAGCCCTGAACAAGGATAGTTTGATTGAAAGGATAGATTACAATGGTGTCCTCTCCACTGGAATCACTTTCAGAATGCTCAGATTCGGATGACATAGCTAGGTAGAGTGAGGTAACACCATCACATGCTTGGATGAAGCCACCTTGGCAGAAAGGGCATTTGATTTCTACATCCACAGTGACCACATGGCGGCACTTGTTACAGTAGTACCTTGTTGCAATTGTCTCCTCCATTCTATCTGTCTCTTTCATGTTCCAACTATCTCTTCCTGCACAACCAAACAAAACAATGGATAAAAATCCTATAGAAAGAACTCAACAAAGCAAGAAAAGCACCCTTTCGATTGTCTTATTTCTGAGGAACCTCACCTTCCATAAAGTGAAATGCAGCTTTTGACATCAAGAGTGCAACCCGCAAGTTGAGTAAGACCTGAAACTTGAAAATACATAGACGATTTTTAATTGTACAAATTTGGTATTAGAAATTCTTCTGCAGCAAAAAAATCCAAAAATTCTCTTTTGCAAATACACACACACACACACACACACACTCAGCCAGCTCAACTCAGCCTTAATCCCAAACTAATTGGCTTGGGCTACATAGAACCTTTTGCCTCCATTCAGCCCTATCCTATCCCAAACTTCAAGTCATGGACGGAAACAACTTTGCATTCTCTGACACTGAAAAGGTTAAACTTTAGACTCCAAATCATAAGCTCCATGTGTATTCAATCATGGGAAAGGAGCTGAATTTCTTCGCTAGATTATCCAAGATTGTCCAATTTGTACATTTCCGAGAAGAAGAAGAAGAAGATGATACCTGATTGGAGAGATTGGCATTGAAGCGAAGCCTCAAATGGAGGTTCTTCACAACAGAGCATGCTTTCTTCCAATTCTCCAAAGTCCGCTCCGAAGGGAGCTTCGGCGGCGTCGCCACTTCCTCAACGTCGTCGTTCAAATAGCTCTCCATCTCTGTGCTATCTGGTATCTGCGATTTGATGAGATGCTCACCTATTTCTCTATGATCCATTGGGTATTTGGGGCTATTTATTGGGTCATGGCCTTAGTTTTAAATAATGAGTCTTCCAGGGGATCTAGATTCTAGAAGTTGCTGTTGTCACTTATGCTCTAGAATATTTAATTTGCTAGTCTTATCGGACAGCTTCACCATTGTAATATAGTATGGAGTCACCCTTCTGCAATTTTACAATGAGAATTATCTTAGTGGCTGATGTCCAGTAAACCATCTTTATATTCCTTTATATTTTATGTTATTTATCTTTATTTTACAATGAGAATTTCAAATTTTTTGTTTTCAATTTCAAGTTTTCAACGCATTTGTATTTGGTATCGTAAGTTCGTAATAACGTCACTCATGAAAAACGTACTGCGGTTTGAATGTTTTTGTATATATTAAATTGAATAAAAAACAGGAAGTGTCTTTATACAGGAGAAGAAGAATATGAGATCCCTATTTAGCTCTTACAAACAAGCTAGCTAATTCCTAAGTGTAAAAGGAAAGAACTAATCTATACAATCAGACAAATATTCTAGTTGACTTTACTATCTTTAACACTCCCCCTCAAATTGGAATGTATTGATGACAGCCAACTTGTGCAGTAAAGTCTCAAATTGCATGGAACTCAAGGCCTTTGTGAATAAGTCTGCTGGTTGAGAGTGCGTGGAAATGTAAGCTGTTCGAATCAACCCTGATTGTAACTTTTCACGAACCATATGACAATCAATTTCTATGTGCTTAGTTCGCTCGTGAAACACCAGATTTGAGGCAATGTGTAAAGCTGCCTTGTTGTTGCAATACAAGTAAGCTGGTTGAGGGTGTCTGACTCTCAAATCATTTAAAATGTATTTCAACCATGTAATTTCACAAGTGGTGGTGGCCATGGAACGATATTCCGCTTCCGCAGTTGAGCGAGCCACTGTAGTTTGTTTCTTGGCTCTCCAAGAAATGGGTGATTGGCCAAGGAGTATACAATACCCAATCACTGATTTTCGAGTGTCTCTGCATCGTGCCCAATCCGCATCACAAAATGCATTGAGTTGAATTGGACTAGTAGCAGAGAGAAAGATACCTTGGCCTGGTGTTCGTTTGATGTACCTCAGTACTCTATGGGCTGCTTCCAAATGTAGAACCCTTGGTTTACCCATGACTTGACTTAAACATGCACTGCATATGATAAGTCTAATCGGGTAATCGTTAAGTATATTAGATGTCCAACCAGCCTCCGATAAGAAGAAGGATCAGTTAAGAGCTCTCCATTGTCCTCAGTGAGTTTCAAATTCTGCTCCATAGGAGTTTCAGCAGGTTAGGCTTCTAGAAAACCAGTGTCATCCAATATTTCTAGAGCATATTTTCTTTGTGATAGTGCAATTCCCTTTGTTGAACGTGCTACCTCAAGACCTAAGAAGTATTTTAATAGACCAAGATCCTTGAGCTTGAAACGCTGATTCAAGAAACGTTTTGTTGCCTCAATCTGGTCTATATCATTCCCTGTTAAGATGATATCATCAACATAAACTAGAAGGGCAGTGAATGAACTTCCTTGGGAACGGACGAACTATGAGTAATTTGCCTTTGATTGTTTGTATCCAGCAGCACAAAGAGCAGAAGATAGCTTCAAGAACCATTTTCTGGAGGCTTGCTTTAAACCATACAATGATTTGTGAAGCTTACACACCCTAGTCTCCCCCTTTCGTCCGTATCCAGGAGGAAGGGACATGTAGACGTCTTCATGGAGATCACCATGCAAGAAGGCGTTGTTGCATCAAGTTGATGGAGATGCCAACAACGAGCAGAGGTAATGGCAAGAAGGAGGCGGACAGTGACCAATTTGGCAACGGGGGCGAAGGTCTCCCTGTAATCGAGTCCCTCTACTTGACTGTACCCCTTCGCAACTAATCGGGCTTTGTACCGTTCGATGCTCCCATCAGATTGAAGTTTAATCTTGTAAACCCATTTGCAACCAACAGGCTTCTTTCCAGGAGGAAGAGGTTGAAGAGACCATGTGTGATTGGCTTCAAGTGCTGCTATCTCATGTCTCATGGCATCACGCCATTGGGGAACCTGAATGGCTTGGGAAAAATGTCAAGGCTCTGTGGCAAGGGTCACAACAGTAGTAAAAGCATAATGTTTTGGAGACAAATGTGTGTAAGACAAATAGTGTGAGATAGAGTGAGACGTACCATTCGTTTGAGCCAATGCCGAGGTTGATGACGAGCCGAGCCGAGATGGGAGTTTTTCTGCAAGATGAAATTGTTGATAGCGATCAGGAGGCTTTCTTGGTCGAGTGAGATGCCGAGTGGGCAGTGGTGGTACTGGAGGAGAAAACGAACCAGGTAAAAGAGGAGAGGATGGGTCTGACCTCTCAGGAGGTAATTCATTGGAAGAAAGAATGGTGTCAGGTTGTGTGGGCGAAGGAGATTGACTCAAAGTGCTTGTGAGTGTGTCATCAAAAGAGAGGTCAAGTGGACTAGGAAGCACAATTGTGTCATGAGCAACGGAAGTGGTGGTTTGAGTGGAGTAGGGAAAAGTGGACTCGTGAAAAATCACATCTCTAGAGGTGAAAGTTTTCCCTGAAGCTATATCATAGACCTTGTACCCCTTTTGACCATACGAATACCCAAGAAACAAGCATTTTGTTGCACGAGCATCAAATTTAGAAGGCCTATGGGCATGAGTAGAAGCAAAACATAAGCATCCAAATACTCGTAGGTGGGAGTAGTTTGGCTCGAAACAACATTTCATAGGGAGAATTTCCTTGAAGAAGTTTTGTTGGTGTTCTATTGATAAGATAAGTGGCGGTTAAGATAGCATTTCCCCAAAACGTTTAGGTAGATTGGCTTAAAACAACAAGGCTCTAGCTACGTTTAGGAGATGGCGATGCTTTCGCTCAGCCACCCCATTTTGTTGAGGGGTGGCGACACAACTTCGTTGATGTACGATTCCTTTTGTTGAATAAAATTGCACAAGTTTGAATTATGGATCATTGTCACTTCGAATGATTTTAACTTTGGAAGAGAATTGTGTTTCAGCAAGATTGACAAATGAGATGAGAAGGTTTTGTGTGTCTGACTTGTGATGCATCAAATAGACCCATGTACACCTAGTGTAATCATCTACAATGGTGAGAAAGTAACGAGCCCCAGTAATAGATGCAACATGGTATCCTCCCCAAATATCAACATGTATTAGCTCAAAAGCTTTATGGTTGGAGATAGAACTTGATGGAAACTTTAATCGAGTTTGTTTAGCTAATGGGCAAACCAAACAAGTGCTAGTATTATCATGAGATTGAACACCATTTATTGAAAGGGAAATAGAGTTTAATTTTATTAGAGAGGTGTCCTAATCGCTAATGCCAGAGATGTGATGAAATCACTGTGGTTGTACGCTGAGGAGAAGGCTTTTTGATGGAATGGCAAGCTGCTACTTGTTTGAGATCAAGGTAATAAAGGCCTCCCCACTCAGTGCCCGTCCCAATCATCTTCCTCGAGCGTTGGTCCTGAATCATACATACACGATCAGAAAGTATAGTGAGACAATGAGATTGGCTATTTAGCTTACTGATGGATATGAGATTTAAATGGAAAGATGGCACACAAAGGACATTCTTAAGGGTTAGGAGTGGAGAGAAGACAACCGTCCCAACATGAGTGACAGGAGCATATGTACCATTTGGAAGTTCAACAACACGATTTTGAACCGTTACACATGTAGTTAAAAGTGTATGAGAACAAACCATGTGATCAGTTGCACCACTGTCCAATATCCATAGTGTATTCTTACTGGATGTAAGTAAGCAGATTGATTTACCTGAGAAATCATTTGGGACAGAAGAACTACCAGCATGGTTGGCCATGGAGTTGCCCTTACTATTGCATTGCAGGAGGCTCATAAGCTGCTGGCACTGCTCCGGTGTGAATGGAAAAGAATTGGAGCTTTCATTATTTTCTATGGTCTGGGAGGAAACTTGATTGCCTCTTGAATGACTTGACCTGGAAATATAGTGGCGTTGCCCAGGTTGATTAGACTTCTGAAGTTTGCGGCATGTCTTCATAGTATGACCATTCCATCCACAGAAGTCACACTTCAAGTGAGAACGGCATGTCTCTGATGTATGCCCAACTCTGTCGCAAGTGTCACATTTGAGATGGTTGTTCTTTTTCCCTGTTTTGCTCAGGGTTTTGTTAGATACAGCCAATGCCATAGCTTCAGTGCTTTGTCCTCTCCCATTAGCAACATCGCATTGTCTTTCATGTTGGGAGACAAGTGAGTGTGCACGGTTGACAGTGGGAAAAGGGTCCATAAGCAGTATTTGCCCCCGCACTGCTGTGTAAGACTCATTAAGTCCCATTAGGAACTTCATTGTTTTTTGGTTCTGCTGGTAATCCAGAACTTCTTTCATGGTACCACAGCTACAATTGGGGATCGAACACAGGGCTGCTCGTTCATCCCATAAATCCTTTAGTTTGGTGAAATACATCCCAACAGTTATGGAACCTTGAACATAGTCATGAATTTCTTTCTCAACATGGAACAGATGAACCACATTGACTAGTGAAAATCTTTCACTCAAATCAGTCCAAATCTCACGAGCATCAGGACAGTATATGACACTTGCAGATATGCCTTTGGAAATTGAGTTTAAAAGCCAAGATTTTACCAGATCATTGCAACGAGTCCACTGTCGAACGTCGGCAAGGTTGGTTGGCTTCTCAATGGTTCCGTCAATGAAGCCCAGCTTGTTCTTAGCACTTAATGCCATAACCATGGCACGTCTCCACGTGCTGTAGTTTCCTTCATCCAGAGGTTGTGATACAAGGACCACCCCAGGCTGATCTGAGTGATGGAGATGAAACAGATGATTTGGATCATCATATCTGCCTGACTCTGTTTTGGAAGAACCATACCCTTTCTTTGATTCCTCTTTGAAGGAATCAGATCCTTTCTTCGAGTCTTGATCATTTGTCATGACAGAAGTAGGAGCACTGGTTGTATCAGCGAGATGGGTTTAGGCCACCAAGATCGAATGATGCTCTGATACCATCATGAAAAACATATTGGGGTTTGAATGTTTTCTGTATATATTAAATTGAGTAGAAAACAAGAAGTGTGTACAAGTCTTTATACAGGGGAAGAAGAATATGAGATCCCTATTTAGCTCCTACAAACAAGCTAATTCCTAACTATAAAAGGAAAGAATTAATCTATACAATCAGACAAATATTCTAGTTGACTTTACTATCTAAATCCAAACATATAAATATTGGAAATGAATAAAAGAAGGCATCTTGTGCCATAATTTGTAGAAAAAAAAAAAAGCTTTTTATACTCAAATATCACATGGATTATAGGCAGTGTGCTCCATATCACCTAAACTGTTTGTCTTACCAATTTACCACATGAAGTATCAATTTGTGCTACTATGCCACATACAGTCAATTTTTTTGGTTAAATCATTAACTTTTTTTTTCAAACTTCCTATTTTGCTCTTAAGTATAATTAAGAAGAGAGAGAAGGAGAGAAAGGGAGGCCGACATCGTCAGGGATGGGTGGGCGTCGGGGGTGAGGGTGAGTTGACTGAGTTTTTTTTTTTTTAAAGTGTATTTGAATTTTAATTTTGTTTTTCAGATATTTTATAATATGAATTGACAATATTACTCTTCAAGTTAACAGAAAAATTGATAAAAATGGATGACAGGTGTCACATTGGCATATATTGATACTTCATGTGATAAATTGGCAAGAAAAAAAAAGTTTAGGTGTATAGAAATACACCCCTTATAATCCATGTGGTATTTGAATAAAAAAGATTATTTGCATTTGTGACGCGTGTAGGCTTGTGTATTGTTCAAGTGGTTGAAAATGTGTTGCATAAAATATTAAAATATATGTTGAAGACACCTTGGCTGTGTTTGTATTTTGGTGTTTTCAGAAAAGCTTTTTTACATTTTACCCACCTGAAGTTTTGGCTCAATCTCACTTCACCACCTAAAAAAAAATTTGTCTCAATTTACCATATGAATTAAAAATTTGTTGCAATATACCACCTATGACTAATTTTATCTTAATTTTTGTTAAAAATAAGAGTGTTTTGGTGTTTTTTATGTTCCTATTGTAAAAAAAAAATGGTTTTTTTTACCCTTTATTTATTTTGACACAATAAAAAACTGATTTGAAAAAGACTAAAACACCTTTATTTTTAACAAAAGTTTAGACAAAATGAGCCAGGGGTGGTACGTTGCAACAAATTTTTAATTCAGGTGATAAATTGAGACAATTTTTTTTTAGATGGTGAAATAAGATTGAACTCAAATTTTAAATGAATAAAGTGTAATAAAGCCTTTCAGAAATCAACCTATGACTCTACGAGAAGTGTTGCTAAAGAGTAAAGACGAGTCATGTTGAAATGGGCAATTTCTCGTTTGCAGACGTCATTGGGCATCTTTTTGTTTTTGGTTTTTTGAGCAGTCATTGAGCATCTTATTTTTAATGTTTAAATTGCACTTTCTTTATCTTCAGGCGTCAGTGTTACTTGTTTGTTCTATTATTTTTAATGGACGGTTTCATAAAAAATATTTAGTTTGTTCATTTATTTGATCAAAGTTAGATAGACAAATGATTTCCGATTCGGCTAATTTTTTGCAATGATGATCTATCAATGAAGATGTAAAAAATGAACGGTTGAGATTGACACAAAACGACTCATGTGAGCCCTAATAGGGTATATATATATATATATTAATAGTAGGTCTCATATTCTCCCTGTGAATTCTATTTTATTCTCAACCAATTCTTAATAAATATTTCTAATGTTTTCCTAAACCGAGAGAGAAGAGAAACTACAAATATTCCCTTAAATTGTACTATTTTTTTTTCTATGCCGACGGACACCAATTCTTTATAAATATTGTAATGTACGATTTTCTTAGCTAACAGTTGTTAAAAAGCTACCTTATTTGAATCTTCCACCCTTTTTATGTAGTTAAAAAGAAGGCCAAATTACATTCAAGGCCATCTTAAAAATTTAGGAGGCCCTATGCCAATTAAGAGAATTAGACCCTTTCTTACATATTAATTGTACTAAAAAAAATGGTCAAGCAATTCTATGTTAACTGAACAATAACATCAATTAATTGCTTATAAACAATTTGTCTACGAAACAATTAATGCTAACCACAGAATTTAATATATATGTACACACACACACACAAACTTAGATGCCTTGTAATCTTCTAAATGTGGTAACACAACCAACAATTCCAAAATATTCACAAAAGCTCCAATATTTGTTGGTATACACACCATAGAACAAAATAAACAAAATAACATTATTTAGCATGTTTCACAATTTCACTTAAAGATATAACACAACAAAACAAAAATCAGAATTAGTCCAAGTTACTTACAATAAACCAAACAGCCAGCAACCATCCAACTTCAAGCAACAAAATAACCCAAAAGAATTAACTTGCATGGATCACAGTTTCATCTAAAAAGTGTAATATGGGCATTGGGTTGGGTTTATTGGCTTAATTAGAACTATAAAAAAAAGTACATATATATGGGCCTGATATTTTGGGGGTCCTCCCAAATTGGGGGCCCTATGCGATCGCATATGCCCACCCCCTAATAGCCTGTCTTGAGTACATTTTTTGTCCCTGTACTTTCACGAAACTTTTACTTTGGTCCCCGTTCTTTTAATTTTGACAATTTCAGTCTCGTACTTTCATTACGTTTGCAATTAGGTTTAAACTGTTAACTCTGTTTATTTTTTATACAAAAATATGATGTGGCAGCGCATATGAATGTATATTTAGACATTTCATGATTAATACGGTCTAAAAAAAGGGTTTTTTATTAGATTAACCCGGCTCGATTGTAAAAAGCAAGTAATACCTAGCTAGTTCTTTAGCGTTGGTCGGGGGAGACAACGAGAGAGAGCATACCGGGGGGGGAGTGGGAGGGTGGCGGTCGGGGCTGGGGGATTGGGTTGCAGGGCTAAGAGAAAGAGGAGAGGCAGAGTGAGATGAGAGAGAAAGTGAGGCAGAGAGAGGAGAGAGAAATTGAGGAATGAGGTAAGTCTGAGGGATAGAGGTTGCGTGCGAGGAAGAAGAGAAAGAAAGAAGAGAAAAAGAAAGTCACAGGGAGAGAAGAGAGAAATGAGAGAAAAGACAAGAAAAACTTGAAAAAAGAGAAAGGTAGTTAACTATTTAAATTGCAAAAATATTCTATTAATTGTTACTGTTTGGCAGTGACAATCATTGTTACTGTAAAACAGTAACTATTTAAATTACAAAAATAACTCTATTAATTGCTACTGTTTGGCAGTAGCAATCATTGTTATTGTGGCAATTTGCTTAGTTTTCAAAAAAAAAAAAATCCCTGAAAAAAAAATAACGTAGACTTTAATTGTACAAAGTGGACCTATTTATCATTCCAACTTATTAGGTGAGTTTTTTTTTGTACAAAAAGCTTTAAAATAGACTTTTTAGTAATTTACTTCTAAAAAAACAATTTAAAAAGTTAAATATAATATGATATAAAAAATATAATTAAGAAAGAAAGAACAGACAAAAACTTAATTAATTAAGAAAATAAAAAAAGAAAAGACATGTGTCCAATATGATTGGGCAAAGTCACCTGGTTAAATGAGTTCTACTCATAGGTTATTTAAAATGTTCATAATATCCCTGCTACGTTATAGTTCTACCAACAATTTAAACCTAATTAACGATTTGGACCCAATTGCAAACGTAATGAAAGTACGGGACTGAAATTTCCAAAATTGAAAGAACAGAACTAAAGTGAAATTTTCGTTAAAGTACAGGGACAAAAAATGCATTTTTGCCTAAAAAAACTTTTAATGTAATGGATATATATAATTATTAGTTTTATCTTTCTCACCACATGACATAGCATGATGGGAAAAATAAATACATAGGATATTTATACACATGATAGGTAAGTAAATTTTTCTCATTATACAAAAAAATAAAGATAAAGTATCTGTAGGTCGGAGAAGGGTGAACGGAGGGGGGGCCAAGAGTCGGGTGCGGTTGGACAACCACCGATGGAAACCAGTAGCAAAGTGGAGTTGGAGGAAGGAGAGATATTTTGCAATTCATCAACTTTTTCGTTTTTTACTGCGAAGTGGAATTCGAATCAATAACGAACATAGTGATTTTTGATAAAGATTTCAAATGATGCCCATTTAATGAAATGGTTAAACGATTTTCGATTTGTTTAATTTTTTGTAATAATGATTATTGAATTGACTTAGAAAATAGTGCTTATTTTAACAGTTTATTTTAAAAGTTTTCAACCTAAAGGTGTTTGGTAAAAAAAGTAGAAGCTGCTTATTTTCAAAATTGGAGTCTAAATAAGCTGTTTTTGGGGATTCAAAATAAGCAGGTGAAAAGTTATTTTACCCCAGATCAACTTTTTCTCACAACTACTTTACCTTACAGCAATACCAAAATGGCCTTATCTCTTGATCACACCATAAAAGATAAACCAGCTGATAGAAAAATGCTATTTAGACCACGTTAACTTGCCACATTTGTTGTTTGTTGGGATTTTGTAGACATTTACTTTTTTTTTTTTTTTTCCAAATTTGGCACCTAAAGTTTGACACTTTGACTTGTGTCCCAACTGGATATCTAAACTCTAATTTTTTTTTGGCCAACACCCAACGTCTAATTTGACTGAATTGAATACTTAAATTTTTATTTTATATCTAATAGGTACCAAATCATAATTCTGTTAGTTAAGTTAACAGAAGTATGGGCAATTAAGTCTTTTCAAAAAGCTATAAAATAAAAATAAATAAAAACAAAAGAAATAAAAAACAAATAAACAAAAGGTGGAGGCGGAGGAGGAATGGGGTGGGTGGGCG
>QANW01004037.1:301391-372263 GCA_003254865.1 Dryas drummondii
AACGTTAGGTTTTTTTATTTTTTATTTTTTTTTATTTTATGGATATGAAGAAAGAAAGAAGAAGAAGAAAAAAGGGGGTAAATGTGGACTATGGGGGATCTGCAGAGGCAGGAAAATGAAGAAGAATAAATGATTGCAGGAGTGGTTTAGCAGAGTAAGGATGCCAATTGAGAACCCACATTTTGTCTTCTTCTAAATTCCGTTCTTTTCTTTGGACCTTTCTAAAATTTCATTCATAGAGAAAAATTTGGCTTGATATTTATGCATTATCCAGTCCCTTCAAACCTTACGCCCCAGATGAAGGCCTATATAATTTATCCTTATGTTTAGAGTTATTTGAATGGTTTTGCTAAAGCCTAAAGAGATGTCTGCCTCTCTTTATCATGGAATCTCACTTTATCTTTAGGAGTGCCCCAATGCTCTGAGGGCCAGTTTGGTTCATAGTTTTGTGGCCTGGAAAATTAATTTCATTTTTATGTTTGGTAAGTACATAAAAGGAAAATCATTTTCTGGCCCAATTTCCCTTATTGGGGGGAAAATGAAATCCTTGTTGGTGCTTGGGGAAAGCATTTATTGCTTATTTTGTTGACTAAACTAACCCTGATATTTTATTAAATTAATTAAAAAATATATTGCTTTTGTTTAATAAATAAGGGTATAATTGAAAAACTAGACAAATTTTATTTCTTATTTCTGCACAAACCAAACAAGGGAATGAAAATAAAAAAAGAATTATTGATTTACTTTCCCAACATTACCAAATGGGAGAATGAGAATCTTACATTCTTTTCCCCATAAGAAAGGCATAGGAATTGATAAATCAATTCCGTGAACCATACAAGCCCAAAGGGAAGAGGGTGCTGCCTAAAAGTTGGTCAATAGCATAAAAAGAGGAGGAGAATGAGGAGAAGGTGGCGTGTGGGTGGGGGGCAGAGAGAAGAATCACATGGAAGAGAAGATGAAGATGATGGAAAGACCTAACTACCCTTGAAAAAATCAACTTATGTTAATTAAACTAACAGAATTATGATTTGGTACGTATTACATACAAAATAATAATTTAGGTACTTAATTAGGTCAAATTAGAGTTTGGATACCAAATTGAGACATTAGTTAAAGTTCAAATATTAAAATTGAAAAAAAGACTTTTTTTTTTTTTTGTCAATGCAACATTTGTTGAATTAAAGGACAAAATATAGTAGGAAGGCTCAATAAATTAGGATTTGTAGGAAATGGACCAATACAGAGTGCAAAGTTCAGATTCGCACCCTATGCCAGGCCTTCCCAAATACACCAAACAGAAGCCAACAAATGGCCCAAATAGAAACAAAAAAGGAAGAAATTAAAGGGGTGTACTCAATCAAGACTTTTAAAGACTTTTGTTAAATCAAAAAGTCAGGAGGTACTCAATCAAGACTTTTATATACTTTTAAAAAATTTATGAAAGTCAGGGGGTACTCAATCAAGACTTTTTAAAAGTCTATGAAAGTCATACGGTACTCAAAATGTCAATGACTTTCACAAATTTCTCAAATCCATAGACTTTGAAAGACTTTTGGCATTAAGTATACATACAAAATCTTCTTATTTCTCTTCCATTCCCCCCAAGGCTTTGAAAGACTTTTGAGAAAAGGCTTCCCCTTTTCTCTCTCCGCCTCCTTTAGCATTGCATGCGCGCGTGTATGTCCCTTCTAACATTGATACACCTATTCCTTATATTGTCCCATCACTATGCCATTACATATAAATAGACCTGTCATATACGATTCTAACTCCAGACTTCAGTGCTCCAGAAGTTAGTTTTATGGATTTACAACATGTCAATTATAATATACTATTCCACCCTTTTATTTTTTGTATGTTTACGTTGAGAGTTTCAAGGATGACTTGAGTTAGATTTATCTGTTAGATACAATAATAAAGAGATTAGTTCAACATTATTTAAAATTTTGACTTATATATATGTTAAGTAGTAATACAACATTATTTCTTTCAAATTTTTAAACTTATATGCATTTCTCATTATGTATTATTTTATTTTTTAATTTAATTATCTTCACACTTGGAAGCTCGTTTTCATCAACGTTACCTGGATTTAACATTATCCATGTAACATTGAATAGTAAGTTTCGACAAATATTGAAGACCAGTTTTAGATCATTCAATATATTAGTAAGTTTCTTAACAATCTTGATTTTTTGGAGCTTATTTTTTCATCAGCTTGTCATTTTTTGTTTGATTTCACTACTTTTTCATTGCCCTTCTATTTGATTTCATTGCGTTTTCGTTGCCCTTTGTGATATACAGATGCTATTATCTTACAATATTTAACAATGATATTTGTATCAAAAAGTCATTGAAAGTCTATCAATGTCTATGAAAGTTTTTTAATAAAACTTCATGAAAGTCTATAAAAGTCTATAAAACTCTTTGAAAGTCTATCATAATTCTGAAAGTCTATGAAAATCTGTTACTTAAAAAAAGTCTTTAAAAATATGGATTGAGTACACCCTCCTAAAGAAGGCCCGAAAAAAGAAACAAGGCTCAAAATCCAGCTAACAAATGAGAAGAATGGAAGCACCTCACTGCCAGAACTCAGAAGTGGCAAAGTTTCACACAATGACACAACTCGAACCTGACACAATTTAGTAGTTTTTTTAGAAGGTCTGAAAATAAACCATTATTTGACACAAACTCGTATATACATATGGCACAATCTGCTAAATACGAGCATGGAGAGAGAAAGAGAGAATAATTTGTTCAATATATACACCCAGTATCTAGAATGCAAATTTGCCTGGGTAAGGGAACAACTTATGTCCTGGGCATAGTCGTATTACAAGTAAGTAATAAGAGCCAGCTCAACAAGATTACATGCCTGGATGGTTAATGTCATTGAGCAGAGTTTTAATCCATAGTAACACAAATAAAAACGCGGGTACACAACATATGTAATGCAATTGAGCAATGAACTATACGATTTAAAATATATATAAATTTACATTCCATATATCTGTAGCCTTGTAGTTGTATGTGTAGAGGAAGAAGTTCTCTGTGTACATGACAGGTAGTTGTAGGTGCAACGTGTAGCTCTAGGGGCTCTATCTATATATCTAGCTCCCTTTTAATTTCAAAACAACCAAACAGCAAAAGAAGAAAAGAGGCACAATGGATATATAGTTTCATGGGATTATTAGCATGCTTGTGGAGGAAATAGTACTGCACTGTCGAGCAAATGAGCTGAACAATTGCAAGACCTAATCCAAATGAATATGGTAATGAACTTTTAACCACTACCCCTACATGAAGTCGTGAATCTTGATAATGGCTGTCGTCATAGGGGGACTGGGAACCAGTGCTAAATGAATTCCACCTGCTCGTGCTGGGAGTCGAAGCATATGATGCCTGAACAGCTAGCATAGTTTTATTAAGTGGATGTAAACAACCAAGACTTGATTGAAGAAATTGATCGAAAGTACGAAGATTCAAGTGAACCAAGAATCAAGCAATGAGGACCAAATTGGTCATAAAATATAAACAACTATTTCTCTTTTAATATGTAGCTCATAAAATATAAAACAAAGAATCTCATAAGAAATGGCTAACAAAAAAAAGGACTAATTACAAATAAGTCAATAAAACTTTTCACAATTATATTTTAATCAATGCACTTTTTCATAATTTCATTTTAGTCATTATTGACAAAAAAAAAAATATATATGAATTACAATAAATTAATAAACATATATTACTATTCATATTTAGATTTGTATTATGTTTGTATTTGACTGCTACGCAGCAAAACAAGTTAGAGTTTAGCTCTCGGGAACCCGAGATCTAAGCTCTAAGCCATAAGCTCTGGAACCCTAATTCTAAACCCTAAACCCTATTTCTAAACCCTAAACCTCATTTATATACCTTGCACTCCATTTCTATACCCTAAATTAAATTAAGGGTAACGTCATAATTTTACTCCCATAAATAATGAAAAAAAAGGATGGACAAATTGGTATTTTCAATACACCAAAATACATGACATCACCAAATAGATTAGACTTAGCGACTAAAATGAGTTGGGCCATTGACTAAAATATAATTTTTTAAAATACACCATTGGTTAACGTGAGATAGAAAATTTTGTATTGATAAATACTGAAATTTTGTATTAATTTTTTTTGTAATTTGCTACAAGAAAAAGTTGGTTTAATTATCATTATATATGAGTCTTGGCCACTACATACTCGAACCTCATGGCCTGGCTCGTCGTAGCCAGTGTCAGGTGAACCACTACTGTGTAAAAGTGACTCAGTGAGACTAGAGTCATAAGAGCCCTGAAATTATTGATAAGCTCAATTAAAAATTTAAATATCTATAAATCAAATAAAAAAGGGGAAAAGAAAAAAGAAGAAGAAGAAAGCTTAATTTAACCATGGTTATGAATTGTAAGCACAGTACCCTTGTTTGGTGACGTGTCTCGTACCAGCTAGTGCTCCTGTTCAAACCATAAGAGTCCTGAACAAGGATATATAGTTTGATTAAAAAGATGGATTACAAATTTGCAATTTATAAATTGTACTGTGTCGGATATAGGTCCTCTCTTTCTTTTGCCACTCTCAATCCCTTTTTTTTTTTTTTTTAACAATGGGGCTTCCATTAAACTAAAGAGAAGGTACGTCTGCAAGGTGAAGAGGAGAAAGAGCGCCAATCCGACTCCTCCTCAGTTATGGAAGAGTGAATTTTGCCAAACTATGTGCCACATTATTACTACTACGATGTTGCTATTGGCAAAATGAAACCTATACGAAAAGATCACATAATTAAGTAGAAAACTATCATATCATGTATCACATTAATTATTTATTAATTGATATTAAAAGATTAAGAAAACAGTTAGTGTCTCCATTTTGACCAGTACGTACCCTTGTCCCGGGGGGTGGCTGGTCGGAGTCACAATTTTCATTATGAGGACAGAGACGGATCCAAAAATTATAATTAGGAGAGGGGGGGCCTAAAAAAACTTCGACGGTACGAGAAAATTTTATTAATAAACATAAAAGATACACTTAGTCAAGGGAAGCATAGTTCTAAGTACATTATAGGTTTTTCAAATATTATCATGTTCATTAATAGGATACTTTCATATTGCTTGATGTAATCTTGAATCAGGTTCAAGAGCGCACACTAGTAGTAATCTCAATATTTGGATCTAACTCGACTCTTTGAGTCTCAACTCCTTCATTTTGAAACTCGATTCTTTAAGACTCAGAATCACAAATTAATGCATATGAAGAATGGTCGTTTGTTTTCTTAAAATAAGAAAGAATATTTTTTCTTTTCTTCGAAATTTGTGAATGATCCAACATTATAAACTAGAACATATTGGTAATATATTATAAATATGATATGCAAGGATATTTTACAAAACAAAATCACACAATAGTAACCTATTTTTCTAGCAATATGCAACTAGAATTTAATATAGAAATTTAGAGCTTACTTTGTTTCCAAACTTGCAATTTCAATAATTGAGATTGAGCTTAAAAGCAATCCCATATTCTGACATCAACAAATTACACGAGTTTTTCTTGAGTTCTTGAACAATTTGGATAATCAAATATTAATTTTTATTTAATTTTGTAAACATTTAAGAGTAAATTACAAATACCACAACTATTGCATAAAAATTGAATCTCTAAATCTTTAAATCTCTAAATGGCTTAAGAGAATAAAATATAAGAGGGACTAATGAGGGATGGAGAGGCAGATACAAATTTAGGAAACTTTTTTTTTTTTTTTTTTCATTGGGTGGGGCTAGGCAAAAAATGTAGGTGTATTATTCTTAATTTTTTAAATATGGGGTGGGTTATAGCCCACCTAGCCCACAGTATAGATCTGTCAATGTATGAGGACCAGTGCTTGTGTTACTGACTCATTGAGACCTAAGTCACGAGTCCCCTGCAATTATGAATGTTAGAGCTCTAGAACTATTTACAAGTTCAATTAAAAAAATTAAACAAAAAAAATCTCAGAAGAAATCTTTACTATTATAAACTCAGAAGAATGATTTAGTGTTACAGATTTCACAAAAAATTACTTAATATATTCTTCATTCAACGAAATAATCACATAAAAATAATTTTATTAAATAAGAATATAATTGTAAAATACAATTATTAAAATTAAATTTAAAAATACAAAAAGACACCTCATCACTTTAAAACATGAAAAAATTAGTAAGAAGTTATAAAATACTAAAAAAAAAAAAATACTAATGTCAATTGACAATTTGACATGCGCTTGTACCAAAAGGTCAGAACGTGGTAAATAAAACAACAACAACAACAACAAGAAAAAACTTGGCCCAACTATCTATGACTAGGGTTTTGGTCATTACCCTACCCGGAAGGGAACCAATAAGCGACTCGTTGGGAGTAGAATCATGATAGTCCTGAAATTATTAATAAGTTAAATGAAAAAATTTAAATATCTCTCAAGAAAAAAAGAAAGAAAACACTACGTACCCTCGTTGGTGTCCCGTAAATGTTGTCATCATGCAAATCAACTGCAGGTGAAGGCGAGCTCTGAGTGTTAGGCTTCCAACCAAATATCAGAGCCCTGAAGAAGAAGAGTTTGATTAAAAGGGTTAATTATTTGTTTTAACATGCACATGATGACACTTATATATCACAGTACGTAACACCGCCTCGATTACCTGGCAATTGTTTCGTAATTTCTCATTGTCTTTTTCACTTCCCACCTATATCTCACTGCACAACCAAATAAAGCAGTACGTGAACAAAAATCGCATCATTCATATGCAAATAACTCAATATATATGTATATAATATAATATAAAGAAAAGAGAACACCCTTCTGTTTATCTTAATTATGAGCAGCCTCACCTCTCATATCTTAATTCTTTAAAATTAATATTAAATAAAAAACATAAACAAATACATATCAACAACATATAAATTTTTTTTAAAAAGAGTAAAATGTGACAAAATTCAACAGATGGAGAGGCGAACTTGATTTTGTTTATGACCAAGTTTACACAGCCAATATGAGTAATGCAGTGTGTGTTCTTCCTCTCTCAACGCTACCGGCCTTTTTAAACCTTTTGAACTTCTCAAATAGTCCGCCAATGACATTTTAAATATCAATCAGGTTTAATGAAAGTTTCTATTTCGATCGATAATCCCGAAATTTGTTCTCTATGCCCTCCGACAAAACAAAAATTAATTAATGTTTATCGGATATTCGCATGTCTAAGAATTTTTAAATGCACAACTTCTTCATTGAAATTTCCAAATCCATTTGTTGGGACCCTTCCAAAAATCAGAATTAATCTCTTTCTATTTGCTTTATGGGGTGGTGGTGTCCCGCTTATGAAAATTGTTCGCAGAGTAAAATTTATATGCAACAAATATATACCAGCTTTACTTTTGTTTCTACGTGGTCCATATAGGTACAGGTTGATCTACTTTGTGATTATGCACTTCCGTATTCTTCCTTTTGTTTAGCCATAACTAATAATCAAATCACACTACACCAGCCTCGCATAATATTAATTGGCAAATATATTTGAAATTGAGATATTAGATGAATTTGATTTGGGCCATTAAATTTGAATTAGACAAAATAGTTGTTTAATGATAATATTAATTTGATGTGGCTAAATAATTCTACCACATGATACATAAATCACGTGCTTTAATAGAACACAAAATCTTTTCCTTAGAAATATCCATGATAGATAGTGTTTTTGCTTTTTGCTCCAACGTACAGTATCTACCATGAGGACACGTACACTGCTCATTGCTCGAGGCATTTAACGAAACTCTGCAACCAGGCACGAAGCCACTCACCAAGCTCGGTATGCTATAGCCCAGCCACTCTGCAACAGATGTCGTTGGCATATAGAACCAGTCGTATAAATATAATAATTGGTAATGGGCCTAATGGGCCTAATGGCTTTGTGGCGGAGGACCGCTTCTTTTTGCTGTGTTGGTTTAGGGTGTTTTGGCCCTTTTCTTGTTGGGTTTGGGCCTCCTTAGCTGTTTTTCTGTAGGCTTTGATGGGTAGTATGTTCTTGGGCCTTCTGTTAGGCTTGTGTAATGTGAGGTTAAATGGGACTTCTAATCTTTGATTCTTGAACTGGCTTTTGTACTTATTTGTTAACTTTAAAAAAGTACAAAATCCAGTTCTTTTTTATCCCATATTATTAGGCCTTTTGACTCATTTTGTTCATGTCCTGTATTGCCCTTTGTTATCAAACTTGACAAAAAAAAACAAAAATAAGAGAGCCATCTCAACAAGATTGCACGACTGGGTGGTTAATGTATTGAGCAGAGTTGTAATCCATATTACAAGTAAAAACGCAGAGATGTAATGTAATTGAGCAATGATAAAAACATTCAACAAATATATTTGCGTTCCACATATATATATATACACACACATAGGCTTCCCTGTATTGAGGAAGTTGTCTGAGTACATGACAGGTTACTAATATCCCTTCTAACCAAAATTTCATAAACAGTACGTGTAACATGTAACCCTAGGCTCTATTATATTTAGTTGCTTTTTAATTTCAAAACAACCAAACAGCAAAAGAAGAAGAGAGGCACAATGGATAGTTTCATGGGATTATTAGCATGCTTGTGGAGGAAATAGTACTGCACTGCCGAGCAAATAAATTGGACAATGGCAAGACCTAATCCGAACATGTCAGGTAATAAGGTACCAAAAAGCATGTTATTGATCTCATGATCATGAGATGCAAATGATCGAACTTCCTTTATAGCATTGTGAATGAGCTCACAGGTGCAGATAAGCACAGCCCCAGTAGCCAACAACAGACTAATTAGTGCATAGTGGGACTTACTTGGAGAGGAAACCTGATCAAAACCAGCTGACAAGATTTCTAGGACGAGGCCAGTGAGTATAAAGACCCACTCGGAGAAAGTAGCAGCCTACAAAGGAGTTACAATAAGTTGAAATTAAAATTCATAAAAAAATCTCACAAGAGATATTAGAAAGAATGCTGGTTTAATTATGGCTGTGAGTTTTCACCACTACTCGTGTCCTGCGGCCTGGCTGGTCAAAGTTCATATTTTCACCAATTCTAAGTGCAATAAACCTATTGGGATTTGAATCATAAGGGCCCTGCAATTATGAATGGTAAGAGACATAGAATTATTAATAAGTTCAATCAAAGAAGCTCAAATAGAAAAATTAAAAACAAATATCTCACAAGAAATGGTTAAAAAAGAGTTGGTTCAAATTATGAGTTTTACCACTACCCTTTCTACATGGCCTGCCTCGTTATGGTTGGTGTCAACATGAGAAGCAATGCCAAGTAAGAGCGACTCATTGAGGTTGGAATCATCATGTCCCTGAAATTAGAAATAAGTTAAATTAAGATTATAAAAATTTTGTATGAAAATATGGAAAAAAAAATAAAAAAAAAAAATGAAGAAGTGAGTTTAACTAAAGTTATTAAACACTACCATTGTCTGCTGGTGTGACTCGTAATAGTCAATGTTGTCATCATGGGAACCAGGGCTAAGTAAAGGGGACCTGCTAAGGTTCGAACCATAAGAGCCCTGGACAAGGACAGTTTCATCCAAAGAAGGGATTACAATGGTGCCCTGTCCATCGGAATCACTTCCAGAATGCTCGGATTCAGATGACATAGCAAGGTAGAGTGAGGTAACACCTTCACATGCTTGGATAAAGCCGCCTTGGCAGTCAGGGCATTTAATTTCAACATCCACAGTGACCACATGATGGCACTTGTAACAGTAATACTTTGTTGCAATTGCTTCTTCCATCCTCTCTATCTCTTTCATGTTCTCGCTATTCATTCCTGCACAACCAAACAAAACAAAGAACACAAATCATATAACATAACTCAATAGGACGAGAACATTCTTCCATTGATCTTAATTCTGAGAAACCTCACCTTTTATAAATTGCAATGCAGCCTGCGAAACCCAGACTGCAACACGCAACTTCTCCTACCATATTCAAGATGGGGAAAAAGTAAGCCTTGTAAGTTGAAAATACAAAGATAACTTTTGGTAAACATTATACTAATTTTG
This sequence comes from Dryas drummondii, assembly GCA_003254865.1. Taxonomy (NCBI): domain Eukaryota; kingdom Viridiplantae; phylum Streptophyta; class Magnoliopsida; order Rosales; family Rosaceae; genus Dryas; species Dryas drummondii. The sequence goes on from QANW01004037.1 coordinate 311,498, forward strand.
TATTATGGAACTCTCTTAGCTTGATATAAATTGTCAATCAATTCCCACTTAAAATTTTGTGGTTCGTTATGAAGGTCTAACATGGTATTGGAGTTTATGTTGTAGGCAGTCCTAAGTTCAAAACCTCAATCCCATTCCCAACTTATTTTTTGATTTGTAAGGTGTAGGGTGGGACTGCACTTGTATGTTTCTCTTTGTTTGCATCTCCTTTCATATCTAAATTCAATATGGGGCAACAAGTGAGGAGGGTGTTAAGTTTATGAGGTACAATGGTTGTCTAACAAACTCATTTCAATATTAATCCCAAACCAATTAGCACTGGCCACTTAGATCTTTTTCCCCCATGCAGCCTTAAACTAGACCATGCTTTTTGTTACATATAAGCAATTATCTCCTTTTTCACTGCCTCTACCCATGTTATTCAGGTGTCCCCTTGCCCTTATTAACCCCCATAACTTGTATCAGATATTCACTCTTTCTTGTCAGCACATCCCAGGTCTACAAGATATAAACCATCCCAAATGCAGTTGTTAGGGGTGGTAAATTGTGTTTGTCTTTTTTGTACTGGGTTGAGATACAAATACTGTCAACACAAACACAACAAAGTTAGAAAATTTTCAAATTGAACATGCAGGACACAAACACAATAGTTACTACAGCATGACACTCATTTTAAAAACATGTTTCTTAGTGGCCAAACATCGGAACCATAGATATAGCTGGCCTGACAGCCATTCTGTAAGTAAAATCCTTTCACTCCCTCCTTCCTTATGGATAACCAAACCCAAGTACCAGTTCAGATTCTGTTTTTTTCTCTCAGACCAAAAAAAAAAAAAAAAAAACAGAAGTTCTGATAATGATCACTCTTAGGGATCTGCTTCCCATCAATCTTCGCCACACGCCTACACCCTCTTCTCTATTCCTAGTTTTACTAATTACACTCCATATGCTAGTTTTTTGTCTTGCTTAACCTAAAACTTTAGATTCTATAGTAGTCCTCCATAATTCTAACTTAGCTCTACCCCTGATTTGGATTCATCAACTAACACTATATCATCTGATACACAAAAATACCTCATCCTGAATAATTAACACTAGTAAAAAAAAATACAACGGCCCTAAGATGTAAGCCTATTGTAATTGAAAGTTCACTAGTTAATCATACTATCAATTGCTCTCACACTAGTCACAACCCCATCATCATACATACTCTTAATCGCATTCATGTCCACAAACTTGGTAGGAACTCCTTTCTTTTCTAAAAGCACCACATTTCTCTCCATGAAACAGACCATATGAAGGTCTCTTCTCGTTTCTCAGTGATTTGCTCTCCATCAATTGTCTCAACAGGAGAATAGCCTCCATAGTAGACCTTCAAGCATGGGATGCAAACCACATTATATTGTCTGACACTGAAAATTGCAGACTCCAAGCAATAAGCTAGCTCCATGTGTGTTCAATAAAAAGCAGAGTAGGAAAACTTGGTTGAAGCTACATAAACAACAAATATATATTGAATTATTGCTCAAACTTTGAGGGGGCTAATGTTTTTTATTTTTTAAGGTTCCTTAAGAAATACCCAAAAACCCTGTGAAATTCATGGCTAGCTTATCCAAAGATTGCCCAATTTGGACATTACTAGCGGCATGACTCAGGTTAATCCTTGCTGAAAGCCAGTGGAAGAAATACAATTACATTTCAAGGAGACCATAAGCTTAATATTACATAGAAATTAAAGATATAAAGGAAAATCAGGAATTAAAACTCAATAAAGTTCAATTAAGAAAAGAAGAAAGAGTAAAATGGGACTAAATTGAACAGAGTGGTGAAAGCAGAAACCTGATGGGTACGGAGCATAGCTTGTTCCTCTGTGCTCCGTACCTCGAAACGCGTGGACATATTGGCAGTGAAGCGAAACCGCCGCCGGGGCTTGTTGACCAAAGCACATGCTTTCCTCCATCTCTGAATAGCCGTCTCCGAAGAGTCCTTGGGCGTCGTCACTCCTATGAAGCTCTCAGTCAAAGAGCTCTCTGTCGCCGTCGCCGTCGCCGTCGCCGTCGCCATCGCCTAGTCTCTAGCTTAGCTAAGTTACTCTGCTGCTGCGATAACTCCAAGCCTCCAACAACTCTTTTTGTTCGCGTCGTCTGTCGGATACTCTCAGATACTTTCAACTCTTTTTTTATAACATAATTCCTTCTTTTAAAAGAAATGAAAGAAATCATTGGCACTTTGCCACTCTGCCAGCCACCTTCGATTTCATTTGACTAATTGACTGCAAGTTAGACTTGCATACATTTCATGCACACACTGAAATATGTGTACACCGATGAGTGAGTCACTAACACATATGATTCCACTTTCATTTCCCAAATTTGTTCTCCATCTTGACTGCTTAATTGGGAGTCTCAATTAAACTGTAATTTTAGACTCTATGGTCTACCAAATTACTCACTTTAATCACGTTGGTCAATTTTGTTCGAATTTTAGATAACGTTATATGAGAGGGAATCAAGCACAAAATAATTCAGCCCTCTTAAAAAAATATTTAAGGAAAAATAGACAAAGAAAAAAAAATATATGGTTATGAACTTTAACCACTACCCCTATATGAAGTCGTGAATCTTGATGATGGTTGTCGCCGATCATAGTGGGACTGAGAACCAGTGCTAAGTGAATACCACCTGCTCGAGCTGGGGGTCGAAGCATATGATGCCTGAACAAGCATAGTTTTATTAAAGGATGCAAACAACCAAGACTTGATTGAAGAAATTGATCGAAACTACGAGGATTTTTTTTTTTTTTTGGCCATGAAAACTACGAGGATTTTTTTTTTTTTTTGGCCATGAAAACTACGAGGATTTAACTGAACCAAGAATATTCAAACTATGAGGATCAAATTGGTCATTTCCCTTTTAATATGTAGTTCCATACAATATAAAACAAAGAATCTCATAAGAAATGGCTAACAAAAAAAAGTTGCTTTAATTATCATTATATATGAGTCTTGGCCACAACATACTCGAACCTCATGGCCTGGCTCGTCGTAGCCAGTGTCAGGCGAACCACTATTGTGTAAAAGTGACTCCGTAAGACTAGAATCATAAGAGCCCTGAAATTATTGATAAGCTCAATTAAAAATTTAAATATCTATAAACCAAATATAAATTAAAAAAAAAAAAAAACAGAAGAAAGCTTTAACCATGGTCCATGGTTATGAATTTTAAGCAGTACCCTTGTTTGGTGACGTGTCTTGTACCAGCTAGTGCTCGGGTTCAAACCATAAGAGTCCTGAAAAAGGATAGTTTGATTAAACAGTTAATTAGAAATAGATTCAACTTTGAAAGATCATTTAGATTAAAACTATATAAGAATTTAAATTTATACTTAATCTAATTTTTTAGGCTAAGATCCAAAAAAATAGACTTTGTAAAAATTTTGACTCATATTATCTCTTAAAATTAAGATAATTAATATGAATTAATTTTAAAAATTATGAAAGATAATATATGTTAGGACATTTTTAATTTTTACATTTTGTAATTAAAACATTCAAGATTATCTAGTTTTTATGTTTGATAATTTAAAATAATAAAAGATAATATCTGTTTAAATTATAAAAATATCAAAAAAATGCATTAACCCACAAATAAAAAATAATCGAACAAGTAAAAAAAAAAAAGTATATATAGGTACATTTCAAATGTACCAATACCTAGGTTTATATATATATATATATACACATATTTGATTAGATGCACACCAACGAATATGCGCACATGATCCGAATGCTCGGTTTTAATCGCTGATCACTCAGCCATGCTGCTTTATTCCTCAAGTTTTAAGGGTAAATCTTCATCTTTTCACCGCATCCCTTCCTAGGGTATATAATGAGTTTGGTGAAGGCGTTATGTTAGAGTTTAGCTCTGGAATTTCAGAATTAAACTATAACATAAATGTCGACAAACTATCGATCAATTGGTACAATTGAAATGTACCCATAAAGAATTTTTTTTTCCTTAGTTGATTATTTTTTATTTTTTGGGCTGATGCATTTTTATTAAATTAATATAATTTAAATCTCACAATTAATTTTAAGATAATATGATAATATTTTAATATGATAATATGCTAATATTATAATATTAAGATAATATAAAACTAGAATAATATTATGATAATATTAAGATTTAAATATTGTTAATTTTAGGATAATACTAGACATTTTTGAAATTAATAACATCTTGACAATATTTTTGGACCTCAGTCAAAAATTAACAAACATTAAGGTGTTAGTTTAAGAGAGTAGAGAAAATTAGACTGGTAAATGGCTCGTGATTAAAAAGGTGGATTACAAATTTGCAATTTATAAATTGTACTGTGTCGGATTTTTAGATCCTCTCTTTATTTTCACAATCATTGATTTCTTATCTATGTTGTCTATTAAATATTTAAGGATTACATTAAATTTTTTAGTTTTATTAGTTCAAGTATCTAATAGATTATTCAGATTAGACACCAAATATTGCCAAGACAAAGAGAGAATGTAAATTCTATTCAATTAAGTTTATGAAAAGAATCAATCTCACAAGAGGTAAAAAATAAAATAATATTATAAATATCAATTATGGTCTCAAATTTTTAAATATTACATGATATTTTAGTTGTTTATATCTTGAGCCCACTCTCACTCTTTTTTTTCTTTTTTTAATTATGGGGCTTCCATTAATCTAAAGAAAGGAATTAAATTTTGGATTTTGAGAATTCAAAAATTAAGAAATTTCAAAATTAAGAATTTCGATTTCATTGGAAATTTAGACTAAAACATTTGAAACTTTTAACAAAAGTTCGATAATATACTTCGATTTGATAATATTTCAAAACCTAAAAAAAATAATCATGCAGAGGTATAATATTATGCTAGCGTGTTTGGAAAGTGGGCTTGGTGCCTTGGTGGATATAAGGGTTTTTGTTTGATAATAAATTTGTTTGGAATTTGTTCAATCGGTAACCATGGTTCAAGTGTTGTAGACTATAACTAAGGCAGAGCCAATCTTTAATCATGAATCAACAACTTTAACAGGTATGAGTATCTGATACCTTTAAGAATTTCATATCCAGTTTTGGCAGATACAATCAACATAGTGCAAAGATGGAGGATCTTGTGTTGTGTTATATGCCTATTTTGCATGCCACAAACCAATTGTTCAATCCTACATACAACATCAAATTTATATTGACATAAAACCTACATTTAGTATAGATCTCATTGACTTTCTTGAAGTCTTTCAAGTCAGCCAACCTGCATAAAAACCATAAGAAACAAACTAATCCTCTCCAACACTAAATTCTAAAATAAAGACTTTTGGAGCAAAGGGGCAAAGAATCCATTGAAAATAGTTGTTTTAACCACAGAGAAATAATTGGCATGCACCACTTGCTTTCAGTATTTACCCCATATTTTTCAGAACCTGCAATAATTTCATAAACCTAAATGTCTCAAAATAGTATACCAAGTAAAGCTATCAACTGTACCCTTTTGCAAAATTGACAATACGAAATTAAAACAGCAACAGGTTATGTTAATTAAACAAGAATTATGATAAGAAAGGTAACTTCTCCTTCATGAACATTTGTGAGAAGCATTACTATTAGATGGTTTGCATAGAAAGACATATATAGATGATTAACAACTGCCACAGTATGTGTAAGGAAATCAAGAACATATCACCAACATATGCATGAAAATAAAAGGCACAAAATAGATTTCCATATGATTATATCGAAGTTCATATAAACCACAAACTAGGACTAATTCCCAGTAGAACATCAGTAACACGTTTACAAGGCACTTAACATACCTGCTCTGTCTGAGCTTCAACATCATTAGAAATGAACTTCCCAGTCTGTGTCCCAAAACAAACATATATTTCTATCAGTCAGTTTCAAACATGGATGAATGGAAGTGACAACAAAAAACAAAACAAAATGCCATGAAACAACCTCTCGAATCAGACCCAGAACTCCAGACACATGTATGAACATAGTTGTTGGCTTTGATGGACTGAGAGTACGGACCCAATGCAGCTGGAGCTTTGTCTGTTTGAACAGCTTCCTTGATTACTGAATTTGAAGCAAACAAAATTACCTATTTCTCTCATCTTTGTTTTTATTTTATATCTTCCTCAAATCATGAAGCATGGTCTTACCTTCCAAATGCATATTCAAGACTGTGTGTGGTCAGTAATGTCATCTTCAAGGAAGCTGACAGCAGAGGAACCGTTATGGCTGCACAAAAAATAATGGCACAATCCCTAATTGTAAGTGTTCCACCTAATTCTATCACCTGAATGAAGTCCATTAGCTGTTTCTGATCAATAGGAACAGCAAATAGTAAATGAATTTGCCTAAGTCATTAAGAAATGGCCAACATTCCTCTGGCCATTTCTTAAGTCATAAAGGGGTTATGAAGGCCCCTTAGTTTTCCAAATGCCCTTTCAAAGAAATCAGTGCCTAGAAACATCTCAAGGAACGACAAAAGAACAATGAAAAACAGAACTAAACATAGAGACAAAGAAAACAGAAGCTCAAAGTAACTTACCTGGGAAACAAGCCAAAAGGTGTTTGCTCAGTTCTCATAACTTGATTATCCCTCCACATTGAAGATTAAAAAAAAAAGAATCAGAACCACATGCAGCTGAAGCATCATAATGAAGCTCATCATAGATCAGCACAATCCTTTCAGAATACATCCTCTCCTATCAAATAGCACCTCATACGAAAATGAGCAGAAACATTCATTAATGGCAAGCATGCATGAGAACTCACCACTAATGCTATCCTGACTATACACATCACAACGTGTCGTCTGGATATCATATGCTGCAATTTCACATCCCTATTAATCTGCTAATATTGAAAGCTCTATGGCACCTAAGCAAGATAGATATTACAAAGAAACAGTCAGCAAATGACCACACAAACTTTCATTAAGATTCTAAATACGTAACATGTTTAAGTGTTGTACAATTGAGTAGTTTTTGAAACCATTTATGGTAAAATTTATTGCACATGTATTATGCATAAAGTATTAAAGCATGATTATTCAAAATTGTTAGTGATATATCTGCTGAGAGAAGTATGATTTCAGGAACAGTTATACTTAGAGGGAGTAAGTAGAAAAATCCTTTTCTTATACACATTTGCATAAGATTTAGGTTATTTTTAAAAATTAATACATGTAGTGAGAAATGATTAATTATGAGCATATAGATTTTTGGATCTTGCATTGCAACTTGCTAGAATTATTAAATTTAGTCTAGAATTTATGCAGCAAATTGATTAGATAAGGTGTGAGCTAATATCCCTTTGGGCATAATTTGAGATGCCAAGAAATGGTTTCAAAGAACATTATGGTTGATATGCAGAAATTAGAGATATTAGATAGTAATAACTATAATATTTGACATTGTAAGATTCAGTACTTCGTAGATGAGCAGGAGGTCTTGGAGGAGTCTGGATCCTCTGCCTATATTTCCCATGCTAATATATGATTATGTCCAATAATACATCATTTCATGCTTTTTTTTTTTTTTTTAATTTTCCAATGTAAATCCTAAATACTAACCATAGGCCCTAAACAATTAACCTAAACCTTAAAACAATGCCATTTTAGTTATAAGCATAACATCACCACTGAGAACATAAGTAGAGGATCCTGTTTCGTCGTGGAACCCCAAATCTTATATGTGACTAAACCTGAGCTATGAAAGACAACTGAACACTGTTGAGAACTTAAGGCCAACCATAATGGTGCAAGAACCATCATTATGGGTGATTTACCAAATTGAACACCATACATAATGACTTGATTAGAAATTTATATTGCTCAAATAATGTCAAATACCCACATTGAACAGCATACATAATTTTGTGTTTTTATATTATTATCGTGGAAATCTGCTCAGTTGGTAAGGGTAGGATGTGATTGGCCAATTGTAGAATTGAAATCCTCCTGTAGAATTTAATCATTATTTCTCAAAACTGTTGCAATTTACACCGCTAACTATTAAAGATCTTAATCTATTTGTGCAGAACCACAGTGGCCTTTCATAATAGTAAAGGTCCCAACTTCCAAGGATCCTAGATTCAAACACAATGTCTGATGTCCTGCCAAGAAAATTGTCTGCAAGTTGTATACTCCAAGAACCATTCACTATTTTCACTAAAACTTAATCTTTGTTCAGGCACCATCCTGAAGGGTCTCATCAAGGGGGTATGGAGTACCTATGATTCTTAATTAATTTTGAAACAACCAAACAGAAAAAAAATATGACAGGCGCAGGGGATAGTTTAATAGGATTAGTAGCATGCCGATGGAGGAAATAATACTGCACTGCCGAGCAAATGCATTGAACAATGGCAAGACCTAATCCAAAAATGACAGGGAATGTACCAAAAAGCATGTCATTTGGAGGGGGATAATAAAAGCACCATAACATTCCCCTCCTCCTCAATACAACTCTTTCTCTTATACCATTGTAAAGGAGCTCCAAGATGCAAGCAAGTACTGCCAAAATTGCCAACAGCATACCAGTTAGTGCATAGTGAGGCTTACGTGGGGAGGAAACCTGATCAAAGCCAGCGGACAAAATCTCTAGGCCGAGGCCAGTAAGTATAAGAATCCACTCTGATGAAGTAGCCTACAAAAGAAATTATAAGAAGTTCAATTAAGGCTTCAAAAAGAAGATCTCACCTTATATAATAAAATACTGGTTTCATTATGGTTATGAGTTTTTACCACTACCCTTGCCCCATGGTGTGGCTGGTCAAAGCCATTATTTTCATCTTGGGAACCAATGCCAATTGTAACTAACCCTCTAGGACTTGAATCATAAAGGCCCTGCATTTATAAATTGTAAGAGCCCAAGAATTATTTATAAGTTCAATTGAAAATTTAAAAAATCTAACAAGACAATATGAGAAGAAAAAAGCCCTGAACAAGGATAGTTTGATTGAAAGGATAGATTACAATGGTGCCCTCTCCACTGGAATCACTTTCAGAATGCTCGGATTCGGATGACATAGCTAGGTAGAGTGAGGTAACACCATCACATGCTTGGATGAAGCCACCTTGGCAGAAAGGGCATTTGATTTCTACATCCACAGTGACCACATGGCGGCACCTGTAACAGTAGTTCCTTGTTGCAATTGTCTCCTCCATTCTATCTGTCTCATCCATGTTCCAACTATCTCTTCCTGCACAACCAAACAAAACAATGGACAAAAGTCCTTTGAAAATAACTCAACAAAACGAGAAAAACACCCTTCCTATTATCTTAATTTTGAGGAACCTCACCTTCCATGAATTGAAATGCAGCTTTGGAAACCAAGATTGCGGTCCTCAACTTCAGTAAGCCCTGTAACTTGAAAATACATAGATGATTTTCAATTATACAAATTTGGCATGCACCAAAGTAAACCAGAAGTTCTATGTTGGCAAATACACACACTCAACTCAGCTCAACTCGGCCTTAATCCCAAACTAATTGGCGTTGGCTACATAGAACCTTTTCCTCCATTCAGACCTATCCTAGGCCATGCTTTTTGTTACATCTAGCAATCATATCCTTTTTCACAAACTCTGCCCGTGTTATTTTAGGCATTCCCTAGTCCTTGTTAGCACCCTCAACTTTTATCAAATCACTCTTTTTCACTGGCACATCCCCAAGTCTACATTGTATATGACCAAACCATCTCAATTAGAAATGTTTGAACCTTCTACGAATATCCTCATCTTTTATACTATTCCTCCTAGTGCGACCATGCATCCTTCTCAACATTTCAGCTACACTCATTTTAGAAACATGTAGTTCCTTAGTAACCCAACATTCTAAACCATAGAAACAGAGCTGGCTTACAGCATTCCTGTAAAAAAATTTCTAAAGTAGTCCTCAATCCTACTAATTTAGTACTTGCCCCGAATTTGGTTTCATCAACTAGCAGTCTAGCACTACACTATATGATATAGTATAATGTATGAGAATCGTTTTAAGGTCCTGAAGAAACAGCAAAAACCCTTTTCATACAGAGACTATGAGAGGACAGAGGTGAAACCTGATTGGTACGGCGAAGAGCAGCAGTGGAGAGATTGTCAGTAGTGAAGCTGAAGCTTGGAATTGGATTAGCTTTGGTTTCAGCGCATGCCTTCCTCCAATTTTGCAAAGCCCCAACGTTGTCGTTCAAATAGCTCTCCATGTCCATGTCCTCCCTCTTCTGCTATCTGTTGCTGTTAAATGATCCAACTCTGTCACTTAAATGAGCTTTTATACCCATGTTTAGTGGGGTTATGTTGGTGGAAAGTGACAAACATGCATGCATGTATGCATACACATACATACATAACATACCATACCATACCATACATGGAAGTGCAAAAACATGTCAACAATAACATATGTTTCGGTAAAAGGATGGGGACAGAGTGTGCTTCCAGGAATTGTTAACATAGAAAGAAATTATCAAACTTCACTTGGCGTGGAAAGTGGAAAACTGACAGTCACTTTGGCTCTTAATACAGGCCGTTGGATTACAAATCGACGGCTTAATCCTGATTTTGTTATCATCTTTATTCTCTACTTTCAAATTTCAACGCATTAAGGCCGTAACATCGGAGCAAAATCCAAACATATAGTATTTGGTGAAATTGATGTCAAGATCAGATGATAGCAGCATATCCGGTACCCCACTCGCTTGTTTGTTTGCCTTATTTGAATTTTGGGGTGGTTTGTTGTGTGTTTCCGAGTGATTGAATAAAATTTATTGCATGATATGTATGTAAGATTCATCGGTTGTGAAACTTGTGTCCATGTATGTTTTGAGATGGATGCATATATATGAGCATCTCTATGCCCCATCCACAGTCAAACGGTGGTGGAGTGTGCACCGTGTGTTACGCTAAATAAATAATTGAAACTTCTCATCAACATGCTAAAGCATGGATCAGTATATCCCTTTGCTTTTTAATGTCAAGGTTGCATACTTGCATGTGTGTTATAGGCGTTAATTGTTTATTATTTTTATGATTTTAATAGTGGGTCTCCAGACTCCAATGCTCCCTCAAACAATATATCTTAACCAATTTTTTTAATAAATTAGTAACTTGGAAAAACTCTTTTTCAAACTTTACGATGACAAAAAATAAATGCTTATTTTTATTACAAACCGGTTTCGTTAAGTTGAGATTGATCCAATTTCCAATTGTTAGTCATTGACACCTTTTTTGTAACGTAATTTTAGGACGTCACTAACCAATAGTGGACCATATAAACATGTTAGATGATTAACTACTTAATAGTCTAGTTGCATTTCTCTCTATAATGTTGAAAAATACCCGACTCAAATCCCTCATGTTAAGAGAAATAGGCCAAATGGGTGGACCCTTAAGCCTAAACTTGATCTTTTACGAAGAGAACTACAATCAATTTGATCCACTATCATGTGTGGGCGGTTATTGTTTATTCTCTTAAATATTACGAGTGTATAGATTTTATACGTTTATTTCTCTCATCACGTGATATATAATCAGGCTCCTTCTGTTGAGGTATACCTCAACTTATTTATGTTGAGGTATAACTTTGTTGGGGCCCACACGAGTCGTTTTGTGTCGATCTGAACAGTTCGCAAGGATCATCTTCATTGATAGATCATCCTTGCAAAAAATTAGCCAAATCGGAAATCATTTGCCTATCTAACTTTGATAAAATAAATGGACGGTTTCATCGAAAATATTTGGTTCGTCCATTTATTTGATCAAAGTTAGATAGGCAAATGATTTCTGATTTGGCTAATTTTTTACAAGAATGATCTATCTATGGAGATGTAAAAATTGAATGGTTCGGATCGACACAAAACGACTGGTGTTGGCCCCAATAGGGTATACCTCAACATAAATAAGTTGAGGTATACCTCAACAGAAGGAGCCTGGATATATAATATAAAATAGATACACAATTATATATTATACAAAGAGAAGTTTTAAGATTTTGTGTAACATTGAAGATTAAACCCTCGATCATTAAAATCCTTTCTCCATTTTAATATCAAAAAATTAAATTGCATGTTGATTGTCCTGCTCTTTACATGCAAAAATGGTGTTATAATAACAACAATCTGTAAAGAGATGGAAATAAACAAATCAAAGTTGGAGCGAATTATTGAGGATATTGGTTTTGATCTTATAGATTCCTTGGGAGAAACATGCATCAAAGAAAAGATTCCATAAGAAAACAATATCCTCAATAATTCACTCCAAGGGAGAGAAATCATCTTTAATGCATATTCCTCGCCATACTAATGGTGTGGCGCATCGATTGCCCAGATTTGCTTTTGTATATTTTGGATTTGTGCCTTTGGCAAGATGAGTCCCTTGATTTTTTTCAGGACGATCTAGTACTTGAGGACTCTTTGTAAGCTTTCTTTGAGTTAATGAATTTTGTTTCCTTTAAAAAAAATTATGTGGAAAAATTAAACCATGTGACTTGAAAATACAAAGACAAGTTTTGATAACAATTATACAAATTTTGTATTATGGAAATCTTCTACACAAAGTAGTAATTTAGAATTTCCCTTTTTGTTCACATACTCAATGCAACTCTCTCTTAGCTTGACATCGTTGGACAATTTGTGTTGGTGTGTCGTTTTTGTGCTAGCTTGAGATATAATTATTAGTTTAATTGGATCTGAAAAAAAAAAGACAGTTAGAGTCTTTTCAAGTTGAACACAACAAAAACACAACATGTAACACAGCATGACACTCATTTAAACACTCATTTTAGAAACGTAGCCCAAAATTCAGAATCGTAAAACGTAACTAACCATTCTTTTATCTTAGTGGGAATTTTGTCGGCACACAGCATGTTTGCTACATCCATTTCACTCTAATTTTGCAATTTCTGCTAATGATCACTTTTAAAAATCTAGAGATTTTGTCATTTATCTTATCATATCTAATCCTATGCATGCACCAAACGAGACCTTAAATTCTAAACTAGTCCTCCATAGTTCTAACTTAGCACTACCCCTAATTTTGTTTCATCAATGAACACTATACTACACGTGAAATTAAACATCCACAAAGGTACGTACCTCATCCTAAATATATAGAAGCCACATACTTGGTAGGAAATCCATTCTTTTCTAAAGCCCACCACATTTCTCTCCTTGACACACAGACACCACATGAAGGTCCCTCCTCTTTTCTCACTCATTAGCTCTCCATCAATCGTCTCAACAGGAGAATAATCTCCTCAGTAAACCTTCAAGGCATGGGACGCAAACAACTTTATATTGTCTGACACTGAAAATCTCAACTTTATATTGGGGGTAGTGAGAAATTGAGAATCTCTTAATTAAGGTTCACCTTTGATTTGTGGTAGCTAGCCATGTACCTTTGATTTCATTTGAATTTGACTGGTATTTACTTTAGGGAATTAGGCACATCACGTATATGCACACACTCAATCAGTGTAATAATATATACAATATTTATGGATAAAAGATATCCTAATTCTAACTCATTTCCTCACCTTTATTACTTGAATTAGTATATATTGTTTTTTAAAGTTATAAATTTTGAGTAACTATGAACACTTAGTATACTTAATGACTAGATCAAATACAAAAAGTCAATAAATTATCAATTCAAAAGAAGAAGATTACACATTCAATCCAACAATAATTATATATTATCCCTCATAATTGCTCAAAACATTTTTGCCACTTTAGCTAACTCCACGAATTTTCGTTTTCTTTTCATTTTTTTTATCTTCCTAATTGGAGTGAATCTTAAAATAAAATGCAAACTTCAAGAAAAGCTGGGCAATAATAATTATATTTCTTATTGATTTCTAATAATTTTTTATTTTATCTTTCAACTCTCTTTCATGATTTTTTTTGGGTCTGTTGTTCATGATTTCATTTCAAATTTAATTTTTTTTAAGAGATAATCCTCAACGAGGATCATATACCCCATGGGTCCTCAAATTAAATCCCAACTCAAGTAGTTATGTCCTAATACAATTGAGCAATTAATTAATAAATAAAACTGAACACTTTCCTTTCACCGGCTTCTTTATATATCTGTAGAGGAAGAATTCCAATCCCTTCAAATCAGGATGATTGGACACGTAGATTTAAATTATATATATATAATTTAACTTATATTTATTGATTTATGACTTTGTTGGAGAATACACGAGTCATTTTATGTCGATCCAAACCGTTCATTTTTTACATCGTCATTTATAGATCATCTTTACAAAAAATTATATATATGAAAATTTTCAAGTTAGAATGTCTTACTTTATGAAAAGTAAGAACATCCTCTTTGGACCTACAATTCAATGATCGAAACCGTCTATATTTTAGAACATCATTCAAAGATCATCCTTACAAAAAATCAGCTACATTGAAAATTTTTTAGCCAATTTATTATAGCAAACACATTTCAATTTTATCTGACGGATTGTATTTGTCTGTATAGTTTAGATGACAAAATAATTACTAATTTGACTGATTTTTTACAGAGATGACCCTTGAGAAGAAACCTAAAAAATGAACGGTTCCTTCTATAAAGGAAGATGTTGTCTGAGTACAAATTACATGTTACAAATATCCCTTCTAGCCAAAATTTCATAAACTGTACGTGTAACATGTAGCTCTAGGCTCTATTATATCTAGTTCCTTTTTAATTTGAAAACAACCAAACAACAAACGAAGAAGAGAGGCACAACAATGGATTGTTTAATGGGATTATTAGAATGCTTGTGGAGGAAATAGTACTGCACTGCCGAGCAAATGAACTGAACAATGACAAGCCCTAATTCGAACATGTCCGGTAATAATGCTGTACCAAAAAGCATGTTATTGATCTCATGATCATGAGATGCAGCTGATCAAATTTCAACAAGTGTATGTGCTTGTGCATGTGTACAAGCTTGTGCTTCAAATTACAGAACTCAATCTTTCGGGTATGAGGCTGGAGGTATCATTTTTAAATTCAATTCTTGTTAAGTACTGCCCTCAACTGGACTCCCTGAGCATCTAACAAGTGTTTCAACGTGAGGTTTTACGTATTTCACACAATGGACTATAAGACGCTTAACAATCAAAGACTGTCCTTTTGAAAACTACATTGGATTGACATTGCCCGTACAGTGAGTGAAGATTGCCCTTACTTAGCTTCTTCTAGAAATTTTTTCAATCATTTCATAAGAAGATTAATTTGGATTCCTCTAAAATCTTATTAAAAGTTGTAATTCTTTCCATTGTGTTCTTCAAAGTTAGGAATTTCTATCAAATATTTATATGAAGCAAGCGATACGTATGAAAAACTCACACTTCTTGAATATGGTTTACCAATCACAAAAATGACATTGAAAGACCATGCATCAAGTATAAAAAAATTGAAAAATTATTATGTATAACTGATACTGACAAATAGTATAACCAATTTATTTGTTAAAATATGTGTGAATGTTATTAATATTAGAGATAATTAGACTTAAATCCTTTAGAAAAACAGTTTTTAGATAGAGACCGGGGGTGTTTTAAAATTTATAAGAAAATTATTTTAATTCATAATAATTTATAAGAAAATCATTTTAATTCATAATAAAGTCATTCCTCGATTTAAAGGGTATTTCTCTCTATTTGAAAGGTATTTCCCCTCCTAAGGTGTAAAGTGAGCTTTGTAGAGGCTGCATGTTAGGTTTTAACTCCGAGATTTTAGGCAGAGCCCAAAATCTTGGAGTTAAAACCTAACATAAAGCCGTCAAAGAAGAAAAATAAAATGACTTAATTAAAAACCTTAAATCACTACCGGTCTTAATCTAAGAAAGACTCATAAAATGGACTAGACTCGAAGCCTCCCTTAATATTATACCCTATTAACATAAACATGTCATCCAACAATACATTGACACGTTAGATTGGTTACATTACGTAGAGGTGTATCGATTATACCAATAATTTTTCTGAAAAACTCATTAACCATTGCAATATTTCTTTTATCATGCCAACATGATTGGCGTTGGATAACTTTTTATTTTGGTCTTTTATCACTTTTGGGACTTTTTTAATAAATGAGAAACTTTTTATTTGGGTCTTTTAATATTTTCTCCAAATTTTAAAAATATTATCAAACTCTATTTTTTTTTTTTTGGTGATTATCGGGGCCAAAGGCCCAAAACAAACATATATCATACTCTTCAGTCTTCACTTCCAATATATAATCGCAATTTCCTTTTTGCCTTAAAAGAAAAAATTGTTAACTTACAGCCATAGTCATCCGAGGCTGCGACCCAGATGGACGTACAACTATGTGCAGAAATATCTTGCCGACAAACCTTGACATGGTTGTATACTGAATCAATGATATGGCCTTCATCTTTACCAAATTATTTAATGATTTTGAAGACACAGTGTGTACGATTATAAGGGAGAAAATAACAATGTTCAATGAAAATATTCACCCAATCGTGACTGGTCCATGCTAATGTATCATAAAGAGCAATCAAAAGTCAAATATAACAATTACCAAAGACTGCAAGAAGGGAAAGGGAGAGAAGAAAAAAAAAAGCCCGCCTACATTATTATCAAAGTTGCTAAAGACTCCTCAGTTGTTCAGTACGGAAATGATGTTACAATAACAACAATGTGCGAGGGGTGCGAATAAACAAGTCAACTCAATGCTCAAAGATGCCACCTCCTACATTATTATCTAAAGTTGCTGCTAAGAAGCTGTATATAAGGAGGTTACAATGCTGCAACGCACTCAATTTCAATCTTGGCATCCAATGGCAATGCCGCTACCTGAAATGTTGAACGAGCTGGGGCCGGGGATGGAAAATCTGCAAAACAAATCATATACACCAGGATGAATGAACAAGTACAATGGTTCTCACGGCAGTGTTTCACATGAAATTTATAAACACAGCAAACTGACATCCCCTTCAGAAGAAGAAGAAGGGTTCAATCGGTAACCATACTTCAAATGTTCTAGACTACAAATAAGGCAGTGCTAACACCATGATTCAACAAACTTTAACAGGTATGAGTACCTAGATACCTTTAAGAATTTCATATCCGATTTTCGCAGATACAATAAACACAGTGCAAAGATGGAGTGTCTTCTGTTATATGCATATTTTGCATGCCACAAATTAAGTATTCAATAGGACCTACTACATACAACAACAAATTTTTTCCTATAAAACTTACATTTAGCATAGATCTCATTCACTTTCTTGAAGTCCTTCAAGTCAGCCAACCTGCATAAAAACCATAAAAAAATAAAAAATAAAAACTAATCCTCACCAACACTAATTTCTAAAATAAAAGACTTTTGGAGCAAAGGGGCAAATAATCCATACAGAATAGTTGTTTTAACCACAGAGGAATAATTGGCACCACTTGCTTTTAGTATTTCACCCATATTTTTTAGAACCTGCAGTAATTCCATAAACCCCAATGTATCAAAAACAATACGCCAAGTAAGCTATCAACTATACCCCCTTTTAGCAAACACAGTGACATAAAGAAACTAAAACAGCAACAGGTTTAAGTTAATTAAACAGCAATTATGATAAGAAACATAACTTCTCCTTCATGAACATTTGTGAGAAGCATTAGTAAAAGATGGGTTCCACAGAAAGACATATAGATGATTAACAACTGCCACAGTATGTGTAAGTAAATCAAGAGCATATCACCGACCAAATGCATGAAAATAGAAGGCACAAAACAGATTTGCATACGATTTTATCAAGTTCAAATAGACCACAAACTACAACTAATTCCCATTAGAACATCAGTGACACATTTACAATGCACTTAACACACCTGCTCTGTCTGATCTTCAACATCATCAGAAATGAACTTCCCAGTCTGCGTTCCAAAACAAACATATATTTTTATCAGTCGGTTTCAAACATCGATGAATCAAAGTGACAACGAAAAACAAAACAAAATGCCACGAACAAACCTCCGGAATCAGACCCAGAACACCAGACACATGAACAAAGTTGTTGGCTTTGATGGCCTGAGAGTACGGACCCAAAGCAGCTGGAGCCTTGTCTGTTTGAACAGCTTCCTTGATTCCTAAATTCGAGGCAAAAACAAAATTACCCATGTTAAATTCATGTCCAAAGTTTCATTTTTTACACAAAATTGATAGAAAGGAAAATTCATAACGGAGAACCAAATTAAGAAACCAAACAGAGGAACGGCCTAGGCTGACTTTCTCATCCAGGTAACCAAACAGAGGGAAATGAGGAAATTAATTAATAGATTAAGAAAAAAAAAAGAGAGATAAACAGAAATAGAAATGGAGCTTACGAGCGTCAGTGGAAATGGCTAAGCAAGCGAAGCGCGAAGAGGGCTTCGATGAAGTCGAGGACCGCCAGAGATTGGAGCCGGCAACCGAGGCACAGCCGAAGCCGACGGCTAACGGAGCCCGGGTGCGCAGTGCACCCATGTCGATCGCCGGCACGTGGAAGCTCCTCGCTGCCGCAGAAAACGCCATCTCTCTCTCGCTTGGTCTGGTCTGGTCGACTGATGACTGCTTGAGTCGCTCGCTTACTCACTCGCTCGAAGTCGCATATATGATATATGATATATGTACTGTTTTCTTTTTTTTGTTTTAATTTTGAACTCTTTTTTCTTGTTGGGCTTTTCTTCATTCTTTATTTTGGGCTAAGTTTATGGGCCGCAGTCCTAAATAAGTTGTGTTACTCATAACCTGGCCCAGTTATTATAGAATTATAGGTGGAGTTGTAATGCAAGGACTATGGTCAAATTGGATGTTTCGTTAAGGTGGAGATTGTTAGTTGTGTGACTCGATACAAGCAATAGACTTAAACGAATGTCAAATCCGAAAAGTGACACCATAACTACTAATAACAACCTCACACCTAAATCAGCCCATCAAACTTAACCTACTCAAATAGTGGACTTATTAAATAATTAAATTTGAGACAATATCTGTTAAAAAGTCATACTATTACTAGTAATAAACTCACGCTGATCCGTAGCACAACAGCATTTACTCAGGTACATGCACAAAACTCTTTCGTTGTACATAATTGCTACAAAATATATATTTCCTCTTACAATTTTGTGAGTTGAAGCCAATAACTAATTTATAATATAAACGTTGTCACTACAGACATGCATTCTACACATAGGGCAAGAGCCTTGTCGCTTCAGCCATTGATCTATGCACGCCATGTGAAACAAATGCCTACAGATGGGAAGCTCTCTTGCATACTCTCCATCCTTCAATTCCTGTAAATATATGCATCAAAATCAAATTGTGAGTAGAGAATGATAAACCAATCGATCATAAATTGCACACCACATATATAGCAAAGGAGCAAATTGGTTTGGGCCCAAATTAGTGGCCCACCTGTAAGCAAATTGAGCAGCAAAACTCATCGCCAGAGTTTTCCATCATATTCCCAAAATGAAATGTACTTTGAGGCAGCTTTTGAATGCATTCCTGGGACAACCCCTTAACTCCAGCAATGTCATACAGTTCAGAAATCTCTCTATAAGTTGTTTCTAGACTTTCTAGTGTGCTAACCTGCTCAATAAGTTTTGCAATGTGACTCAAATTAATTACTAAATATAACTAAAAATCACTGCTTATTTCTGGTTTAGTTAAGAGAGCATAATATATACTTACCTGCCAGAGATAGGCTTTGAGCAATGCAGAACTTACCCATTCCATATACACCTTCCCATTTACCATAGTAGCCAAAAGAGCAACCTATAAATAAAACATTATCATTATAATTCAACAATAAGACAGGCCTCAATATAATTAATTAGTATGACAACTACCTTATAACTAAGGACGATACGATATAAGTACCATGTAAACGTCTACTCTTATTAGTATACAAACTCTTTTTTTTTTTGAGGATCCGTTGTAATAATGAAAAAGATTTTTGCATGTACGCACAAATCGGTATATAATATCAAAATCCGAAGAATCCGCCCAGGTCGACTTACTAATAGGATGCCCCAATGCATTAGTCCGTTTGAAAATGCTTATGTGGGAAGCGCTTTTGGTTAAAACAACTAAAAAATTTGCCTTAACTTGTATATTCATCTGAAAGTCTTTAGGAGGAAGCAACTACTAGTAGCTTCTCTATGAAGTACCTACCAGGTACTTTTCCAATAGCACTCATTATGCATACAATTCTAGTGAGTAGTATTCATTTATTACAACCTGTTTGAGAATGCTTATGTGCCAAGTGCTTTTGTTATAAACAAAACTGTAAAATTGCATTAGCTTTTTGCATATTCACTTGATGTAATAACTTACAAGCACACACGTACTACACTAGTACATGCCTACACAAAGTACATTACCTTAGACAAGGTCGACCCAGCATCAACTGCTAAATCCATAAAATGAATGGCTGCAATAGCCCCAGCCAGACCTCCTATTCCGGCTCCATAAACAAACCCAGTCTCTGTCGTTTGGCCTTTGATGGCTCCATGAATTGCTCCCAACGTAGCTCCTCCTGCAATACAAAACCCACAAGCCTTTAAGTTTCACAGAAACCACATATGGGATGAGCTAGCCTTTGAGGGACTAATGAAGTCTAGATTTGCAGCGCACTCACCCTGTGTTAATATATATTTGACATTGTGACCAAGAACAATTAATTGCTCAAAATGAGACACAGAAAACAAATTACTAGCCAGCTAGCAAGAGTTAATTAAACACATTACCTAGTGCAAGAATGCAGGTAAATGCAGCAAAAACAACTTTCTTTGTGGCTCTAATCAAAGCCCCACCTCTGCAACCATCAATTATAGCCAAAACCCACAAAGAAACAACCTCTTTGGACCTGCATGCGCACTTCAGTAAGTCTGAAAGCCATCCCTTCATCTTGGTAGAAATAATGCACAAACTAGGCATGGTGTGTACTTGATGTTGAGTGGGATTTGACACAGTAGTAAAGGGTAAGAGCTGGACTATTGTTTTGGGACGTGGTGAAGCAACCAGAAGATGATGAGCATATTTAAAGGGTAAGGAGCAGCATAGCCATGCATTTAAGAGAGCTAGCTGGAACAAAGTGCCACCAATTGTATGTAGGAAATGATCTTTTGTCATAAAGTCTAACACATTACAATTATGTTAGAGTCAAATTTATTTATCAAATAATTTGTCATATCAGTATCTAACTTATTAAAAATAAATAAGTCTCAAAGCCGATCCAAATGTTAAGCAATGAAACATAATTTGGTGAATAATTGTTGTGACCCTTGCAGTACTTGAAATATAAATTATTGCAGTACTTGAAATATAAATTATGTTGCCGGATTAATCTGGACGGTTGATTAGATATTTTGCATGTGAGCATTGCCTATAATATGTACTATAATATTATTTTACAGAAGAGGCAATATAGCGTCTAGGAATGAGAAAACACGAAATGCTACTGACTTGAGCAAGCAACCCTCCATAATTGACATACATATGGATATGTAAGACCTGTTTTCTCTTCATTTTCTTCTCTTTTGTTTGCCTAGATCTCCTAACTACAATTAGAAACAATTGTTTACCCAGCTAATTCCCATTAATTTCCTAATCAAACTTTTGTAAACAGTGCAGTTCTAAATCAATAAAATATTTATTCTGATGATATTGACATGGATTATTATAAAAGATAATATATAATATCTTCAACACATATATACTGTGGTGCTCAGATGGGATTGATGTGTTACAAATACATTGCATCAGGTTTTTGGGTTTTGGATGGTTTTACACATGAATTAGGGAAGCTAGCTGGTATCGAGATTTCGTAGTATTGATTCTTTTCCTTTAATTTCTTTTTCTTGAGAACAATAAATATGGAGTTGGATCATATGCTAATCTCTTGTGTACTAATTTCATACTAATCAATTAAAACTACTTCTTCATAGTGTAATTTTATGATCGAAACCGTTCATTCTTTAGATCACCCTTTAAAGATTTTTGTCTGTAACAATTCAATCAAATAAAAAATCATTTGGTCGTATAACTGTTAAATACTTAAATATATATATAAAACTACCGTAACCATGTTTTAAATTTGGATTCAATAGCATAAACACCTTAATTCCTTGAGGCTAGATAGTTTATGAGGTCATAGATACTATAATCAAATCTTCATCTAAGCGGCCAACACAAAATAAAATTAAGAAAAATCGAATTTTTTCTTTTAATAAGGAGAAGATCGAGGTACGAGTTGTAAAAATGGTATCCAGGATTTGAAGAAACGTACTCTCATTGGACATTTAGTTAATTTGAATTATTGTTTAAATGTCTACTCTAAACTCGTCTAACAAAATAATATATTGGATTATTCACGTAAACATATTATGTTGTTAAATTATAAATCTGAATTATACAATCCGTAACTCATGATGACTGTTCACAGTGGTTCATATATATAGTACTTCTCATTGGTCTGATTCAGTTTGCAGAATACTAGTTTCAGTCAGACTGGGAGTTGGGACTCAATCCAATGGGCGAGTTCTCCCCAGTTACTGACTACAATTAAGTTTGCAGGCTGTATTTATTGTACCATAAATAAATATCAAATATTGCTATTCCAATGGTATCAATTGAAGCCATAGTCACCCATTATTGCTTTCCTGCTCTTGCTTTGGCTGAAGTGCCACGTCTTAATTTTCTTGTAATAAAGGACAACTTTGGGTTGTCAGTAGTAAGTATGAAATATCAAATATCCATTAATTAAGGCAAAAAGGGCAATCTTCATCTAGCTACTGGCAGTGCCTCAACAAAGCTAAGCGAAGCTGCAGGAAACTAAGCAAAACCAGGTGCTGGGATTGGCGGTGTGGTTAAGAGCTTCTGTGGGCTGAGATAGTGAAATTTCAAAGGTAAGGGCAAGTGGTGCTATAATTAATATTGCTTATGGTAGATATGCTATCAATGATGTTTTATTTTTGAATGGTAGATATGGTTCTTTATGATATTTTAGCGTACTTAGGCACGTTTTTTCTCACCCATTGTTGAAGTGTACGTCTTGTTTGGTATTTCACCAAAATAAATGCATAGGTGTTCCAGCTTCCACCTTGTTTTGCCATCCACAACACATCAACCCCACCAAGATTTGACAAGATATTTCTCCATGCTTAAAAAGAAAATTGTTTATTGAATGGTATTAATCAGTTTTTGCAAGAGGAAAAACTAGTCAATTAAGCATACAAAAAAGATGCCCTGGCAAAAAAAAAAGCATACAAAAATGGTGTTTTTCTTATAAAAAAGATTTTGTTTTCAAACGTATGCAACATGGAAATTATAGGACAAAACTATAATGGCAATCAACTCTAAAGCAATCAATTAAAGTTGAAGGTTGTAATAGCATCATGAGAATGGCAGAGTTGCAGAGTACGAGAAAGATACTCCGAATTGCCCATGCATGGAAGCAAAGTATTCGCTACAAAATTTGCTTTGCGAAAAATATGATGAAATTAAAAACCTAAAAATTAAGTAGTGAAATAGAACTTGTCGTGTACAATGATACGACATCGTAACAAAATTATTTCTATATATACCAATTCCAATATGAAACTTTTTTTTGTCAGACCTAATATCAGCTTGTCCCTATACATAATTTCAACTAGATTCTTACATGTAAGCTTGTTTACTTGTGTGTGGCAAAAAATAAAATAAAAGTATTTTTGGATTATAAAAGCACTTGAAAACGCTTTTTAATGAATCAATATTTCTTTAGGAATCGCTTTCAAGTACATTTATAAGAAACACTTGGATTTTTTCAAAAACGCTACTGAGTAAAAGCGGTTCTTACAAAAATATTCTCAAATAGCTCGTAATATCTAGGGGTGGGAAACGATCGGTTACCGAACCGACATTAGTATAGGTAGATGTAGCACAGGTGAATCGACATCTGAGCTGACATAGGTCGGTGACCGACTTTCTTGGATTGGTTGGTCGGCTGTTGTATTGCGGGTTGGGCTGTTCAGTGGTTTTGGTGGTTTGAGCGAGGTGTCGTTCATGCCGTTGCCGACTCCGACAAGAGGCGGTTCGGAGCGGTGCACCCACCGACACCAAACTGGAGCTAAGCCAACCGATCTGATTTGCACCGATCGACGGTTTGTCGGTGACAAATCCCACCCCTATAATCTCAACCATACCTTGGATTTTCATGTGAATGCTACTAAAGACAAATCCTAAGAAGTATTATGAGCATTATGAGATGTCATCACCAGTTTTGTTGGGCCAATACTTTCATCTGATGGGCCTTGTATTGGGCCAGTTACCGTAGTCGGTTATCCATATTTTAATTGAGTTTTTATAAAGCCCACAAAACCCGCGAAACGGACGCCAAAACAATTTTGCAATATACTTTATTTCACCCCATAGATCCGACAAAACGTAAAACAGAACAGAACTCCCTTTGAACACACTGTTTGATTTTTTCAGGCTCTCTGCCATTAACAATCACTGCAAGTTCAATCTCTGAGACTGACTGAGTTTGAGAACCAAAATTCACATAAACAAAAATCTACACAAGGTTGGTAATCTAAACTCTTCTATCAATTATAATATTGCTCTGTCTGTTTCTCTTAATTAATTTTTCTTTTTCAAAATACTGCATTGAAGGGTTTTGTTTTTTTAATATTTGTACAGAATTAAGCTTTTGAAATTCAGGATTCTATTCTCCCATTGGCACCCATGTTAGCTAGCAACTGTGAATTGAGGATAAAGCTATGGTTTTTTTTTTTTTTTTTTTTCCGATTAAGTTACATTTAAGTAGGCCATAGCTTTGTTACAAAAATTCTGAGATGGGTATGGGGCACCTTGGCCATCTCTAATCCTTTCACTATTTATTGCTCAAATTTTATTATAACTTTGAGTAAAAAGTTATTAAATTTAAGGAAGATAAAAGAGAATGGTTTGCTGGTTCTGGAGGTGTATCAAAGAAAGCAGATTTGTATTTGACTCTTATTGAAGGAAGGTGTTATTTACATAATTTCTATTGGGTTGTATTCGACTCACAGTGAAAGAATTTGGAGGAAGAATTTGATAAATATGGTTATGTTTACGGTTACTATAGTGCAATATTATACTATACCCCATCATGAGGCTTGTGTGGTCGAGGTACTAGCATACTACACATATTTTGTGAGGTCATAGGACTTACAAGGCTAGTAATTATAAACATTCCAGTCAATGGAGATTGCTGGATGGAGCATTGGCTGGTAAGTGTTGCTCTTGTCTAGCCATGAAATGAATGCGTTGAATTCATTCAATTGGTTAGGAGCATATTAATTTCAATTTGTCAACAGGAATGACTGATTTTATAGTGTAAAGACCAGGGTTGGTATTAATATTTTCTGGGGAATTTTCTTCTGTACTTTCAGTGGCCTTGGAATACATTCTAAATGCTTTGAAATAAGATTTGAAGAATGTGTTCTGATTCTCATGTGTAGAATTTGAGTTGTAGCATCTTTTGTCTTGAATTGAAAAAGTGTTGCATATTGATGTTTGTCATTACCATTGCAGATAATGTTTTAAGTTACTTTATGATTCTAATTTGTTCTAAATGGCGTGTTAATTAAAATTACATTAGAAAATGTTCCTATGTGAACACATATGCAAGCAACCCATGAACAATGGTAATCTCTTGTTCACTTTCTTTTGATGTGAAGATGTGGATAAGGGGACATGAGGCCACACCAATTTTTATTGGTTAAACACATAGGTAGTTGATTAAGAAAGCATTTATTATTCCAATTCAATGAAATTCTGCTTTACTATTTAATCTCTTTGGTTTCCTCTTCTATGGAACCTGACTATAATTCTTTCAGTTGTCTGTATTGATATATATTATATTTATTAATTATTCTAATTGAATAAATTGCAGGCACTAGACTTTTCTATTGAGCCCAATAGAAAAAAAAATGGATGATTCCATGTTAGCCAGTGAATCAGACCTTAAATTTGCAGTTGATAATGTAGAAAAGGTTCACAGTTATGTTGATGAAAAAAACTTTGAAAGAATTGATGATTTCAACGAAGATCTGAACCAACATCAGCAACAGAGTTCCCCCTCTCTACATGCAGATTTCAGATATGAAATTTCAGACTCTCTTCCGGAAAAATCTTACCCTGTGTCAATTGAATCTGATCATGGCTATGTCATAGAAACAAAACCTGACCATGATCAAGAGCGGACTCAGTCTCCACTCAAGGATACTAACTATTACCAAGGTGAGATGGATGAGTTGCATGGCAGTAATTTTCTTAATACCTCCTATCAATCTAAGTCGCAAACTTTCCATTATGAAACGGGAATTGAAGATTCTGCTCATTCACAGGAGTCTCCTCTGACAGAAAATGCAAACCAGGGAGCAGGAGAGGAAAACGATTCTGACTTGGCTAGGCCAACTGCTGCTCCTCTGGCTGGACAAGCAAATAATATTTTCTCAGAGAAGTCACAATATGACTTAATTAAGTCTTCCATTGATGAAGTAGAAAGAGAAGCTATTGATCTACAAATAGGGCAATCATTATCTTCTCCTAAGTCGCACTGTTGGGATGATGAACCTAAGAAAGATGACTCCCCAGGTGAGGACAGAAAGCCATGCATGCCCCATTCTGATCTTCAGTCTCTGAGAAGAACCACCAGAGGATCTGGGAGACAAATGTCAAATTCACCTGAAGGCTCTCATTTGCCTCATCACTCACCTAATGACCATAAGCATTTGCCTTCTCAGCATGGTTCTCAAGACCCATCATATGCACCAAGATCACATAACCAGAAAGTTTCTTTTTCACCTGAAATGTCTGACCTATGTAAAGGTGTTTTGCCTGATCATTTATCTCCCACCGGGCAAACTTCTGCTTCTACACAGGGCATTCGGCAGCACTACCGACATAAGGATGGTTCTGCATTGAAGCACACATCCACATACCCAAAGTCCCATCATTCACCCCCAAGTTATCGGAAAAGGGACAGATCGAAATCACGATCACCCATTCGGCATATAGATTCTTATGGCTACCTGAGAAATTATCGTGACAGGCCTCAATCAAGGTCCCCATATTCAAGAGCCCATCATAGGTCAACAAGGTTAACTTCTATAGCCTCTTTATTATATAATGTTGAAATTCCAGTATCATAAATGTCAAATGGAAACAACTTAATTATCTGAACAAGTTCTAAGAATTCTGAAAGTGAAGGATTTGGTTTATCTCTTTCATTTTCTATTTAATGACCTCAAAATTTAGAAAATAGTATTTTCTGAAATGACCATTGTTATATACCTGAATTTCTGGAAATGGGATAGTAATCCCTCAAAGATTCATGAAATTTTATATATAACCTTAGAGGTAATTACTAACTAGCTCTCTATGACCAATCATCATTTTTCTTCTTGTGGATCATTAATTAATAATAGATTCTTGACCTCTAATTCATAGGCATTACCATTACCTTATCTTTTTATGAGAAACATTACCATTGACTTATTCTGTAAATTGAATAGTCCAAGCTTCTGATGTATTTGAAACTTATTGAGTGAATATTCCACTTTTTGGTTGTAGCAAAGATCAATCTATCTTTGCTTAAACATCTAGGGTGTCCTAATATTTTCATTCCTTAATTTGATAGGCGAAGGCTTTCTCCAAGGCGAAGGTCTCCTATTCCAGAATATCATTCTCCAAGGCGAAGGTCTCCCCTTCCAGAATATTGTTCTCATCACCGATCTCCTAGGACACATTGGTCACCACCTCCTAATAGGAAAACTGGATTAGGGAAACCTGGTAGAAATTTATTTGTTGCTGGTTTTAGCTTTATGACTACAGAGAGAGATTTGGAAAGGAAGTTTTCCAGGTTTGGCCGAGTACAAGATGTTCGAATTGTTAGAGACAAGAGGTAATTGTGTAGTTTATACTTGCATACAAATACAATGAGGCGTTTGACATAGATACCTAATGCATTCTATTTTGGTTAGCTATTACCTTGTACATGCCTTTCCCTTGGGAGAACTTATTGTTGTGATATATACTTGTTATATTCTTCTTTGAGTTGACTTTTCGCATTGTTTTTTCCTGTAAGGTCGGGCGATTCACGTGGATTCGGATTTTTGACTTTGGAAAGGGATGAAGATGCTGATGCAGCAATCAGAGCTCTAGATGAGACTGAGTGGAATGGTCGGATTATTCTTGTGGAAAAATCCAAAACTTGAGGATGTTTAGTACTCACCTTTAACCCACTATTGAAATCTTTTTCGGTTGGGTGATTTGTAATTTTGTTTTGTTAAGTTAGTACTGGCCACCAAAGAGTTCTACAGAAATTCTTACATATCAGTTATCAAATATTAACTCAAAAGCTTTTCCTCTCTTCATTTTTCTGGTTTTTCTCCTTAAAATCTATATTTACTCAAATGGGACAGTGGTGCCCCAAATTCATCATATTTGTAGTGACTAAAAGGGTCTGTCAAAGATTCAAATCCTCTATGATGTTGACTTATTTAAGGTTCCACCCCTTATCTTAAAAGTCCGATGGTTAAATTAATCTGATTTACTTGTATATAAATGCAACTAGATTGTCTTTTCTATTTTAAAAAGTGACATCTTGTAATACTTTAATATCTAGTCATCCAAGATATTTATTCGAAGTCAGACTTATTGGTTCCATGTGTTCGATATTTAATTTAAATTCAGACTGGATTCATTGATAGTTGCCTTCTTTTGAGTAGTAATATGTATGGACCTGGATCCTCAGCCTTGCTTCCCTGCAAGACTGATACCCGGTTCAATCTGAACCTTTGAAAGATATAGTGTCAAGAGCTCATATGCTCAATACCCGGTTCAATCTGAGCCTTTGAAAGATATAGTGTCAAGGGCTCATATTTGAGCATGGAGGGAAGCAAGGCAGGATCCAGTTCCAATATGTATATCATATATGCTTAACCTTGGAGTAAATGCCAATGAGGTAGTTAGACCATTTTTTAAATGGAAATGTGTTTAAATAGTTTTTTTTTTAGGTAAGTAATATGTTTAAATAGTTCACAACGACAATACCAACACAAAAGCCATTTCTTCTGACAGCAGCATGGGTGAACTCAGAAAATTATTCAAGCCTTTTGTTTATAGGGCGTTGAGGAAAACGAGAAAACCACTCCCCTTTCTTTTCTCCTAGACAACAATAGCTTATTGGGTTAGATAGGATGAGAATAGATACCTCTGCTCTGCATATGCTTAAAATATAACTGTTCGAAACAAAACAAATATAACACATTACCATGTTGGTGAGGTGGTGTTATGATTTAGTGGCCGGCAATTTTATTTCTTTTTAGTCATAATTCATAACCATCTTGGCCATTAAAATATGGAAGTAAAAATGATGATTGTTTATTTAGTGGATTAGTTGTCAATTGGCAAATCTTGGTTTGGGACTTGGCCAAACCACACAATAAAAGCATGTATTTTAACTTCAAAAAAGCATTTTCTAAACTTCAAAAGTATTAACTATATCTTTAAATACTTATAATGTCATAATTTTAACTGAAAAAGTTGGAAACAGAAACCATCAAGAAGCCAAAAGAAGATCTACTTTTTCTATAAATATCCAAAGAGTAATGCACAAATAAGCCACAGAATAACATGCATTCACACCAGAAGACAGGATATATTGATTAATGATGATGACGTAAAGTTGCATAAGAAGCACTACCACACAATGAGCTGCTGAACAGAATTTTGCTAGCAAGCTACAATTTTAATTACTTTTTGTTGCTTCTAAAAAAAGCAGGGCAAAGATAATGGCTTTTACTCAAACTCTTGGATCCTTCAACCTTGTATCTTCAAAGCACAATAATAAGCCTTAAATCAGCACAACATAATACCTTTTCCCAGACATCATCTTATCTATTCCCACTATTATATTTATTTGAAACTCCCATTCTTTAATTAATCTTTGCTTGGTAATGTTTCTCACGGAGGGGATTATGTTTTTCTTAAATGTTCTATGTGGTACACAAAATGTTGGAATTCAAAGTTAAAATAACTATTATGAATTGGGGTTGACTTAGTTGGCTAAGGACAAAACTTCCTCCTTACACATTCGGGTTCGAACCCTCTCCCATTCCCTATAATAAAAAAACAAAACTTAAAATAATTATACAAAAACTTAAAAAGATAAAGTCTTAAACTTAAATATCGTATTAGATGAGAAAAAATTAATATTGAATTTAAATTTACGAATTTATTTTTGTTACAACTATTGCATGACATACGATCACACTTAATTGAAAAATCTATATTCAAAATTTCTAATTGTGAAAGAAATTTCCCTCAACTGGCTTTCAAAGATTTAGGGATAGACTTTCCTTCATATTTGGGACGTTGATGTCAGTGCCAAACTAGGACTGCCTCAAAGCGTGTGGAAGCACAGACTGCACATAACTAAATAAAACCGCGTTGTTGCAAACTTGAATTTCGTTATTCTGTTTTTGAAGAATCAAAGTTGCAATTATTAGGAGTGTTGTTTAGAAGAGTTGGTAAAGGGGTCATCATGGTCCACATGTACTACCGATGCACACGTTTCTTGTTTCCCATTCCCTGCAGAAACCAATCACCACGACAATTACACATGTCGCCACGTGTCCAATGCCCTCCACAATCCACATTGAGTGCAAAATTTTCATGGCTGCTCTGTGCTGTACACTTGCACAGGTGCAGTAGCGTGGTCCATTTGACTCCCCAAACTGATCGGATGGCTTGGGAATTCCCATCATATTTATGGACCGTGCCAATTTGCCATACACAGTTTTTAATTTCCTATATGAGTTGGGTTAGAAATATTTCAGAACTTATGTGTTACAGTCACTACTATCCGACACGTTTGTATGTATCACATGATTTATAATCCGGCACAATTGACATTTACCTCAAATTTGTAACCCGACCGCGTAAAACCCGAACCTAAATTGTGAAGGACAGGTTTAACTTGGGTTTACCGTCCAATCTGCCCAGGTAGCACCCCCACCTCTAAGCTTTCCCATTAATATCCTTCTTAAACGAGTCAACTTTGATTTCATAGCCCATACCCGGCTCCAGTTACAGAGCTCTCTGTCTGTGTCTCTTATTGGAATTTGGAAGTCCGGAAAGGTTCAACAATTCTACTTAGTTGAATAGTTGACCAACTTCTACTTTACCCTCTATCCTACTTTTCTCATGCCCCAAAACTCTGATCCATTCTCCTTTTAAACCTTCACCAATCCAAATTCCAAGTTGGCTCCTTTAATCACGTTCTCTGCATCATCTCTCCAAATTCTCATCTGGGTTTTCTTTCTCCATCAACCTTTTCCATAAAGTTATCAACTTCAGGTTCAGCTCTTATAATCTCTGATCCAAATTCTCTTGCTTTTTTCATCCTCTGGCTCTGAATCCCGTTTTGGGTCTTTTCTATTCCTGGAAAAATCCAACTTTTATTGAGTTTCTGATCCAAACCTCAATTGCTCTCTTCCCTGCAATTACAGTATAGTGGTACTTCATACAATAACGCCAAATGGGTAAGTGTCTGAGCAAAAGCAAAGATTCAGAGCCACAATATAATGGTTACAGATCAGGAGGAGGAGGAGGTGCTGGGGTGCACTATCAAAAATCCCATGAACCTGTTGTTCACCAACCCAAGGTCTCTGTTCAACAGCCCCAGCAATTACCTGAAAAACGTGCTGTGGTAGCCCACCATCAAGAGCCCCAACAAGCATGGAAGCCATCTGTTCCAGTCAGAAACCCAAGACCAGTTCAAAAGTCTGACACTATTCTTGGCAAACCATATGATGATGTTAGGTTGTACTACAACATTGGTAAGGAATTGGGTAGAGGTCAATTTGGTGTGACTTACCTTTGTACTGAGAATTCAACTGGCAAGAAATATGCTTGCAAGTCTATCTCAAAGAGGAAGCTTGTGACCAAGAATGACAAGGAGGACATAAAGAGAGAGATTCATATTATGCAGCATTTAAGTGGGCAGCCCAACATTGTGGAATTCAAGGGTTCTTATGAGGATAAGCAATCTGTGCATGTTGTTATGGAGCTATGTGCAGGTGGTGAGCTCTTTGATAGGATCATTGCCAAGGGTCATTATAGTGAAAGAGCAGCTTCGTCAATATGCAGGTCAATTGTTAATGTTGTCCATATCTGCCATTTTATGGGTGTGATGCATAGGGACCTCAAGCCTGAGAATTTCTTGCTGTCTAGCAAGGATGCGAATGCGCTTCTGAAGGCTACAGATTTTGGGTTGTCAGTGTTCATTGAAGAAGGTAAATTTGGCTAATTGCTTTCTTTATTTGGTCATTTGTGAATTGTTTAAAGGAGCATTGTGTAGCTGCTTTACTTGCTTGAATACTTTCCACAACATTTAAAATGGCAAGAACTCAATATTGAAAAAGGTATTTAGGTGAATTATGAACTTATTCTTCCATCTGAACATTTTTTTCATGTAGAATTCGGTTTGCATGCTAAATATATGTTTCTTCTAATTTAATACTAATCATGTGCCCAAAGTTTATTCAGAACTTAGCTGGATTTCGTAGGATATTATAAAAATCGACAGAAGACTAACCAATTTTGCTTTGAAAAATTGAAAAATAATAATGGTAACTGGGGCATGTGGAGCTGGCCATTCAGATGGTAGATAGGCACTTTATCACAACCTTCTGGTAATCATTGAATTTATTACCTTCAGTTTGGCAGCTAAACTGAGCTTTTTGTTCGGGAAGGTAGACTTGAATTGAATTCCGTCAATGTAAAAATCACTGCTTTTGTATTTACATTTATTGTGCCATGTTTGATATATCATACATGATGCCAACTATCATGGAACGTGCAACGTATACTGTCTCATGCATTTGTATTAATAACATCTTGGGGGGGGGGAAGTTCTTTGAACAATAAATTGAGCTACATTGTTTTTGCAGCCTAGTTTGGTGCTCCTCTGTGTAGCCCATAATTTGCCAGCATTAGAGTTAATATAAATTTCCTAAAACTATTGTGTTTACTTTTGAAACCATAATTAGAAACTTAAAAAAAAAAAAAAAATTTGTTGAACTGAGTCTTTTTGAAATTGCATAAATTTTTAATATGGTTTGTGGACCTTCCATAAATATTCTGTATTTCATAGCTGTTCCTTAAGATGACATTATGGAAGTACACTGTGAAACTCTTAAGATTGATAGATTGTTTGCTTCATAGAGAAACTGGCCTTTGGATGAATATTATCTTTATTATGTTTCAAATTCATCTACTTGTAGAATGGCTGTTCTTCATATATCTTTTCATGAAACTCTTTTCAGGAAAGGTGTATCGTGATATAGTTGGGAGTGCTTACTATGTTGCTCCTGAAGTATTGCGGCGCAGATATGGGAAGGAAATAGATATTTGGAGTGCAGGAGTTATATTGTATATTTTACTAAGTGGAGTACCTCCATTTTGGGCTGGTAAAAACACAGTTTTATATGCTGTTGCTTAACAGGATATAATTTGTACTACTTACAGGTTCTGTATTTTTCATTCTGGTGGTTGGATTAATAGTTTTTAATGACCGATCCAGAAACTGAGAAGGGGATATTCGATGCCATATTGGAGGGACAGATTGACTTTGAAAGTGCACCGTGGCCATCTATATCAAACAGTGCCAAGGACCTAGTCCGGAAGATGCTGACACAGGACCCTAAAAAACGAATTACTTCGGCTCAGGTTCTAGGTACAAATCTCTTAATCAACACTTGTGCCTATGTAATGTTAAGTTTTTGCACAATGGTTTCAAAATTAGTATGGCTTTAATGCAATCACATTTTACGTAGAACAACCCTTCACTTGTGTGTGATTACAAAATAACCAAAGAAAGGTTCTTTCTGCTAGTGAGGTTTCATAATTGAATATGGAATTAGTTAGGCGCCGTATCCACCAAGTTTCAAGAGAAGCTATGAGTATTTTAATTGAAAGTGTTTTTTGTTTGAATGAAGACAAAGTAGTTACCACACAGAGATAATATGGAAATATCTGCACACATGCCACATATGACACACACTAGTACCTTACATAAAAAATAACATGGGAAAATTGATATATAAGATTTATTACATATCTTTGACAATTCTTTGTAAAAGGTTCAGTTCACTTTATTTTACTTCCAGTCCACAACAAACCTGGATATTCAAGAAGTAAAAATCTCTTTGAGACTTTTGAGTATGATAATGAAATTGACTCATTTCTAATTTTATGCTCAAATTTGATAGCTGAGCCATCTTATCAAAATACAGTTCCTTTATTCCTGTAATTACTATTCATGGTAGATTGTCATTATAGTGAATACCTTTTATTTTTCCTTTAATACTAGGTTATGTTTGGTAAATTTCTCTTCTAACTGAAACTTTGAATTTGGATGGCCAACTTAGAGCATCCATGGATCAGAGAAGAAGCGTCAGACAAACCCATAGACAGTGCAGTGCTTTCTAGGATGAAGCAGTTCAGAGCAATGAACAAACTGAAAAAACTTGCATTGAAGGTATGTTTATCCAGAGGTTTGCACACATGGAGTACTTTAAATTTTGAATCTGTGATGTAGTATATAGGCATGTGAATCACTACAGAAGGACATATATTGGATCTGATTGTGCTTCCCTTCTAATACAGTATATGATTTATGAATATGATTATAGGTTATTGCCGAAAATCTTTCTGAAGAAGAAATCCATGGGCTGAAGGCAATGTTTACAAACATGGACACTGACAACAGTGGAACCATCACTTATGAAGAATTGAAGTCAGGATTGGCTCGACTTGGCTCTAAGCTCACAGAGACTGAAGTCCAGCAGCTAATGGAAGCTGTAAGTTATTATAGAACTTCAATTATCCTAGATTCTAGTTACCTTTTCACATCCTACCCAACTCATATTCTGCTTTTTTCAATTCAGGCTGATGTGGATGGGAATGGAGCAATTGACTATATTGAATTCATCACTGCTACAATGCATAGACACAGGCTAGAGAGGGATGAACATCTTTACAAAGCCTTTCAATATTTTGACAAGGACAATAGTGGGTAAGCTTTTTCTGCTTTTTCTTCTAATCTAAGAATTGTCCACATATTCTTGGATCTTCATTTCTGAAGGACTAGAAAGTTGTCCAATATCAGATATGATATTTTGTGACAACTGACCTCAGCTCTCTTCTCCTGACTCTGGGTTTTCTGAACCCATTTGTTAGATTTTTTCTTTGTGCACTCTAAAATCTTTAAATCGTTGTCTCTAAACAGTTATATCTTGTCATGCCTCTGTGCACCAGTTAGTTTCACAAGTATTAGACCAGGGTTCAAACAGAATGAACAAGTACCATGAAGTTTGTTGAGATTAGGCTTATGAGACATTCGGTATCCATTAATGATTAACTGGCTATAATTTTTGTTTCTTTATTACAGGTTTATCACAAGAGACGAGCTAGAAGCAGCAATGAAAGAGTATGGAATGGGTGATGAAGCCACGATTAGGGAAATAATATCCGAAGTTGATACGGATAATGTAAGTTGATCTCCTCACAAATCATTCATTTTCTTCATTATCATTCGCATTGGTACTCAATTCTGTTGGGCTTACAGGACGGTAGGATCAACTACGAGGAGTTCTGCACAATGATGAGAAGTGGAACCCAACAGCAGGGCAAGCTTTTCTAGATCTTTGTGTTGCCATTCTCTTACTGTTTCAACAACCAATAAGTTCCACTCTTAGTGAGTTGTGTAAATTGAGGGCGACTTTGAGCAATATGGTACTCAGTTCTGTTAGCTTTCAGCAGTCATAGATAGTTGCCCATGAGGAAATGAAGCTTTTAGTTTGTATTGCTTTTGAGTTACAAGTGCAACAGTTGTGTATAACAAGTCACCATCTTTGTTTCTTTTGTATTTATCTTTTGTTTTCTTAAATTCATTTTGATATTTGGAGGAATCATTGAAGAGAAAGCTATTTAATTTTTGCTGGCAAGTTCGGGTCTGTACGAAACTAATGCCTGCATTCTCATATGATCTCTTAAACCAAGTTATAAATGAGGGCTTACTTTTAGAACCAGTTTCTAGGAGATGCTAGATTTTAATGTGGAAGGTGTACAATTTTATTTTAGCTCGTCTCTCATTTGTTTTTTGAATCATAAATCAGAATATGAGCAGAGAAAAAGTAGTCTCAAAGTTTCAAAACCAAAAAGAATTTTGAAACAAGAGCTCGTGACTAGCCTATATAAGGCCTAGGAATCAACTACTCAGATACGACACAACTATTGCCTAGCATGAGCATGACACGAACACGAAATGAACCCGAGCTGCAAGTCAT
Source organism: Dryas drummondii (assembly GCA_003254865.1). Lineage (NCBI taxonomy): Eukaryota > Viridiplantae > Streptophyta > Magnoliopsida > Rosales > Rosaceae > Dryas > Dryas drummondii. Next base: position 347,933 of record QANW01004037.1, read on the forward strand.
GTGAGGGTAAGGCCAATCAACTGTTCAGACATGAGCATGACACAAACACGAACTGAACCCAAGCTGCAAGTCATAGAAGGCCTAGGTCTCGATTATTCAGATACGATAATTATTAAATGAGCTGGAACGAGGAGACGGTAGTGGAAGATATAGCCGCTCGGAAGAACTATCACAGTGTGTTACCATCACCTTTTGCAACCCTGTAATGTATATGTCGAATGTTGAAATTCATCTGTTGCAGATTGTAATGGTCATTGAACATCATCAAAATCGAATTCTATTTGGGTCACACTAGTTTTGTTTGACAACCACACTTTTCCTTAACCCATGTTCTCCACCCTTAATAGCAAAGAGTTCTTGCATTCCACAGCGCACATAACATATCCCAGAATTTATGCATGCTGAGAGAGAGAGAGAGAGAGCATTTACTAAGATTGAAAAAATTAAGGTCGGACAAATAATGAAATCCCATAACATTCCACTGGAATCTCTATCAACATAAAGGGAAACAGATCAAGACCAACACAAATCACCCTAAACAAGGAGGAGAAGAGAAAGTCTATGAACACCAGATGCTATAGACAATCTTGTGCTGTTATTACAATACCCAATATACTACTGAGCCTAACAAACCTAGGACTCGGAGGAGCACATAAGAATAGTAGTAGCAAATCAATTAATCCCCCAAGTCCTCAAAAACCATGAATCTTGATCTGATCCTTCTTGACAATCTTGGCCTGAACAAGGAACTGGAGCACGTTCTTGCGCTGGTCACCTTGGAGCTGGATTATCTTGCCGAGCTCTTTGTCCTGAACCACATTGCCGTTGCAGCAGAACTCTTTCTTAAGGTCCTTGAGGATCTTCTCGTAGCTGAAGTCTTTCTTCAGCCCTTGAACTGTTGTCAGGCACTTCTTTCCATTCCTCTGCTGCACTCGGACATGCACATACTCCTTGGCTCCGGGGGCATCCGCGTCCTGGGCTTCAGCAAATGGGTCAAAAGCAGTTGGGATCTGGACGTCTAACTCAACCATATATGTACTTTGCTTGATCGAAATTCCGAGAGAAGATTAAGCTGAAACACAAAACAGAGCAAAACCAATCATTCTTAGTCCTCACAACAATTTGGTTCAATACCAACGATCATGCAAAAAATCAATACCTCCAATCCAACTAATTAGGAACATGAAAACATGAAAATCAATATACTAAAACAGGATTAACAGTAGGCCAAAATGAAACATGTAATAAAGCACGCTTGTTTATGTGTAAAATTTGTAAGGCAATGACATGACAAAATGGAGTATATAGAACCTCTTTCACAATAACTAAAATATGAAAGAACTTTTCAACAAAATGGTTACTTGGGTTTCGTTTAAATCTTCCAAAACCACAACCCAGATAACTTGGAAGATATATAAGAACATGGAACTCCTAATTTAAAACCACGATTAACTTATTCATGCATGTACAAAGTTTGCAGACCACTAACAAAAAAAAATACATGAACTTGTATACCCAAAGTCCTAAATTCCTAATCAACTGGTGCAATCAAACCGTTCCACAGAGTTATATTTTCACTACCAAAATTCAGAAAACTAAAAAGTAAACAGAACCCATATGAGTATATGACAGAAGCATCAATCAAATAGATAGCCTCAAGAAAAGAATCAGACACAGCCCAAACGCATATCAAAAAGTAGAAAACAGTATTCAACAATCAATCAACAACGCAACAAATAGATACAAAAAGAAAGAAAAAGAGTAAAACAATTGAACTTTGTAACAGGATATGATCGTACCAGAAGAAATGCAAACTTGGAAAATGAAAAGGGTAAGCCTTTGTTGGAACCCAAAGAACGAGCTTTTTTTCTTTTTCTTTTTTTAGCTTGAACCCGGACAAAGATCGAATGTATGAGAAGGTTGGAGAGTCAGTGGGTTGTTATATATAGCCGTGGAGGGAGGTTTCGCGGTACGGCCTCAACCACAAAAATGGCATTCGATTCGATTAAGAAAGGATGGTTGTACACGTGGACTGACGAGATTAAGTGTTTAGAAGCGTGGACGGTGAGATTAGGCGTGTGTGAGTAATGTGGGGTTGAAGGTTAAAAGCTATTTTCAGTTAAGGGATTGTTTGCTGGGAACGCGTGCATTGAACGCACCAATATCCTGATTGGCATCCACGCAAGAGGGAAATTAATGGAAGGGTGGGACCCACAGAAAGAAGAATCGAGAATCCACTATCCAGAGAATATATAAAGGAAAGAACATGGTCCATCTAAATAAAATCCAATTGGCATATTTTAGGTGTGTGGTGTATTTGGTAATTTTTTCGAAAACAGAATTTGTCAAATTTATTTTTCAAATCTGTTTACTAAATATTATTTTTTAGAGATAAATAAAATAATAGCAAATTCGGATTTATACTGTCATACTATTTGGTGAATAAAACTTGACAAATAAATTGGACGAGTGTAAATGTGTAATTATACTCTACTTTAAATAGCAATACAATAACTTTATCACATTTTGTCACCAAAGAATAAGTGTGTGTATTAGTATTTTAATTGTTAAAAAAATAAATAAAGTCATGTAATTTGGTAAATAATATATAAGCTTTAAAATGGGTGGAATCTAGCTTAAACTCAAAATTTTGAGCACTAAAACGGGCCGACCCAAAGCTTGTTGGTTTCTTCAAATATTTTGAAATTGTGGACATGATTTGTTAAAAAATTCTTAATGTCAATTTAATATTGTTGTAAAGTAAAATAGTTGTAAGAAAAATGATACAACAACCCTTCACCTGATTATTTTGAACCCCTAAAAATAACTTATTTTGACTCCAGTTTTGAAAATAAATAGGTCTACTTTTTTTAGCAAACACCTTTGGGATAAAAACCTTTAAAAATAAACTGCTTATTTTTTCATGGAGTTAATTACACTTATACCCCTTAAGATTTATCGTCGTTTCACATACACCCCCTGAAGTTTTAATAATTACACATACATCCCTTGAAGTTTCAAAACTGTTGCATATAACCTTATATAGTGAGACGAAAAATGATGAGAAATTATGCAAAAAAACATGCTAAAGGGTAAAATGATCTAATAAGATTATTCAAAGTGTAAGATTTAACCTCAATACAAATATATATTTTTTTGTTTATTTATTTTTTTCTTTTATAAGGGTTATATACAATAGTTTTGAAACCTCAGGAGGTGTATGTATAATTTTTGAAACTCTAAAAAATGTATGTGAAAAGACGATAAACCTCAGGGAGTGTAAGTGTAATTAACTTTTTTGTCGTGCCTTAATACCAAATTGGGCCCTAGTCCCAATACCCGTTCAAAATACTTGGGAGAAACCTTGGGCCGAGTTGAGATAAGATTTTTTTGGGCTGGTCAATTAGGTTTTGGGCTTTTGGGCCATTTCCACACTCTTAGCAAAATAGTGGGCTGCTATGGTCAGCTGATATGGCAAAATACACATGTACTACCCTGCGTTTTATGGCCACGTTTAAAAAAATATAAGATTAAATATAAAAATAGTCTACAAATTTTACATTGATTTTGAACAGATTGAAATGTTCCTAAAAATGTGGTTACTTGCTATGCACATGATCAATTCCGTTAAATATAAAAATTAATGTTTATACTACTTTGATATAATTTGAAAAAGTTTATAAATCAAATTAACATTTTTCATAGTTAATGTACTAAATTAAAATTTATTGTAAAATTTATATATATTTTTGTATTTTACCCAAAAATATAGTAAATAATATTTTTCCAGTCGTTTTTTTTATTTTTTGGTTACATTTTAGAGTCGTCTCTCTCAGTCGCCACTCTGTGATTCGCTTTTGCTGGTGCCTCTTCTCGGTAGCCAATATGCAGGTAACTATCTATCCTAATTCCAATTCGACCTTATCGTTCGGTTACCGCCTAAATAATTTCTGAAAACCCTAATTATCCGTTTGTTTCCTGAGAAAAGAAAATCAACATCCTCAAGCTCTTTCCTTTTTCTGATCCCAAAACTAGAAATCATCACTATACAGTAGTATTTCTTCGTCTACTTCAACTTAATAAGCTTAGCTAAATGTTTTTCCTTTTGGGTTTATTGTGTTCAGGCCAGTGATAGGTTCAACATCAATTCCCAGCTTGAACACCTTCAAGCTAAGTACGTTGGGACCGGACATGCCGACTTGAACAGATAGTGAGTGAAATCTCTGTTCCTTTGAAAACCCTTTTTGTGTTTAATTGTAATTGTTTGTATGCTATTTTGAAATTCATGGATTGTTGCCTTTGGAATGTGTGTAGTGAATGGGCCGTGAATATTCAACGTGATAGCTACGCGTCCTACGTTGGCCATCATCCCCTTCTTGCATACTTTGCCATTGCAGAGAATGAGTCGATTGGAAGAGAACGCTACAACTTTATGCAGGTTCTTTCTACTCTCTTGCTATTTGATGCTTTTATGAATTATGACTCCTTCATTCATAAGTTCTGGTTTTGGCGCGTATAAGGATAATTGATTGTATTGGGTGTTTCTCTTTAGTTAGCTTACCGTATCTTGACATGTTTTCTTGCACTGTTGTAGGTGCTGTCAGATTTTCTTGCTTGTCCATGCTTGCTTTGGCTGTGTGTGTGTGTGTGCCATTGTCATTGCAGTGCATTTTTAAACATTTGCTTACCCAGTCCGGTCTTTGATTTAAGGTTTGTCCTTCACAAATTTCATGTCGGAAGTAATTGTAATGTATTGTAAGGACCGGTTCAATATATTTGATTATGTGTTATGTGTGGGATCATGATAGGACACTTGAGGGAAGAGAAGAGTGCTAATAGTTTCTTTGGAATGAACTTTTTATCTCCTGGTTTGGTTAAACTGGCTTATAGGTCTATTTCTGTTTCAGTTGAAACGATCTTTATCTATTGATTCTACTTAGCATGCATTTTGATGGTGGGTGGAGCTTTTGCAACCAATCATAGGAAGGATAGCCTTCGTTGGCATAAAGTTTAGTGGCTAAAAAGTTGTGGTCACTGGTCAGTTAAGATAAGTATTAATGGTTAGGATTTTAACAATCTTGCTTATTGGAAGTTCACTGGGTGCTTTTGTACATATTTCTGCGTGGCAGGGTTAATGGCTCCACCAATTATGAGGGACTTATTTACTAGTAGAATATAGTGTAGAAAGACATGCGGAGATTCACTTAGTTACTGTTCACAAGTAGTTGGGATAAGGTTTTGTTGAGTTCTCTTGAGTTTGTCCACTCTATATCTCCCTGGCTATACGTTATAGTTGTGGAATGTGACATTGCTATCAGTGGCTTCCCTACAAGATGATGTAATTTAAAGCTGTGATGTTTCCATGCTGTCATTATGCTTGTAAGTATACTTGAGTTACTAAGGAATGCTGCCATTGCTATCAGTATATGCTTGAGTTTGTGAATGGGATCTTGTGATTCAAATATTTAGTTTTAAATTTCTGCGATCTATTTTGTGTGTGTGTTTTCTGGTTTACTTTTAGTTGATACCCACTCACCTAGTCCAACCGAGGACCTGTTGAGCAAGCTCTTATTTTTTTCCTTCTTTGTATGTTTATCATGCTGATGTATGCGTTTCCTTTTCCTTGTTATGTAGGGCTGATTAGTATAGAAAAAAAAAAAAAGTTTGAAAAGAAAAGTGGGGCTATTTAGCATTGTCCATTTCTAATACATATGGTGATCTTATAAGTTATAAAGTAGGGGTATTGGATATTGTACTAGTTATAAATTATGAGCTTTAATAATCATCTTAATGATAAATTATCTTCTGAATTTTTTTCTTTGACTTTATTGTGCAGAAAATGCTTTTGCCTTGTGGTCCTCCCCCAGAAAGAGAGGACGATTGAGAATGCTGTCATAGTTTCTTGTATCTATGTATCCTGTTTACTGGATTTTACCTCTCATCTGTTTTGAGGAATTATTGGATTTTGGTCAACAGTTGTAACTTAAACTTTTCAATCACAGATATCTAATGCTTTGTTTTGGCCCTTATCATTATGAACTATGAAACCATGTCAAGTTGTATGAGACCAGTTATCTGATCCTTTATACATATTATGCCTTACCTGATTAGAAACATGAAAGATCTATCATTGGTGTGGCTTTTAAATTCAAGAACAGAAATTGAGGGATCTATAGGTGAAAAAAAAACAATGCAAAACCCAAAAATTGGAGGAAAGAACTGATTGCAAATACCAATCGAATAAATCAGATTTTATTGGCAATTCATTGCAATTATTGGATTTGATTGTAAAATATTAAAACCTATTACAAATGGATTCGATCCGATCTGAATAAAGAAAACTCAGCAAACAACACCAAAAAAACAACAGATTCTATGCATTTGGGTGATTTGGTTGGCGTTTCAAATCCATTTCAACTTGGCTGATCGTCCATTGCATATTTTCCAATTTCTGTAAGGGAATGTTGGTATTAGGGTTTAGTACAAGAACCAAGTAACGGGCAACTGTAAACATTGCTATTACCTTTACAATATCAGTGTACTGCCTTGCAATTTTATCGAAGTGAGGATCAACACCCCGATATTCGCGAAGACGTGTAACCTGGCAAAGAATGTAAAATGTAAATCATCACTACTACAAGCAGCCTACTAGAAGCCTGGGATGATTGTTAAATAATTTTAAATGTGTGTATTTGGGCACATAAAAATGAAAAGAACTCATGATCAGGAACCACATAGGAAAGGGAAACAGATGGGAAATAGAATAACGTACCGCTCTATTATATGTAATAGAAGCTTCTTCTGTAGCATCAAGAAGATAATTCCTAGAAATAAGCTAAAATAATTAAATTAACCTTGAACTAGTAAGCTGCACATACTTTCCAAAGAGTTGTACAAAATACTAACCTTATTTTATGTAGGGCCGGTATCGATTGCTCAGTATAAGTTTCATATAGGAAAGCATACTCCAGTCTCCTGAAATAAGATGGGGGATGTCATACTCATGGAATAAAATCAATTAATTTGATCATACTAGAATAAATGAGAACCATAAATAGTGGGGGTGAATGGTGAACTTGTCTGTTTGTAGATCATGAACAACAAAACTTCATAAGCTTATGGGAAATGGCACATTAAACTACACCAATGCCACAAATAAACAATTCAAATACGGAAAACTGGGCAACGAACCTCAATTTTTCACTGATGGTCTCGTACCTTTTGCACAGCCATATTTTTTGCAGTTCATCCTATAAAATTAACAGTTACAATAAAGGTTCAAGAATGCTCAACAAGAAAAACAGAATCGTATAGAAAGGATGCTTACAAAAGTGTTTAAGGAATATCCTTAAAATTTTATTGCTAAAAGCACATTAACAATAACAAATATTAGATGCTTACATATTTATGTTGACGTTGCAACTTCAAATCTCTGACCAGCTTCACAAGAACTCCCAGTATCTGCTCTGAGACCTAGTTTGTGCAAAAAGACTTTATGTCACATATACTCACAAACAAAATGCAGCCTGTATGAAACTGCAGGAACATAAAACACAGATTGTTTATTTGCATACATTATAGTATTCAGCAAATTTTTTATCTGCAGAATATAGATCCTTCCGCAGAGCTGCTTCCTCCATATCCATCTCCTCAATTATCAACTTTACCCTGATAAAATCATGAGAAAGTGCAACATATTATAAATCACACTTACAGAAACAATTACAACAGTAGTTCCAGGAATTTATATATTCACCAAAAGCATTGGTTTATGGCTGCACTGCACTAAAGACAGGTACAGAAACATAATTGAAAACTCTTGTGTCACTCACATATTTACAGTCATTAGAAATAGTAGTGTGAAATAGTGAGGCAGTCAATGATCTTGAGAATGCATATAATGATTTTCTTAAAAAGAAGAAACCCTTCATGTTGAGCCATTGAGTGGTCAAACATTTTTTTAAATACTTCTTTGATTGCGACTACTCATGGCAGCTATTAGCTCATGTAACACTGTTACATGTCAAATAAAATTGCCAGACATCCATTGAAAGAATCTTGCTCCATGTAAAAGAGAACTGTCATAAAATAAAAATTGCATTGAAAGTATTTCAAACCTTTCAGGAAGCTGAGCACTTGAATTTTCATGCCTGGATGAAGAGTCTGCAGCAACAAAGCATTGGTATTAATCATGCCTATAACCATTATGCATATACATTGCATCATTATCTAATTTTAAAAAACATGTTTAGTACATTAAATTTCCAAGATATTAGTAAACTTGACCACCCCATGGCCCCCACCAGGAAAGAGAAAATCAAAATAACAAATTTTGCATTAGAGCTGTCAATTTGGGTATTCTCTCCCAGAATGAATATAATAGGAAATGGAAAGACTCAGATCAACAGTTTGACACACAGATGAAAGTTGATCTTTCACACAGAAATTGATTGAGTCAAGGTCCTGAGAAGTAGATCAAGAAGCCATATAAGATTGCACTGGGTATGGATTTGAGTTCATATATGGCTGGGAAGAGAGAGAGAGAGAGAGAGAGACCAATGTCATCCATTACAAACGCATTGGCTAACTTATCACATTTAGCTTTCAAACGAGCCTCAATCTCACGGGAAAGACAAAACTTGTATTCGGTCATATCCTGCAGTCAGAAACATCACAGATGTATCTGAAAAATTTCAATCAATAAGGGACAGCTACACCAAGGTTAGATCTTCAAATTAATGGATTCTATACAGTAAAAATAACAGATTCTATAAGAAAGAAAAGTTCAGATGTGGAAGAAAAGGCAAATATAAATAATAAATAAATAAAAGAAAAGAAATAGAAAGACAAAATGTTTGTATGTCAGAACCATAATGGACATTTTACCATCCAGAAGGGGGCTTTCTGGAGCTGTGTTTGCCATAAATGAGAAGGAGTAATTCCAAGAATGCAATTGGGAACACCAACTCCAGGTTCCACAACATCAGTAGCACTAAGAGAAAGATTGTTGTTTGCTGCATTACTTGTGCTATATGCAGCAGTATAATTTGTGGAGTTGGAACTTGAGCTGATTGTAAAACTGGTACTCGTACTATCAAGAGAACTCCTTGACATTATACTGCATTTTTCAATTTCTTCCTCATGAATTTCACCATCTTTGGAGATAAGAGGAAGCCTCAACCTTTGAGCTGCTTCCGCAACAATCATTCGATGCTCTAATGTCTCGTACAGCTGATTCAGAGATAAAAGTCCCATTTTCTCAGCAGTTTAATAATACTTAAAATGTCTCATGTATAGAAGAGAATACTAAGGCACAGCACATTTAATGCCAAATCATGTATAGGCAAAGTTCCAACAAATTTCAAGTGGGACAAAATGAAACCTGGGGAGAGTGCTTCCAGCCTTGCTGATACTCCTCTACCATTGCAATTGCCTCACTATAAATTGCCTACATCAAAATTCAAACACACCACACACACACTTACATTTAAAAACCTATCCAAATAGGAACAACGAATTGAATTAAAACAATTCCAAAACCCCATAATCAAGCAGACTTACCATGACTTCCAAGTAACGCAGTCTTTCCCTGGACATTTCCTCCCTGGCCTGCAAAATTCAATTATTCCAAGTAACCAAAAGACATTCTAATCCAATAATCCCACGATGTTCAGATTGTTTAATTAACACCACATTACATTCATAATTCATTGCTTTCCAAGCAACCAAACAAGGCAGAGAAATGTGGAGAGAGAGAGAGAGAGAGAGAGAGAGAGAGAGAGAGAGAGAGAGAGAGAGAGCGAAATAGAGGTCGTAGTAAGCGGACTGAGAGACGATGGAACCATCGGGCGCGAAGCAGTGGCGCTCCAGCTGATCAATGACTTGAGTCACATCCGCAGACAGGTTTTGTCCTTGTTGCAGCCTCTTCAGCATCTTCTTCTCAATCCAAAACGCTGTCGTTTTCCTTCTTCCTTCTTCTTCCTTCCCAACGATAACGGTGCACTGATCACAGGCATTCAAACCAACTACCCCCAAAACTGAAGGTGAATTTAGCTGGATTTTACGAAATTACCCTCGTCTTCCGCCATAGATGGAAAACGGTGTCGTTTATATGAAAAGAAATAACATTCTTTAATATGAATATTGCAGCTGTTTCTTCTTGAATTGGTAGCTGGGAGCATTTGTCGGCGACTTCGATTTTGATGGAAAAAGGAAAAGCCATCGCCTGCGTAGCAAATTCTCTGCGCAAGTTGGATTTAAATCCCAAATCCAACCCTAATCCCCAACTTCTTCAAAGTCAATCTTCCAGTACGCGCCAAAATTGCATATTTACATCCACACATATATATATATATTATTTGTATGCTCAAATTTCTTTATACATGGCAGGAACACAGCTTGAAAGGACAAAGTCTCCTCCCAGCTTACTCTGTCTGTGTCTCGGAGTCGTTGGGAGCCATTTGGAGGACATCGTCACCGACTTGGCTGAGATTGCGCTCAACTTTCCCCCCGATATTAAGGTTTAGCATAACCCTCATTGACTCATAGTCTCTAGACTCTAGAGTTTCAAAATTTGGAGGAACTGTTTTGGGATGCTTCATTGTTAATGGGTTTTTGTTTGTGTGTTAAACAATTTGTAGTTGTTATTAAGAGTTTTCATTTCATTGTAGATTGTGCTGGTGGCAATTGCCAGAAGAAGAAGGTTACTAAACGATGATGTTGTTGTCTCTCTAGCTGATCATTCGTGGAAAGTTCTTGACCTCTCTGGGTCAGATGTTTCGGATTTCGGGTTAGCCAAAGCGGCCGAGATATGTGGGTCTCTTCGAGCCGTTGATATTAGGTATGAGGAGTTCAGTTTTGTATCGTACATCAACTTAACTGAGGATTAAGTAAGCTATTTGTGTGATACCAACAAACTAATAAGATGAAGAGGATGCAATGTTTTACGAAAATCAGATCATTGTTAGTCTTATCTTTTCTGATATCCAATCTGTGAAATATGCATGCTTTGTTCTTTGTATTGCATGCATGTTTATCATAATCTTGAGCCATCAAATGTGTGTAGATTTGTAAGCAAATTCATAGGTTTTATATGTGAGGGGAAAAGTTATGTTGGCTATTAATTAGTATTTGTTTCAATCTTTTAAGTAGTGATTGGCCAATATTTAAGTTAGTAAAATGTTTTTGGTTTTGGAAGTCTTTAGTTATGCTGAGACATTTCTTCTGCAGCCGGTGTGATAAAATTACTGCTGCTGGAGTTTCAGAACTTGTGCAGCACTGTCTTTCATTGGAGACGTTGAGATGCGGGTAATCACCTTCGATAACATAATGGATGTTTAAACTTTCATTACCATTTTTTCTATACACATTAATTTTTCTCATGGTCAGTCAGAACAGAGCTTCTTGAATAATTGTAAAGATTCCATAACCATAATAAAATCAGAAAACAGTGATTTTAGTTTTGATGTGCATGGGACATGTCTGATTGATACATCAACACTTCAGTGAATTTGGAATTAGTTTCTTTCCTTTTATTTTTTGATGACACACTCACACAGTTTTTTAACTAAAAAGTAGGCAAACAAAGAGCAATATGTTTGTACCTTGCCAGTGTAGAATGAATTAATAGCAATTCGATCATATTTCTAGTTTAGTAAACCATCATATCAAACTGTCTCCATCAAAGAAAATTTTTCTAGACTCAGTTACTTAACCCAGAACATTCTTCATATGTCTTTATATTTTGGTTCCATCCCATGCTATTGAATCGGCCCAGAATATTTGTTTTGACTAGGAGTACAAACTTCAAAACAGGCTATGAACCAAAGTTAATGTTGCAGAGGGAGCCCAAGGAGTGACCACACTGCACGCAGGTGCTTGGATATATTTAAACCGAAGTTGAATGATGTAGAGGGAGATTCCTGGGAAGAACTGAATACTGCAGAAATTGCTCATGGTGCAGAGTCATTGCGGTGGCTTGTGTGGGTATGTAATTAGTATGTTGTATATATGATACTTTTTTTTCATCAATGTTGGAAGTTCTTTGGTCTGATCTTTTCTGTCTACTATGGTATCAGGAAGTTTTGTCATCTCTTTAGTTACAGACTAGAATACGTGAATGTCTTGACTGGATATCTACTGTCAAACACATTTTGCATTAGAAAATGAGAACTTGTAGTAAGACAAATTGTGATGTCATGCTTGTTACCACCAATAAGTTATTGGACATGATCTTGGTTCAGTGTGTGAACTTATCCCAAAAGTGGGAAATTATTGAAAAAAAAAGGATCTGGTGTCTGAATGCTAGATAACAGAAAGTTCATATACAGGGTAACATGTCAGCACTCACTAGTAAGTATAGGGATGTTAAACGAATGTTTTAACAGACCTTTTTTTGGTATGTAGAACTAGAAGTGTCCTGTTTTAGGTATGTGTCATGCATGAGTCGTCTTAGAAATAGAAGTGTCCTTGTAGTTGGCTTATGACTATTCAGTTGGTTTATTTTGGATTGTTCAAACTTGCTTCCTTTATAGAGAAACAAGTAGGAGAATCATCCTCTACTTCTTTGTATGTTGCTGCCTGTTGATATTTTTTCACAAGTCCTCTCCGTTTTTGCAGCCAAAGATTGATAAAGATTCATTGGAGGGATTTTCCACTGAATGCCCGCGCATTATAGTAAATCCAAAGCCACCACCCTTTGGATTCAGGGGAGGCCAAGTTCCCATGGAAGCATTTCCAAATATCCAATTGGATGATTCCATTGTCAAGGATATTGATCCCAAAACTTGGGCAGTGTGTGGTTTTGCACCAAAGGCAATGCCTCCATCTCTTTCAAGCCCCACGGAATTGTCCATAGCTGAAAAGTTTAGACTTGCATTTGAGGAAAGGGATACTCGGTTAGCTCCAAAGCGAGCAAAAAATGCAAGGCAACATCAACGGCGTGCTGAGAGGGAGTGGGTGATGATGGATACAAGAGCAAAGGCACTAGCTCTAGCCTCGCGAGCAACCAAATCTCTACACAGTTGGAACTAGCAGGGGCAGTCGGGCAGATCATAGAAGGGACTAGGAAGGAGGGGCCATGCCCTGCAAACTTTTGAAGAAAAAAGGAAAAGGAAAAAGAAAAATAACAATTTACGATATGTACAATGTCTTGAGCACATGTCACTTGTAAAAACATTTTGTATTCTATTCTATTCTCATGAACATTGCAGAGGTTCAAATTAAATCAAATACCATAATTTAAATCTCACAGTATCATTTAGATACATGCTCCAAATTGGAATTCTCATTAAATTAAATCAAATACCATAATTTAAATCTCACAACATCATTTAGATACTTGATTTTTATAATTATTGGTAATATGAGTTTATTTTTCTTCTGTATTTAATTGAGATTGGTTTCTTTAGTTTTTTTCTTAAGAGTGGGTTTATTTGAGTTCAATTGTTTAGCAAAGGAAAACAAATGTACAAGTTGAAGAAATACATAGTGTACCCGTTTAAACCCCTAAATCTACAGTCAACCTAAGAAAATATAATAACGAAGTTTTTTGTTTTCCCCTCATTCATCTTCTTTCTTACAAAAAAAGTACCAAAAAACAAAATTTAAAACCTTTTTTTTCGTTAATAAAAAACAAATCGACACCATGGCCGGATTTGACTGTGGTAACCAGATCTGGCGGTTCGGTTAGAGTGCTAGCCAATTAAGTTAATAAAACACCATCTCAATAATATCAACAACACTTCTCCAAAATTAGTGGAGGCGTGGTTGCATCTCATGGAGATGCAAAACAGATAAATGCAATTTTAAGCTTTATTATTAACACCTCATTCCACCGAAAACTGGCGATAGAGAGACAAAGAGTTGTTTGGTTGCAGTTTTTTGCAATGGTAAATATGGGAAAAATAAGTTACATAAAAAAAAAAAAAGTTGGGTCAAGAGTCAAGATACAAAATAATTGGGTTGAAATAAACCCACTCTTAAGGGGGAAAAAGAAGAAGCAATTTTAATCAATTAAATACAAAAAAAAAAATTAAACTCATATTACTGTTAACATAAAGATCATTTGGAGGTTTGAGTTATGATATTTGATTTAATTTAATCAGAATTCCAATTTAGAGAATCTCTGAACTGTTCATGAGAAGAATAGAAGAGAAGACAAAATGTTTTCACAAGTGACACATATGCTCAACATATTGGTATTCTATAATGTAAATGTCCTCTTAGTCCCTTCTATGTTCTGCCCCTGAGCCTAGCTGAGGAAGACCAAAACAAAAAGGATGATGAACAGAACCACCAAAAATAGTATCATCATAATCTGGCCTTTTACACCAGCCTTCTTCATGACTGTTGCCACTTTTTTCTGCAAGAGTTAAAAAGGAACTTTTCATCTCTTCTGGGATCAGTAACATATGCATTTCAGTTAATCAGCAAGCTGACAGAAAGTTAAAGCTAAATTCCTGAATTTCAGGAACTTATTGGTAGGATGGTCCATACTTCGCTAAAAATTGGAAAATAAATAAATCTTTGAACCTGCAAACAGAGACTCACCTGAACAAAATCAAGACGATTTGATGTACTGTCCATTTCCATACCCAACTCATCTATAATCCTCTCCTGAAGCACCAAAAGATTTACATTTTAGTACAACAAAGTAGCAAGAATGACCCAGAAGTATATGGCAGAAACAACTAATTCACAACTAATAAATAAGGGTTCAAGATACATGCATCAAATTGGTTGTGTTTGAGCTCTGCCCTTGCTCTCTTTCTTTGATTAATATATACTTATCAAAAATAAAAAGTTAAAAAGCTTAGAGAAAACACATGAATTGTCTAGTTTCCCATTGTCAATATCTGCAGTTCAATTTCAGTAGACACTATCAGGAATAGCAACTTACAAAAGTCTTACCTGTGCGAGGAGCTCTTCATGTATAGTAAGCCCAACACCTCCAATTCTCTCCACACTTGCACTGAGTTCGTCCAATTCCTCATCCTGTTGCCTACAAGCACCAATTGACAGGCAAATAAAATAAAAAGAAATTTAGTAACAGATACAACTGGCCAAGGGATTCAGAAAAAGGGTCTTCTATCAAATTACAAGCTCGGATGGTCAAATAACGAAATATTTTATGTTTTTAGAAACTGGGCTAGTGTTTCCCTAACTTCCCATGATAAAATTCAATAATTTCACTCTATGTAGTTGTCTATCTAGGGCAATCGATCTACATCTTTCCCCATAGCCCTGGGGCTGTGTCCGCTCAAGGACGTACTTCATTTAGGTAAATATCTCATGGGTTATAACACAGACAACCCTTTACAGCTTATATAAAATACAGACAAACACAGTCAGGGAATGAATTCCCAAAGAAAAGAATGATAACTTGTAACTCATGTATATCTTTTTTCTCAAACATGTGTCAATAAGATGTGAGTGTGTGTGGAAGGTTGAAAAAAGTAAAAACCTACTTTATGAGAAGCATCTGCCTATCGGATTCTGATGTTATAAGATCGTCGTTATTTGCAGCATACTGGTTGGATCTATCTGTCTCATGAGAATTTGCCAGTCTCATTAGTTCTCGGCGCATCCCATTCACACTTCCAGTAGACTCCTTTCCAGCTTCCACTGCTTTTTTTACAGCACCCACCTGATAATTGGACTAATTTAGGAGATGCACACACATACTCATACAAAGCCAAAAGACAGCCACATAATATGCTGTACAAATATATAATAGAATGGAAACCACACAAAGGCTCAATATGTAATAAAATATCTAAAACCACAAGAAATTAAAACTATATTTCAGGCTACAAAGGCACACACAGAGCAAAGCCAAAAGGCTCATATGCAATGGATTGCCAATTATATATAACATAATTGCAATTATGTAAGAGATGTAGGAAATCATTGTAAATCATCAAGACAATGTTTGTTATGACAACTCCATATGAAAAAGATCACTATATAGGCTCATCACTGTCACTAAAACGTCCTAAACAAACAGAGATTAACAGACGATACATTTATACCTGGGCACGAGCAGTGCTCGTCCATCTCCTTCGTTTTTCAAGTTCCACTTCATCGATGCCATACCAAGTAGGATCTCTAGCTGCTACAGAAATTGCTTTGTCCAATTCATCCACCTTCCTATCAAGAAAGCATACTTTCAGTAGTTGCAAACAGATGTTGAATTTTGATTATTAACATAGGTTAAGGTTCATGACAGATACTTACAATATATTCTTTATTAAAAAAAAAAAAAAAAAAAAAACACGGGCAAAACCAAATCAAAATGAATAAAATGTGGTAATATCGGTGCACCTGCCACTCAATGCTTCCACAACTAGCAAACAGCTCCTTTGTGAGGCGCACTTGCTCTCCAGCATCAGAAGAAAAACGCTCCCATTGGTGAAAAGAAGACTGCAACTTATCAATCTAGCCAGAAGGAAATATAACAGTCAGAATTAATTCTTCTACTCCCAAAGACAATGTCATCAAAACAAATTCAGCACCAATAGTCAATACCAACTTCATCTGTCAACAAAGTGAAGGATGTAGATCACAGTGTGTTGGGGTGTGTGGGAGAGAGAGAGAGAGAGAGAGAGAGAGAGAGAGAGAGAGAGAGTCAAAAGCCCAAAAATGATGGTAAATAACTTGAAAAAATGTATAAAATCAACACAAGGGTCATATTGAACTGATAATATGTATCTAATAAAATATATAAACCGAGCTTCATTCCAAAAGGTGCCAAATGACTACGTAATTTGACAACTTACAGATTCTTGAATCTCCTCCTTCACAACATAGAATGGATCTTGAGCTGAGGGCATCGTGACACTAACCTATCCTATGTGCATCCAGAAAAGAAACTTCCATTACAAAAACCGCATCAATTAAATGCAAGCCAAACATGAGAATACATATACATAAAAGAGAGAGAGAAGAAGATGGGGTGTTTCACTAAATTACAGCGGAGCATGGAGATGCATACACTTAACACGTTATCAAATTACGAGGAGAAGGAATTATATCTCCTAAAGCAATCACATCACCTTCTTCTTCTTACAATGAATGTATGAACGAATTCATGCTCATGCATGAGACGGAGACGAAACAACATGAACTGAAGGTAAGAATTACTTGGCTAATTAGCCGAATTAGACCAGTTAAACGCGTTAATCATATTATGCTATGCAATTATCAGCTTGATATTACTTGCTTAATTACATTGAGAACTGATTCAGTAGTCACTAATGAAGCAGATTCTTATAAGAACATGATAGGAAGAAATCATCGAATTCAAATAAGCACTTGGGATCAGTAGTAAATCGGACCAAAGTTCCAATTGAAAATAGCGAGACTGAATAACCATCACCTCGTTATATAAATCTAAATTCTGTTTGGAAACTATGTTTGAATACGTAATTTTAAGCGAGCTAAGAAAATGAGAGCCATGAGAGAGGGGGTGTACCTGTACGGACTGACCTGGGATTCTGAGAAGCAGAGGGGACCTGATCTGTGAGAACCTCTCGTCTGGTTTTGGTCTAATTCACGGAACGACACGAAGAAGAAGCCTTCAGACCAAGTTGCCAGAGAAGCATGTGATGTGGGCTTCGCTTTTGGATTTGGGTTTAAGGCCGACTCATCATGGCCCAGCCCTAAAATTTGTGTAGCAAAAGGCCCATAAAGAGAGACCGGCCAGCCTCTATTACATTATCGGTTAAAGTTTTAGTTAAAATTTACATACCAATTGTACGTAAGTTAAAACGTTAGGTATTATATTAAAAAAATATAATATTGATTAAATTTGAATTTGATAATCCATTGACATATAAATTATAATAAGAATAATCTTAGTTAACCGGCCTATTGTGATATATAATTTAGGGTGGACTGTTGGGATGGATTTTAATTCTAATCCTTTGACCTCACTCTCAAGACCACTTGAAGGGCACTTGAAGACCAATTTATTTATTGATAGACTTGCATACTTTGTAATCAGGAGATGCTGTTTGTTAATCTCCCAATTGTCTGATTAAGATGCTGTGTTTGCAAACAGCATATGGATGAGCTACTTGTTCAAGTAATTTATTAAGTCAGGTAAGTTTTCTATCCTAAATAGAGCATCTATGGAATCAGAAAAAGGACAATCCTAGTCCTATAACTATTCCCAGGGTTAAACATTTTGATTCTCTGTTAGCAAATTCCAAACACAGAAATGCTATTTTATTTGTTGTTGACTTTTAGAGTCATCCTGATCGAAGTTAAGAATTCCTAACAAGCTAGTCTGAACTTCAGCATAATATTTAAATGAACAGGGCCACAGGGGTAGTGGTTTTATTTTTCAAAACATAATATACATTCTGTTAACCACATTATAATATTCATTCTGTTGGCCACAATATACATTTGGGCATTTGAAGATGATTGATTCCCTTTCCCTATGTTGATAAAAGGTATCTTTGCCCCAAGAAGTTCAACTGAGAGAAGTTCATGAGGTGAGAGCTAGGCTGCTGATCCAAAAGCTCATCAAAAGCCTACTTACTGTTTAATCAGGTTTCGAATCACGTATGGGAGAATGCCACCATGGTCAAAATATCCTAACTCAACCTGCAGAGCCACTCATATCAAGTTCAAACATTGTACATAAAGAGACCAAGTGAACCTTAAAGTTTGGTCCCTTCATGTAAAACAACTATATATAATCACATTCACACATAAACTAAAAGCAAATTGTGTACCTGTGTCGAAGCGGAGTGTGCATGTGAACGATTTGCCTGTGTCAGTTGTGACCTTAACATCCTGGCCAGGCCTTATCTCACTAACTTTACTAGGAAGGTCTATTCTGCAGCACTCTTGACCTGTTAATCCTAGTGTGTCTGCATCCTCACCTGGCTTGAAACAAAGGGGAATGATTCCCATTCCTACCAGATTACTACGATGAGTTCTTTCAAAGCTTTTAGCAATAACTGCCTTCACTCCCTGATACAGAAGAAAGCCTTGTAAGGCAAAGTATTGGGAGATGTTCGGGGCACATAACAACGAAAGAAACAAATCGAGAAAGAGTTAGGCTCACCAGTAGCATCGGACCCTTGGCAGCCCAAGCTCGAGAGCTGCCACTTCCATAAACAGCTCCAGCCAAGACAATGGTGTTCTGGCCAGCAGCCTTGTACTTCTGTAAACAAATGAAGCATATGCAAGTATATATGCACACAAGCAAACAGATATAAAATTGACAGAACAGGATGTGGAGATGCAAAACATCAGGGAACTCACCGTTGCTGCATCATACACATGAAGTTTCTCCCCTGTTGGGATGTGAATTGTCTTTGGCCCGACTTCACCATTCAAAAGTTTGTTGATAATGCGGATATTGGAAAAGGTTCCCCGTGCCATTACCTCATCATTTCCCCGGCAACTACCATAAGAAGTGAAATCTTTGCTATCCACCCCATGCTGAAGGAGATACTTTGCAGCAGGGCTGTCCTTGTGGATGCTCCCTGATGAAGAAATATGGGTCTGTGGTTATACGTACTGTCACCAAATTTTAGCAAACAATAGGCATCCTTTATGCCGTGAGGACCTGGCAGGTCCATGGTAATGTCCTTGAAATATGGTGGCTCGTGAATGTAAGTCGAGTTTGCATTCCAAGAATAAAGAGTTGAAGAAGGGACAGAGAGCTGGTTCCACAAAGGATTGCCCTTTGTAATGGCCTCTTGAACAAATCAGGCAAGACACAAGATTGAACAACCTACAAATGCATAACATTCAAATTTCAATGGAATCTAACTATTCAACAGTTACTGCCAAAAAAAAAATCTCAGAATTGAAATAACCCACCTTTGCAATTTCTTCATTACTAGGCCAGATATCCTTGAAGTATACACTCTTCCCATTCTTCCCTATTCCAATTGGCTCTTTATCAAAATCAATGTCAACCTGTAAGGATTAAAAAGGATTAGAGTTAATCAAGCACCTTTTTATTTAAACCAAACTGTTTGCAGGAAGAGAAAAATGTGTGGCATAAAAGCTTATATGGTAATAGAAATGAATGCAGTTGTAAATCTAATTACTATCCATTTCTAGATTATAAATTAAAAAGTTCCATGGAATTGTAGAGTACAATATTTATCACAATTTTCGGCCACTGGTGCTGAAAGCCTAGAAAAGGTTCTTGCATTAGAGGTGGATAGAGAAAGAGAAAACCAGGCACTAGATAGTATCAAGTAAATTCCCCTCACCCTGTCTTGAAGTGTAGCCAGGGAGGCCAAAGCACAAAGGAAAAGGTTTCCATTCCTCAAGCTTGTTCTGATCTTTCTTATGTCTGCTATGAAGTCCTTCCTGGGTAAATCTTTGATGCATAATTCGATGACAGGAAAAGAAAAACTTGTCTTAGTCCCTTCAAGGGTTTGTGTACGAAGTCAACATTTCGACATGAAACTGGACACCGTTTAGCTAATTTATGAAAACCAACAGTCAAATTTTAGTAGTTCTCAAGTGTGGAATATCTTGAACGCATCCAAAGAGCATTTCCTTCACACAGGCAGATAAAAACTATGGTATATTACCACCAAAAACTCTTCGCATAGCGTACCAGCAAGTGCATAGGCAACAACCAATGGAGGAGAAGCGAGATAATTAGCTCTTGTTAGCGGGTGGATATGGCCTTCAAAATTTTGGTTTCCCAAAAGAACGGCTGCAGCAATAATGTCTGCAGAAGGCAACCATGAAGTAAACTAAATTTGAAAAAGAAAGGAAAGGACACACTAAAAGATGAAAACAAGGACCTCAAAATTCAAATAAGCTTCAAAACTCAATTTTAATCTTCCTCAAAATTGCAGGCATAAATTTCAGACAAGAGAAGATGAAAAGATCTATGGTTTTGCAGTACAAAGAACCACAAAAGAATAAAACATTGGCTGACAGTCCACCTAAATCATGTAACTCATCTGGAAAAACATTATAATATCTGCCTGAAAATATATTTAAATTCACTATCTTCTTTCAGATTATTGCAGTAATACTCACTAATAAGTGAATTTGAATGATCAGTGGAGATTCACAATACCATTGTCTGAAATTGCTGAAGTAACTGATTCATCAAGTTCTCCAGAATTCCCAATACATGTTGTGCAACCAAAGCCAACAACATGAAAGCCCTGCTGGTTCAAGTACTTTTGCAGGCCACTGCAAGCACACACAAGCATAAAGTGAACATTGAAAACTTGCTTACAAATGTTCAACATCTGCGAGGTCCAACTGCAGATAAGATGTGTACACCTTTCTTGTTGAGGCTGACCACAAATCCCCTAGATGTTAGATCTCAGACAGTCATCTTAAAGTGACTTCATAATGATGAAACTGACATGAAAAAGGAAACTTTACCTCATTGTAGTCAACAAACATTTTGTTTGCATGCAGGTATGATTCTATCAATACAATCTGATACATAATCAATATCATGGTTACAATATATCTTTTAAGTTCAGTCCACAATCCAACTACTTTCAGCATTTTGTCACTCAAAAATAAAAGACTACATAAAAAAACAAAAACAAAAGGAAACAAGGAAGAGCCTCACTATCTCATCGCTTCTTTCAGTTAATTTAAGATACTGCAATGTAACATGATCTACAGGGAAGAAGCCCATGGTTGCTCCATAATCAGGTGACATGTTTGCAATAGTGGCCCTATCAGCCAGTGATAATTTACTCATACCCTCACCTGCATGCATATACATGTGAATTGTCATGTATGGCGAAGTACAGTAACAAAAAAATATAACCTGCAGTTCAATAATTACCGAGATTTACCACAAAACTCAACAAACTTGCCAACAACATTATGCTTCCTCAACATTTGTGTCACAGTTAAAACCAAGTCAGTAGCAGTGATACCATCACGCAATTTCCCAGTAAGCTTGAAGCCAATAACACCAGGCAACACCATGCTCATGGGCTGGAAAATATTATAGCACGAAAGGCATAATAAAGTCAAACCTCTACTTTTAGATACGCTCCCTTTAGCTAGACTGTTAGACTAGATTACACAGGCCTATGATGACTCATCAGAGATGGAACGAAATCTATAATTAGCACACTTTACCTGGCCAAGAATTGCTGCCTCAGCTTCAATTCCACCCACTCCTCAGCCAGCAACTCCTAAACCATCAATCATAGTTGTGTGGGAATCAGTACCAACCACACTATCAGGGTATAGAATGCCATCAGTGTTAAAAACAACCCTTCCAAGGTATTCCAGATTAACCTGAAAACTCAGCAGGGACCCAAAAATTCCAACCCATCAATTACAATCCATAATCAAAGGGAAAAAGACACAGCTTACACTTCACAAGATATAAACGTGTTAAAAAGCAGACCAGACCTACCCTACAGAGAGACTCAAGAAAAAATAGTGAACCACCAAAAAATTTTGCACTTTGAAAATTAAGGTGCAAATTTAGAAAAAAAAAAAAAAATTACAATTTCACAACTTGAATATGCCTTGTAGTAGAATCTCAGCAATCAATCTAAGAGGTAACTATAGCAGCCAGCCACAGAGGAAAAGGAAGATTATCCATGCCTTATAACAAACTTCTTTACCTGGTGGACAATTCCACAACCAGGAGGAACAACAAGCATGTTACCAAAAGCAGAAGATCCCCTTTTAAGGAAAGCAAATCTCTCTTTATTCCTCTGAAACTCAAGTTCCATATTTTCCCGTAGTGCATTTTCGGTTCTTGCTACATCAACCTGAACCGAATGATCAATGACAAGGTCCACTGGAACCTGATGAAAATATTATATCAAACTCCATGAAATAAACCTCTAAAATAAATATAAAAATGACAAATTGTAAGCATAAAATGCAACCAGGAAAATGTACTACGAACATACATGGAATTTCATTTGTTATGTTAATAACACATTTGTTTTTCTTATGATTCTACTAATTGATAGAAAACTACTCAAGAAGTTAGTATAGCGTATGGTAGAAAAATTACAAACCAATGCATTGATCTTGTTAGGATCGCTGCCAAGCTTCTTCATGGCATCGCGCATACATGCAAGGTCAACCACAGCCGGTACTCCAGTAAAATCCTGGGAAACAAACATAATGCCTTCTGAAATTAGAACACTTTTCAAAAAATTAATAACATCTTGATCACTGAACACAGATATGAACCTGGAGGAGAACGCGAGCAGGCTTAAAGGGAATTTCAACTTGCTTTGGTGATGTATTCACCCAATCAATTATCTTTTCAGCATCGCGCATTGGTGTAAAGTGTAAACACACAATAACTGCATACCAATTCTTGGGTCATTGAGAGCAGGTAGACTGTAGAATTTTCCAAACTCGCCACCTCCAGGCTTTGGAAGATTGGTTAGTATTCCCTCAAAAGCATGTTCAGAAGCTGAAGATATTCAAAGGGTATGTTCAAGTTGAACGCAAAAGATTATCTAAGTTGAACGCAAACATATATAATATATATGTTGTATGTGTAAGTGTGATTATATGTCTACCAATGGTGGCCATATTTCTATCGAAGCGGTGGATGACTGGTGCGGCGGTTCAGGTGCTTGGAAGAAGAAGATGCTGACGTGGTTATGTACATGGATTAAGTTCCATGGAGTCGACGACGGCGTTGAAGTAGAAGAAGAAGAAGGTGACGCAGCTCTCTGTTTCTGTGTGAAATGAAGCAGAGTGTGCTACGTGTTGCTTGCTGTAACGGGGTTTACGTACGTAGTGGCATTTGTGTAAATACCGAATGCGGTGGGGGGGTTTTTGGTGGCCGTTGGATGGGATTGGAGATGGAATGGACGTCTACGAATGATGTTTCTGCCACAATTCTAAGATCTGCTTATAATTTTTAGAGGGCTGCTATTTGCACACTCCTTTTGAAAAAAAAAAAAAAAGCCTCAAGAAAAAGAACACTTTAACCCTCCCCTCACCCACACACCCCATTCCCATCCCCCCCGGTACACACCCCTCCATCTTTCTCAAGCTTGCACATGCATGCATGCAGATCTTCATGAACGTTGGGCTACTACTCGGTTACATAGCATCGTATGCCTTCTCTCGGCTCCCAACCCACTTGGGTTGGCGCCTCATGCTGGCCGCGGGTGCAATCCCCTCCGTCTTCCTCATCCTAGGTATCCTGGTCATGCCCGAGTCGCCTCGCTGGCTCGTCATGCAAGGCCGACTCGCCGAGGCCAAGCAAGTCCAAATCCAATTCATGAAGATCTGCATGCATGTCCCTCTCTCTACCATCTCTCCCGACCACCCCAGCCCCGCCCCAGCCCACCCCAACCCAGCCCCGACCACCCCA
>QANW01004037.1:372495-427876 GCA_003254865.1 Dryas drummondii
AAAAAAAAAAAAAAAGTGCAAATAGCAGCCCTCTAATTTTATTGTTTTTTTTTTCTTTAATTTGTTTACCTTGACAGAGACTGAACAATTAGCCTATCGTAGTCACAAACTCACAACTTTTCATCCTTATGTGAGAAATTATTGTGTATTTTATTTTAAACAATTCAATCACTGTTGCTGGATTATGACGTAAGTTGGGAAAAAATTAGTTGAGAAAAATAATTAAGACAATTAACATTATTCATATTGATACTTCGTAGGCATTGACATATCAAACATAAGCTCCATATCAAACTTACACGTGGCTGTCAAATGAGAATCAACGTGAAAAATTTCACCGGATGATTCATTTTCATCTACTCAAAAAGTGGATAAGACATTAATGAGTTGGATGTACAAAAACGCATGTCATTGTGACTTGTACATTAATGTAAATAAACTTGGTGTACAACTTTGTGTACGCATTTATAAGTAAAAATAAAGGGACTACAACCAAGACTCAAATCAATACGACAGTGTGGTTAAGGGTGTACTGTGCTTGGGTTGAGAAAGGGAAAACCAAAAAGAATGAATGTATTGATTGCATTGTGACCGAAACAAGCTTCCACAAAACCATGCAGTGTTTCACCTACAACCCCATACATAGTTACACCAACAACTCAGCTATGCTCTTCGGAATGGCAAAACAACTCAGTGCATTATGCTTAGAGACAAGGGTTAGTGAGTGCAGACCCTTAAATATGCATCCATTATAAATCGGACTTCATGTTGGTGGCTGCCATGTCCCTGGTCTGAAATTTTTACCAGATCCTGTTGGTTCTGTGGACCTGGAAAAGAGGTTCACCAATGTAGAACTATCAATACAGCATGCATTTTTTTAAGGAAAAAACTAGGAAAATTGAATTCAGTGAAATTTATCAGGTCACTCAAAACTTAGAAATTATGGGTCTCTTTGTTTCAAGATTCAGAACAAGGGGATCCACAGCTCCCTTCATTTCCACATTATCTATGATTTCAACGTATAAGTAGCGATTCACGCACAAACAAGCGGATGAGGAATATAGAACATACTCTGGAACTTGTTTTGCGTTGACTGTCTCTCTCTCTTTGGAGTTCCTTCCATAATAAAAACACAACAAGGTTTAAACAACTAGAAATAAATCAGGGTTTTTTTGTTTCTTTGATAATCATAGATCAAGGAGAAAATTGGTCAAAGATGTATATGAACAATAAAATACTTACACCCTTAGTAAACAGTAAAGACAAGACAACTACATAAAATGCTGCAACCCTCAGCACTAGGGCTTTTTATTTAACTTTATCATTCATAAAGTACATGTATACATAAATCTTAGCAGACGTACCTCACTCCTTCCATCGCAACGGATTCTTCCTGATCTTTGTCACCTTTGAGAACAAACAAGGAAGACAAATAATTAATGTGAAAATTTGTACCGCTCCATGGAATCGCTACTGAACAGAGATTATTCAATTGCAAGCTGAAAGATAGCATTGAGGTAAGATTCCTCATTCCAAGCAACGTTTATGTGGGGAAAAGAAAGGCATTACCTTCAGAAGAAACAGGAAATTGCCGCATGAAACTTTTCAAATCTGGACCTCCAACTTTACCTATACGGAGTATAATTATGAATAATTGCATGAGCATAAAAGTACAGATACCATAAGAGATTCCAGTAAGAAGCTGACCAGTGTTGACGACTTTGCGTGTACTGCCTTCTCTTGCTTTCCTTTCCTCTTCTTCTTTCTTCAGAACTTCGCGAAATTTAAGAAAAAAAAAATGCTTATAAGGTCTCTGTATAAAACTGAAAAGCGACAGTAGAGCAATCCAACTTATAAGGTATAAGGTATTCACAACAATTTCCCAGCAAACATTTAAAAGATTTTTAACCATTGGGATTAAATGAAGAAAGAACAGAGGATGCCATATTAAAGGGAAAAACTTGGTAATGAAGGTAGAGGGACTCCTCAAAAAGCTCTCTTTTTTTTTTCTTTAAAAAAATGCATCAATAACCAGGATCCAGCATTGAAATATGAATAAAATTCAGAAAGCACTTAAAACTGGTTTAGATCTATTTATCAAAATTATGCCTGATCCCAATGTTTGATCTCTGCTATTTACAGGGTGATTGAGGTTGCAAATTGCAACATAACAAACATTCAAAGACATGGAAAACAGTCCACTAAGAATCTGTTGATTAAGATTTGTTGTTAATAGGCAGTTTACAGACTGTTAGATTGGCTTAATTCAAGGCTAGATTTTTAGCTTAATTCTTGTCTGTTAGCATGATTAAAGGCTGATTTCTAGAGCATAATACTAGGAGAAATGATGCATTGGTGTTTTATATAAGCACCTACATACTCTATCCATTTTCAATGTAATACAATGATCTTCCTCTTATACTTTATACTCTATTTTCCACCATGATTAAAAAAAAATAGCTATCAGCTAATTGGGATAAAATTGATTCATAATAAATGGAAGTAAGATAACTTCTGTATTTTGGCACTACTGACAGCATCAAGTATTTAAAGTGAGAGGCATATTTTGAGGCAGTTGAGAGAGTTATGTGCAACTGAGGAGTATCTTGTATACTCTCTCTCTCTCTCTCTCTCTCTCTCTCTCTCTCTCTCTCTCTCTCTCTCATCTCCTTATCTTTGAAGCTTATAACAGAGACATCCTATGGAAATAAGAAATTATTGCATGCCTTTATACTTATCGTACATTTTAATTGATGCTCCTATAGAAGCCACAAGGTCAACACTGATTTTGTAAGAAAATTTCTATTTAGTAAACCTGCAACTCTATGTTTCAAAAAGAGCTAGAAGGTAGCAGAAAAAACAAGACAAAATTGTTAACTAATTGTAGAAATGACACATACGAGCAACATTCTGCCGGACACGTTCACGCCTTGCTTCCAAATCCATCATTTCCTGAAGGGATGGAAAAAATTGTCAAACAGTGAAAACGACCATACCAAAATGTCTCTCAGCAGGAATTAGATATCACTACGAGAGAAAGGGTGTCCAGGATAACTTGAACATTTAGGAAGGTGAGTCAATGGTGATTTTATAAATAAATGGTAACAGAAACATAATCCACCTTTTTTTGCCTAAAAAAATTAAGGGTGGAGAGGAAGGGAAATGAATAAAACAAAAAATGAAAGAGAAATAGATGTCTATACCTACCTCTAGTGTTGGAGCCTTTTTGCGCTGCCCATTGAGCCAACATATCCATTCAACTAAAATGATCAAATGGTGAGTATAAAAGGAGTAGAAGAAACAATAAAGCCAGAGTAACAATGTATGCATAATTTTTCAAATTAAAGTGTATAATAAAATATAAATATATATATATATACCAAAATATATATCAGAGAGGCAACTATGCAATATTTCAACGGTTCAAAACAGAGTACCATTTTTGCTAATCTGATAAAAACATTCTGAAGCGAGTGAGCCAAGGCTGTGAAACTGAAATAAAGCTGTATTAGGCAAAAAGCAATTACCTGGAATAGAGGTTGGATCCTCGTCCCCCTTGAATTTCACCCATCTTTTTTCTTTCACTAGTGTGTCAAGGAGAAAGGGAGAAAAGCAAAAAAGAAAGATAGCATAAAAAGAACATTAGCTGCACTTCTACTACAGTCAATTGCGCGCATAATAATAAACCCACACAAGTTACAAATATAGCTTCATATTTTTCATGCTATATATCACATAGACTCCATCCTACCACCTTGTAATCAATTACCTCCAGCAAACAACTCATTAAAAAATTTTAGTATTTTATATACAAAGAGAAGAAATACTCAGCTCTCCTAACCAGAACACCTGCATTAGGGAAATGAGTTAAATATAGGAGATATTAGCTTTCATGGTTTCCATATTTATGAATTCATTATCAGACTTCAGATATTGTAAAAGAACTATCTTTTAAATGAAGAATGACAAAGCTTCAGGCTCAGATGGTTACACTGCTCATTTCCTCAAAAGAACTTTGGCATATGGTGAATGCCATGAACAAAACAAAGATTTTTAATGCATTCCTCCAAACCCCATGAAGCAAAATTTGAAGAATAATGCACAATAAGGACAACCCAATAAGCAAATCCAAGAGATAGAACACAACAGAGTCCATAAATAGTAAAAAGAAAATTTGACGCAATCTGAACAAAACCCATGAATCAAAATTGCAACATAGACAATAGCAACCAACAAAAAACCCCAGAGAGAAAAGAATGAGAGTCACTCACTGATGCCATCAACCTCATCTTTTTTAGCAAAGTAACGGTTCCCAGCTTTGTCCATTCCCACCATACTCCGATTGCTGAAGAACCCAGTAATCCTCGCGAACAGCTTCGACATTTTTCTTCCCCGAATCCAATTCAAATGTCAAATGAGATTCAATACCGTCACCAGCATCGTCCTCGTCGTCCAAAAAAAGCAAATCCAATGTTTATTTTGTGTTTCTGGGATTTGATAACTGTGCTCTACGACAGTCGTCTGCACTTTGCTGGGTTACAAAAGAAGGAAATTCAGGGTTTTTAGTTAGGCTCTAAACCCAGGCCTCCTATACTTCTCATTCCTTACCGGTCAAAGCCGGGAAAATGATCAATTTGGTCATTGCGGTTAAAAAGAAAAAGAAAAGTTTCTTTCATCAATAATATATGACAATAAGATAAAAAAAGCACTTATAAAATTTCAGTCTTTTTTATTTTAGTTAAGGAAATTTCAATCTTTTTTATTTTAGTTAAGGAAATTTCAATTCTTTGGATTTTAATTAGGTTTTCTTATAAGATCAAATCAATAAATACACTGATATAGAAGTCGTCCTATTTTTTAAATTTTCAGCATTCAGTGTCCAAACGCTTGCTTATAATATAATTTTCACTATATGTTCATGACAACCTCGAGTTATTATTGCCTGTCCTTTAAATAGCTCCGCCAATTTGCATGTTACATGAAAATTTGATTTCTTCTTCTTCTTATGTGTACTTTAGTTTTGATTTTGGAGCGTGGAAGAATAAAATAGGAGTGCAAGTAGTAGAGTCCTCAAAAAAAAAAAAAAAATCCTCATATAATGATATAAGTTATAAGTAACTCATGGAGTCATGGGATTAGTGGCCTGGCCTCCAACAAATCCAAGCAGGAAAAAACTGAAATAAACGGCAAGTCGTTCATAGGTGGCGGCAAGTCGTTTATGTAAACGTTGACCTGACTTCCTTTTCTCCCTCTAAAATCCCGGGAACCAAACAGTTTAGATTGACTGGTCCGGACGGAAATAGAAGCATTGGGGTTTTAGGCCTTGACAGACGGAGAGAATCCCGAACCAGTCCTCTCCACTTCTCCAGTCTATCTCCTAGTAAGCCCAATCAAATTTTCTTCTGACTATGCAAATCAGTATGATATAATTTTTGAGACATTTTATTTCCACTAACAAAATGGTTTTGCGGAAGTCCAACTACCAAAACAAAATTTTGATTTCGATGGTTTCAAAGAATTTGGTTTTTGCAGAGATTTGAAGGGGCTCTGAGTTTAAACCCTTTGCTCAATCTCTGCAAAACCCAACAAAAAAAAATCATCAAAACCAATAGTTTTGGCCATTACAATCATGTGGGTCTCTGCAAAACCTTCGTTTTCCAACACATTTCTCCCAAACCCAAACCCCCTTTTGTCCCAAACCTCATGCCAAAGTCTTCGTTCTCGATCTTCACCAACCCCATCATCAATCCACTGTGGTCTGCGTGAACTCCGAGTGCGAATTGATTCCATAAAGAGTACCCAGAAGATCACCGAAGCCATGAAGCTCGTGGCGGCCGCCAGGGTCCGAAGAGCCCAAGAAGCAGTCATCAATGGCCGACCCTTTTCCGAGACCCTGGTGGAGGTCTTGTACGACATCAATGAGCAGCTTCAAGGTGAAGCCATTGATGTCCCTCTGACAAATGTTAGACCCGTCAAGAAAGTTGCCCTTGTGGTCATTACCAGCGACCGAGGTCTCTGTGGTGGTTTCAACAACGCAGTGACCAAAAAGGCTCAGACCCGAATCTCCGAATTGAAGAATATGGGGTTGGATCTCACTTTGATCAGTGTTGGCAAGAAGGGTAACTCTTATTTTTTGCGTAGGCCTGATGTTAATGTTGATAGGTGTATTGAAGGAGGCGCATTTCCAACAGCAAAAGAGGCTCAGGCCATTGCTGACGATGTGTTTTCGCTGTTTGTTAGCGAAGAGGTTGATAAAGTTGAGCTTGTGTACACTAAATTCGTGTCATTAGTGAGGTCCGAGCCCGTTATTCATACATTGCTCCCGTTGTCACCGAGAGGGGAGGCTCTTGATGTGAATGGGAATTGCGTTGATGCAATGGAGGATGAGTTCTTTAGGCTGACAACTAAGGAAGGCAAACTGACTGTGGAGAGGGATGGTGTGAAGAAAAAGGGAAAAGGGTTCTCACCGCTAATGGAGTTCGAACAAGACCCTGCTCAGATTCTTGATGCCATGTTGCCTCTCTACTTGAACAGTCAGATTTTGAAGGCATTGCAGGAATCAATAGCTAGTGAGCTCGCGGCAAGGATGAATGCTATGAGTAACGCAACGGACAATGCAGTTGATTTGAAGAAGACTCTTTCGAATGCTTACAATCGGAAACGACAGGAAAAAATTACAGGGGAGATATTGGAGATTGTTGCTGGAGCTGAGGCACTGAGAGATGTTGAGTAATCTCAGGACTTTTCCTCTTATTGTACTTTGTTCATTTTTGTGGCATATTCTTCACGGTGAAAGTTTTGTGACTCACTCATTAGTCAACATATGCTAGTGCAAAAGCATCATTAGCTAGAGAGTTAATTGTAACGAATTACTGATAGCCTGAGTTCCATATTAAAAACTAGATCATGAAATTGAGAAAGATATCCCATTCTTGTTCTAACAGTTTGGTGCAATTTCTTCCTGTGTTGGATCATTTTCTTTTAACCAATGATTGATAATGCATTGCTGGTAGGCAGTACAAATTTGTTATTGAATTCACACTAATTATGTACACAAACCCTTTTCATTAAAAGAAAAAGAGATGGTTTTTCCTGGTATTTGTGATTTAGAATTATAGTTGTGTTGATTCTTGGTCAGGATTGGATTGGATGCTTCCTTAGTTCCTTGTGGATAATTAATTTTCATCTGCCACTTCTCTGGAAAAACTGGTTCATTTGAAAGATTCTTACTTAGGTTTATCACTTGGAAATTAGGCTAGCACTCCTGTGGCTAGATTTTGGCATTTGAATGTCCAAATTCAAAATCATGACTTATGGTTCTTCCATAGATGTATTAGTTTCTTCCATGTTTCTAAATTGTTTCCATGCACTAATGGGGAAAATTGATAGCAATTTAGGCTTGCTTGGTGAAGGACTCCAGAAGTTGTAGTTCTGATTTCCTCAATTAAAAAAAAATAGATAAAAAAAGCAAAAAGAAAATAAAGAAACAGAAACTTGTAGTTCTGTAGAAAATCACAACACAGACTCGACATATATTGAAGCGAAGAAGGTGTCTAAATGGGGATAACATAATTAATAGGCAGCTTTCCTCATCCTTCTAATATAAATTACAATGCATAGACTCCGATGGATTAGGATACATCATTATAACCATTTGTGAGTCATATAAACGTAAGAGAAAGTTGCTTATCTTTTTCTTGGTGGAATGCCAAGTCTTGGTATCGGTCTTTTTTTTGTACTATACTGCTTTGCTGATTGAAAAAGCCAAAAATTACAACAGGAAAAGTAGTTCCCGAGACTCAAAATTGACAGCAGAACAAATTGGCCTAGATTAAGGTTTGAACAAATTAACGGTGTTAATTAGAGTGTTGGCTGCATGCTTTAGGAGAGATTCTTGCGTGTGCCGGACACACACGAGGTCTGAGACTCACCATAAACAGTGAGTTCTACATCCATTCTTGTGAGAACTAGCACAGTATGGAAAAATTCTTTAATACAGTTGTTTTATACAAAGTTACAAACTCCTCTCTCACACTCTACTCTTCACATGCTACTCATGCAACCATTTTGTAAGCGGAAGATTGTATGCAAAGATTTCTCCATGGGGCGGAGGACATATACAATTTTTTGCTCTTTAGGACCCACTGCATACTTTACGGCCATGATGCATTGCACAACTTGAATCTGGTCTGTCATATTAATAAAAATTCATGGATTCTTTGCTAAGATTCTCCTTGTTTTTTAAGTAATCTTAGAGGTTGAATCAGTGAAAGCATTGGAAAATTGTTTCTGTCTTTGACATGCAACTTGATAGCCAAATACGTTGAATGGCGGCTTCTCAACATTGCATGTGGGTCACATTGCTGGACAACAGGACCTTCCAAAACTAGATTTCCCTTTCAATCGCCAATTTTGTCTTGATCCTGATCATTTCTTCAGTGCATGCATCACTTTTTTCACCCCTAAACGGCTGAAAATTTTCCATAACTGTATCAAAATTATTCTTTGAATCTCTCTCTCTTTTTAAGGATAGTTTTTATATGTTTATAATATGATTTGCATGCTTTGTTTACCTTTAGAAAAAATCTGATGTGCATATCTCTTTTCTCTTTGATTTGATTTTTTTATGTTTCTCTTTTCACTTTTTGTCTTTTCTTCTGAATGTTAACACCTTCTCTGTGTGCTGTTAAAATCAAGCTTGGATTACCATTTGCACTGCTTTTTCTTTATCATTTAACTATTTATGTAACCCAAGATAAATTTGGTTGGATATATAACAAGAGATTAGGGATATAGTCATGGGTTGTAAACTTAGTTAAAATGGTATTCTCTTTCATTACAGAATTAGTATAAGACCCAAAATGGGAAGTAACATGTTTTCTGAATTTAACATGTGCATGGCTGCCCCAAGCAGGCTTGAAAAAAATGTGAACCAAATCTGAGAAGCAACAGAAGGCAGAGAAACTTATTTGTTTATTAGAATATTGTTGTATTATACCCCCACGTTTGCAAGAAACTATAAAAATGAGATGATAACAAATCTGTGCTCCATTCTCAAATCCAAGTGGGCTTAAAGGAAAGGCTCCACTACTTAGAACTAATCAATTCAGCATCCCTCATTCCTTGTCTGTCATTAGTTGTTTGCATCTTTTTCATCTTCTTAAGGGACTCTCTCTCTTTCGACCAAAAAAAAGGGACTCTCTCTCTCTAAATAGGAAATAGCATCACCTGGGAAGATCCTACTGGCCAGATTAGTTTACAAAGAAAAATTTTATTTTTCTTATTTAAAAATTTTGGGGTGTGCTAACAATTTACAAAGTTAATAAAAAAGATCTTATTCACTGGGTTTTTTCACCTTTCTTCTTCAAAAGTCAAATTTCCAGGGACTAAAAGTAATATACATGAAAAACCAT
The DNA here is from genome assembly GCA_003254865.1 of Dryas drummondii. Classification (NCBI taxonomy): domain Eukaryota; kingdom Viridiplantae; phylum Streptophyta; class Magnoliopsida; order Rosales; family Rosaceae; genus Dryas; species Dryas drummondii. The sequence goes on from QANW01004037.1 coordinate 381,909, forward strand.
CAATTTGGAGATCTACAAAAGGCAGGTCTGTCTTATTCATTTCACTTTTCACTGCCCTTATGTTCCTGTGGCTGCTTGGGTTCTCCATAAAATCTACCGAAGTGGGACTTCCTCAAGCACCCCAGGTAAGACCTTGTTTACAAAAAATAGGATTCTTGTCAAAACCATTGTCTTCACTCTTCCTTATGCTCTTAAGTTCTGGGAAAAGAAAAGAAAACCATCTAAAATAAATTCTCTCTTAACCAAATTTCCTTTCCCATGTTGCAGATACCCCTTTGGAATCTTGGGAAAGTTGTGGTGCTTGGTGGTTCTCAATCAGAGAAAGGTAGATTCTTATTTCCCTCTACTGAAACACCTTTTGATGGGTATTATTGCTGTTGGGTATTTGTATGGTATCTTGTTGAGTAATCTTAAGAATCTCTCCAACTTGTATTCAATTTTTGGTATAACAATTTCTTTGGACTTGAGATGATCCACATCTAAAATTCTGGCCTCTATCAAATGTTTTTGCCGATAGGTAGTCAATCACCAATGGAGCATAGGAATGGCCTATTAAGGCAGGGCAGTGGGGTTTGGAGGTCCTTGAGAGATGGGGACTTTGAGGAAGAGGATGTTTGGGATGTTATAAAAGATAGAAATAATTCTGGTGCCTTGGTTAGTAGATCCAAGGAATCCTCTGTTTCAGTTCCAAGAAACCTCCCAACTGCTGCAAGAATGATACCAAAAGGTAGCAGTAACAATTATGTTAGTGGTAGTAGCTGTAGCAGCAGCAATAACACTCACCACGAAGCCAAAATTGTGCAACAATCAGCACCTGTCAACATTCCTGACTGGTCAAAAGCATATGGCCAGAAACCAAAGAAGGTCTCCAAGAATGGCTCATGGCATATTGATTGCGATGATGCTGATGATGATGATGAATTTGGGAATGATGGTGGGGATAGTGATGAGGGTGAGGAGGAGGACTATGATTCAAAGGTACCCCCACATGAATTTATTTCCAGGAGGCTTGCAAGGAGTCAGATTTCTTCTTTTTCTGTTTTTGAAGGTGCTGGGAGGACCCTCAAAGGGAGGGACCTTAGCAAAGTGAGGAATGCTGTTTTGACAAAAACTGGCTTCCTTGAATCATTATGATTCATAGGTCTCATGCAAGCATGATAGAATTGTTATTGTCATGTTATGTATAGAGGGTTGTGAATTGTGATGGTTGCTTGTAGTTAATGTTTAGGGTGTAAGAAATCCATTTGTAGTTTGTAGAATTGCCATGAATTCATCTCCCCTTTCATAATGTGCTTTAATTGCCTTAAATTCATCATAGCATAACTCCATGCACATCAAGGAGTTGCTGTGATTTATTTTCTGAGAGAAAACATGATTTTAAATTTGGCCATTTAAGGAGAAGGCCTTTAGTGGAACACGATGTATATGCCTCCTTCTCACGATCTTCCCATCATATGCATCGTCCAATTGCAACATATAATGGAGAGATGTATACGACCGTCCCACTCTAAAACTTTTAGGATTTTCAAGAAATTTCATTTTCCACAAAATGAAAAATTCAGTAATGTCAGAACTAAAATGATAAAAATCAGCACTGCCTTTATCAAGTACTCAAGCATCTTCATGGATAGTGGATAGTGGACCACAGAGCCATACATCAGTGACTCATTTACAGTATCATATCATACTGCTGCTAGCATTATGTTGTAATCCCCTTTAGTTCCTCACTACTGTCCCAAATGAATGTGGCCAAAATTGTGGCCAAAATTGACTCATATCATATATATTCATTTTACTGGGTTGGACCCAAAGAAAAAATGATCTCTATTTAATTAAGTATGGTTAGGTGGGCATGACATATTAGAAAATTCCACGTACATTGTCCAGACCAAAACAAACAGTGACATCACATTCAGCCCAATAAATGCTCTATTGGTGATTTTGTGTTAATTAAAACAACTACTGTGTTAGCAATAACTCATTCTATAATCTCTCTAAAACAAATACCCTTTACTGGGCCACATCCACATGGGTAAAGCGCTTTAACCTTTCAATGCACCCAATTATTCTCACTGCATGCCCTGCCTCCTAAACCATATGGAAGAAGAGGACCTCACCACACAGCAGAGTTTGGGGACTGAAAGAGACCTGCCTACTTCATGCTATTACTTAATTAATCTCTTTCTTTTCTTCTGATTGTGTTTTTTGTTAAAACAAATGCTTGAATCTCTTTCAACTCATACTGTTCCTCTCTTGAAAATATCAATTTCTGACCTGCCTAGCTACAAAACAAGTTTCCTTGGGCTTTCTTAATTATTTTCTTTGCTCCCAAATAATCCCAATCATGCTTTTAACTGTTTAGTCAGTGTACCTCTTTTGACCTTTGGGCTATGACCAAGTGTTGTGTATTCATTTCCTAACTTTAACAGCCCCCACCCTTATAAGCTTGTGAACTGGTCAGTACTTGTTCCTCAAATACCACTTTTTTTTTTTTTTTATCTAAAGTATTTTGTTTTTCTTTAGTCTTTACCAAGATAGCAATTTGGCTGTAGTTAGTTTGTATTCAGTTCAGGTTATTTTCATACTTTTCATTGCTGATCTTGGTGTTTTTCAGTTCTTATTTATTTTATGCAGCATAGCTAATTAACTATGGTCATTGACATTGCTTATCTTTTTTTTTTTTTTTGGCCAAGGACATTGCTTATCTTAATTAAAAGCATTATATATATATAGAAGGGGGACAATAATCCACCTACTTTCAAATACCCATTTTGGAATATAGAATCCCAAATGTTCTGCCTTAAAGTTCTGCAATAAAAACAAATTGATAAAGCTTTACATGTCACTTGGAGAAGAATATATGTATGCATGTTTACCATGGGACATTATATAAAAAGTTAAAAACAAACTTAGCAGCCAAATGGTAGATAGATTAGTGCGCTACATACTCACTCAGCGACAAAACTTGTGTATTTGTACCATATATACTATAGTAATGCTCTTCCTTTTTCATCTTTTATCTATTATTTTTTGCCTAAACTTTACAGCATTGGTATGTCGACATACATATTAATTATTAAGATAGGAAAGCCAAGTTTCTCTTTTCAACCAGATTATTTTTTTTTTTTTTGGGTTTCCAATTGAGCCCCAAAAGTTTAGATGACTGTAAATTATTAATTTATACATAATTTATGATAGGATCTCCATTATTAAAAAATTATCTATTTACATCAATCAACGATTATCAATTCTCATAACTAAAATCTAGTATCTTTGCTTACTCTTGAACTTGTTAAGCCCACCATTTTACCAACAAAAAAAAAATCTAGCATTTTGTCTCCTTGTATTGTTGTATGAATAATTTCAACGTCAAAGGTCCAAGACATTAAGAAAGCTAGAAATTACTTCAAACTTTCTAGGCTTTCATTCATGGAAATATTCTAATTCCTTTGAGTGCCAAACTTCTTAGCTCCTTTACCACTTTCCATTGATTCCATCTCTTTTCCCCCAAACTCTATTTAAAATTGTTTGTATCATCCCCACACACATACCATATCTTCTCAACTTCTCTATTTCCTCCTCACTTCCCCCTCCTAGTGGCTAGTTTTGCCCCACACTCGTGTAACCCACCTTCCTTCTTTCCACACGTGTACATGTAGTTTGATTGGTTACAGACTTACAGTTTTACAGAGCAATAGCATCTTACCGCACGTGTGATCTCTATCCGGGTCCGAATTGTCTTGGGCCGGGTCAGCTGACTTGGCCAACAACTCGTACCCAAATGGAAATATCCGACATGCTGGACCCTGGGCCTGTCGGTTAATGGCAGGTGCTCATGAGTGAAGGCTGCTGCGCGCATGCATGAGGTGCAAACTGCAAAGCAGCTGCTGCAGCGATGGCTTTTGAGACATTTTCATCATCACATGTGATATACAAGATAACGATGGACGGTTAGGATCATCTGACCGAGACAGATTATGTCCCTTTGGGCTTGGGTTGGTGTACGTACATGGGAATGACATTATGACAGCTGCAGCCATAGCTAGAGAGGTTTAAGGAAGAAAAAAAGCAACAAGTGGAGGGTGTGGGGCGAGGCTTGAAAGGAAGTTGAGGGACACATATACAAATTCTATAGGAGAGGGATCAGATCAGAGGTTTCTTTTCATTTTCATCTACATTGTTCATGGCATCTTAAATTGCCTATTTGTCATTCAACTACGTGTGGGTCCCCCATTGGTTGCATAATCACACCTGATAAGGTGCATGTTTGTTGTGCACCATGTGTAGGGTCCATTAAGGTCTTATTTTAAAGTGCATGCAGGAATATTAATTAGAGTTAATTATAGTAATAGTCTATGAAATTATTCTAGAGTATTACTTTAGTTCATAAATTTTATTTTCAAATTCTAGTCATTTTAAAAAAATTTGTTACATTTTCCGTCTAAAACATCTATGTGCCACACAAGTGACCCATATTTGAGGGGTATTTTCATCCTCAAAATACCCTACTCCTCCTCCAATGTCTCATCCAGCCTTTACTCATTTATTCCGCCCTTACTCATGTGTTGATTGCTTCTTTATTCATCTTAGTAATTTTGAAAAATTATTGTGTAAAGGCTGGATATATAAGATGTTGGAGAAGGAGTAAGACATTGTGAGGATAAAAATACTCCTTAAATATGGGTCACATACATTATACAAAGGTATTTTAAACAAAAAATATAATAAAAATTACAAAAACGACTAAAGTGATACTCTTGCAATAGTTGAGGGATTTCAAAATGAAATTGATGAAGTAAAATGATACCAGAGATATAATTCACGGACTATTTCTATAATTAACTCATATCAATTAATCCATTTTGCATGTATCGTGCGCTTGTTTGGGTAATAGTGTAATACCCATTCGGATTTGCAATAACGTACCGGTGGCTGTCTGTCTTATGTTTCCCCCTAATTACACAAACAAGGACACGAACATTATATGTATTATTGTACCGTACCATATTTTTGCTCTGGACAAAAATATACATAGTCAAATCTGAATAAAAACAACAGGGCAAGCTAGGTAGGTACCGAACTGAAATATCTTGAGCGTGGTGCCGACATAAAAGACTTTAGTAACAGAGGGATCGATATATAGACATATAGACATAATGACATAGACATATATTATGTTTTGAGATTATGGATTCAAATTGTTTTCTCTCTACTTATTTATTTTTTACTTTTAATCTTTAATTATATATTTATTTAATAATATAAAGCAAAAGATAAAATGAGTTTGTAGCAAATTTTACGTTTGAATAAAATTACATAAATCTTTAAAGTTATATTACACGTACAATTAGGTTTAAAATAAATAAAAATAAGATAAGTTGAGATCGAATATGTATAATTTAATTACACAAATCTAATTGGTGTGAGATTAGCTTCGACCTATTTCGGAAATGACTAGGGTTCAGCCTTGTCCAAACTATAACCCTGAAACTACCTAAAAGGTATGTATGTAAACAAAAGAAAATAGAGAAAATAGAAAAGATATGATTTGGGTTGAGGCTCGACCTATTGCAAATATTCACAGCAATACTTTTTTTTTTTTTTTTTGGTCGAACACAGCAATAGCTTTGATGGGCCCTTTTGAGCTGTAAAGCCCACTATTAATTTGAGTCACGTTCTTCACACGTGCTCCATGTGTACATTGACATCTTTTGGTAGCAGTTGGGCCTTCTGAAGACATAAGAAAATAGAGAAAAATAAGAGGCCACCTTATGATTCTCCAATGAATACAATAATATTCTGCACCTTGTGGTTGACAGTCTATCCTTTGATTCAGTACTTGTGAAGCCATGTGATGTAATCTTGGTTCAATAACCATTTTCTTCACTTCCTTGCAATGCAATTTTGTATAATTTTTGGGCAAAACGAACAACAAGGCTCACATTTAGAGGTACAGATAAATACTTGCATTTATCAACTTAAAAATGGTATTTGTTGATGCTGAAAAATGGTAAAATAGTCAACGTCGAATCGAACCACGTAGGCCCGTTGACCTACCACCGAGTAGATGACACGTCGAAGTGGGGCAAGAACGAGTAGCCGGGTCCGACCGGTAAGTAATGAGAGAGAATGATATCCAAAGCACTTTGCACAAGTACACAAAAGTGAGCGGGAAGAACACCGGTGTGGTGACGGCCAAAACTCCTCCAACGCTCAAGTCATTGTTCAGAGAATCTGTGAGTAGAGTGAGTGAATAGTATAATATTGATTGAATTCCCCCTTTGTGACAAGAAAGTACCTCTTTTATAGTACCTTTGGAAGAGTGTCAACCAATCCGGTGATGACACGTGTCTCTTGTGATGACTTGCACTGTAGGAGCGCCACGTGGCACCGGTCTCGAGGATCCGAGTGAGTTGACACGAGTCGGGGGCCCAAGAGGCTTGAGCTTGGGAGGCCGGAGCCTAAGAGGCCGGGGCCCAGGGGGCCGGAGCCTAGGAGGTTGTGGCCTAGGAGGCCGGAGCCTAGCAGGTCAAGGGCTAGGAGCCCGGGAAGGGTTTAGTTTTTTGGGCTTAGGCCCAAACAGCATGATGTTAAGCCTTGTGTGACTTGTCGTTATGCCCCGACGATTAATCATACGAACAGTATTGTTTTTAGTTCATTAAAATTCATGAGACATAGGTATTTGGGTAGTGATTAGTGAAGCTTATAGCATGTAAATTTCGACCTGGTCCAGCAAAAAAAACAAAGGGAAAAACTTTGGTCTGGTCTCGTGAAGTCCTTTTGTATCATATGTCCAACATCCAAAATTCTGTATGAGTGACATGTGTGTGCTGTGCTAGGTTGTGGATGTTAGGAAGTGGAAGCAAATTTTTCTTATTATAACTAAGAAATTAATTCATATATATAGCTCCCTCTTCTCAATATATGAAGAAAAATTTTTATGTGGAACTATAGTACTGTCAAGTAATAATGGATTTCAGTTAAACGATAATATGTGTTTAAAAAATGAAAAATTATCATCAAATTTGGACACAAATCATTTTTTAACTAAATTGTTTTGTTACCTAGCACTATCACATAATAAGAATAACTCCACACAAATTTTTTCCATGTATTGGAGATTCATAACTAATTAACTGTAATTGATGATTTTCTGTAATGGGCACGTCAATTTCATTGCTTTTGACTTAGAAGCATATATATCTCAAACTCATCATCTTCTTTTTTCTCGTTTTGTATTCATCAAAATCATCGTAATAATGAAATGGCCAAGTGTTGTAAATTCACAAATCCTAAGGGTCTTCGCTGTCTTGGAATTACAAGAGAAGAAGAAGAAGAAGAAGAAGAAGAAGAAGAAGAAGAAGAAGAAGAAGAGGACAAACTTCAGTATATATGCATGTAATTGGATGCCATTTTACCACTCATGAATCATGATAGCCTCATAGGCCTTCTATTTTTAGGGCCATAAATGTACTGAAGTGCTATGATACAAGGCCAGAAATTTACTCAAAGTGGTATAAAATAGTTTGAGGCACACAGGCTTCACAAATCATGGAGTAGTTAAGATGTTGTGTCAAGCATGGCCAAAAAAAAAAAAAAGATGTTGTGTCAAGTATGGAAGACTAAAACGTACAACTTGGGACATAAAATTGAATATAAAAGGTGTGTTGAGGTCAGTTAGGTAATTTTCTGTAGTATTCAACACCATGGTTGTTGGGTCTTGCTCAACTCCACCTCCACCTCCACCTTCTCTATAACTGCAATTTAGAAACACACCAAACACAGAATACAATACACAACAGAGACCCAGAAACCCAGTACACCAATCTGCTGTATGGTTTGGGCATGTAGAGCTTTTTGGTGGAGCCATTTGGGTGCTCATTTTCTTTGAGGAGCTTGGTTATTTGGATCTGACTTTGGGTCAATCAAGTGTGTTGACTTGGGATTGGTAATGGGTCTTCTTTTGATTTAGCTATTGGTTGGGTTTGAGTGAAGAAGGAGCGCAATGTCTTGGAAGAGCAGAGGAGCAGAGACACCTTCAAAGAGTGCAGTGTCTCGGAAATGGACCTTTTTGTTTTGTATTAGTTGTTTTTGTGCTGGGATGCTCTTCTCTGATAGGTAATTCTACTCACATAAAGCTTTGATTTTTGCTTTGAATTCTAGAAAAAAAATTGAATCCTTTTTTTATTTTTATTTTTCAATTAGTTAGTCTGTAACAGCAATTTGGTGAAGTGGGTAGCTTCGTTTCCCTCTAAATTTTACCAAACAATTGGAATTTTGGATGTTTTTGGCATCTGGATATGGGTTTTGTGAAATTTGGCATCAATTGTATGCCTGCCAATAGTTCCTAAAGAATCTTGATGAGTAACGATGGATTTTGAACGGTTTGCTGAGTTTTGTAATTAAAGTATCTTTAGTGTTTTTCATTTTTGTGAATAGTTTTGTCAGTATTTGAAAGTGGTGATAATTGATAAGTGATGGTGTCGGCAGTAGTTTAAATAGTGTTTTATAAGAAAAAAAAAGATTGTGTGTCGTGAAATTCTCTTTTTTCTGTAGAATTGGTAAGTGCATGTTGTTCATTGCAATTATCTGCTTGGGATAATTCTGAATTTCATATAATAGATCCAACTATTGAAATTTTAAGCTTTATATGTATGTTACTATATTTGTCACTGTGCTGCTTGAATTCAGACATCATGCTTGTACATTAGGTTCTGTCATAATCGTTTAGTTCAAGAGGTGGCTTTGTTGTCCCTTCTCCTTATCTGCCAACACTTCACATACTGATTACTATATGCTAGTTTTCTGCAAAATGGACATATTACCCATCAGAAACATGTTATTACTTGGAACTTTAGCAGAAGCAATAAAGTTGTGTTTCCTAAGTTCTATATAATTCCAGGCATGTGCTGTACTAATTTTTAAAAAAATTCTGGTAACAGAATGTGGTCAGTGCCTGAAATTAAAGGCATGGCGAGGACAACAGGGGTTGATGATGAAACACTGAAGTTAGTTTCTGGTTGTGATCCAACAACTGTGAGTATCTTCTATCCAAATAACCATGTCTTTACCTTTCCTTTATTTGTTCATCTTTTGAGTACCTTGAACATGGTGGTTTGTCAAATAATTGACATGTTGGTTTCCTTTCTTTTGTTTAGAAGGATCTAGAACATGAATCGAAGGATGTTTATGGCGAAGTTTCAAAGACTCATCATGCTATACAGTAAGCCAATGCTGGAGCTTTTCTAAATTTTACTGAATTTGCCACAATGTTATATCTTATAACTCTTACAAAATGCAGAACACTGGATAAAACAATTTCAAATTTGGAGATGGAATTAGCTGCTGCAAGGGCTGCGCAGGAATCTATACTTAATGGTTCACCGATTGAAGAAAATTTAAAAATTTCTGAGCCAATTAAGAAAAGAAAGTATTTGATGGTTGTAGGAATAAATACTGCTTTTAGCAGTCGAAAGCGTAGAGATTCAGTTCGTGCTACTTGGATGCCTCAAGGTTTGTTGATTGATAACCTGCTTTATTACATAAATTTTCGATTTGAAAGGGTCTGACATTTTCTTTCTACTTCGTCTTTACTTTATGATTAGGCGATAAACTAAAGAAGCTTGAGCAAGAGAAGGGTATTGTAATTCGCTTTGTAATAGGTCACAGGTGGGCATTTGAGTTCAAAGCTATTTGCTATAACACTTTTCTTTTGAATTCTCATCTTTTGCAAGATGCTCGTGGACATCTTTGATCATATGATTTATCCTCGATTGTCAACTTTGTTATTGTATCATACATAGTCATATCAACTTTAAATTTTTTTGCTACTTAAAAAAAACAAAAAAAACCCTCAACAAGCAGTAACTAATTTGTTTTTCCTTCTATCAACTGTTCCATGTTTAGTGCTACATCAGGTGGTATTCTTGATAGAGCTATTGAAGCAGAGGAACAAAAACATGGTGACATTTTGCGGCTGGTAGAACCCTTATCTTTTCAACTAGTTCAGTCAATCTATTAACTGACAGAAGTAAATATATACAAACAGTGTAGAATCATCTTCGTAATGCGTTGATCTGAGGAAAAAGCTAATCACAATTTGTCTTCATAAATTTCATGAAAGCAGGATCATGTTGAGGGCTACCTTGAATTGTCAGCAAAGACAAAGACATTTTTTGCGACTGCTGTTGCTTCGTGGGATGCAGATTTCTATGTCAAAGTTGATGATGATGTACATGTAAATATAGGTAATATGTTTATCAATGTCCTCTGTTGCTTTTGTAGGCATACAAGCATGAGAAATCTTTTACTTAACAAAATTATTTTTGAGTTTGAAATTATTCTTTATTTAAACTCATGTTTTACATAGCCTCTAAATGTTTTCACGATGAATACAGTGTAATGTAAGGAAGTATCTTTGTATGACGGTTTTGCAACAAAGTGGTTTTATTGTATTGTGGCAGAAATGTTGGAAATATGTGTCCTCAAAGTTTAAAACCTGGAAATTGGCTTTTCCAGAATACAGCTGATCCTTCCTTAATGTTGAGTTCATCCATCATATTTTTTCAGGAACACTTGGGGCAACTTTAGCTAGACATCGGTCAAAGCCCAGGGTGTATATTGGATGTATGAAATCCGGTCCAGTCCTTGCTCAAAAGTGAGCAGTACACTCTTAAAATTATTCCTTCCAGCTACACTTTTTTGGCATTCTTTCTCATAGCTCACTTGTTCATCAACAGGGGAGTGAGGTACCATGAGCCTGAGTATTGGAAATTTGGCGAGGAAGGGAACAAGTATTTCCGTCATGCCACAGGACAGCTCTATGCTATCTCAAGAGGCTTGGCTACTTACATAACAATCAACCAGTATGTTTCCATATTCTATACTGTGGTTCTTTTTGCTCAAAGTACATCCAACCTTTACTTATTTCTCATGTTATGCTAATCATTCAGGCATGTACTACACAAGTATGCCAATGAGGATGTTTCCTTGGGGGCATGGTTTATTGGATTGGATGTGGAGCATATTGATGACCGGAGATTATGTTGCGGAACAGCACCTGGTAATCTCTTATGCATCTGTTTTGTCCTTTCCTTTTTAGTTCTCTTGGTAAGGATGAGGGTTCCTTTAGTTTTGGGAAAAAAATTTTGGGTGCCAAGCATCTGATTAATATGGGCTGTTACATGTTCCATACCTCCAACATTGTGATTTCAATTATTTAGAGTGCCAATAGATCCCCAAGACTTGTTTGCGTCATACAGTTATGATTAGTTTGACTCTTATAGCAAATAAGGCTGAATCATTTATTTAGGTGAATCTTCATACTTGGTGAGTAACGGCAGTGAAACTTTCAGTATGTAGCACACTAGGAATGGGGATACTTTGGTGACTGTGACACAAACTATTGGCTTACATGTTATACAAGGCGTAGGCTCCACAGGCAGCCAATTTATCAATCATTTCACTTCCATAGGGACCCACTGCATTGAAATTCCAGATCAACTCTTCCTGCCAGGGCATGTCTTTAGTATAAATAGATGGGAAAGACACAATTACCTGTTATGGTTACCGCTCTTAAGAAATTAGAAGAGACAAGTTTGCTAAATCTGGAAAGAGTTTAGTAGTAAATAAATTGAAAGAGTGATTCGGGTTGGGTCTATACTAGTGGCTTAGTTTTACTTGGTGGATTACTATGCACGCCTTCCCTTTAGCTAATGCCCTTTGGATTTCATATCTAGGATTGTGGTATGGGTTGATTACAACCCCTTCATTGCCACGCTTATTATTTATCTGGTGACCAGTTGCACAAACACCTGATTGTGGTTTGAAAACTGGCACAAGCTCTAAGACTTACCGTGAGATCTTAGTATTCATCAAGCATTTCTTACTATGAGAAGTTCACCTATTTCTTGATCCATTCTCATATGACTTTCCTAAGACTTAAAAGGTCAGGGATGGTCATGAGAGGAACACATGGGTGAGACACACCTGTGTTAAGCCCTAAGGTGCTGTTTCCATGTTATTGGTGGGGGTGAGGGAGTTGTGTGTGGCTACCCGTTGCTTGTGCAGGCATAATAAGTTTACATGGATAAAATTACAAATAAAACAAAATGGGAAGAAATAAACAGTGGTTCAAGCTAGGAATAAATATTATGACAAAATGTATAATTAGAAGTTTATTGATGTTAATTGTTACCACAGATTGTGAGTGGAAGGCTCAGGCCGGCAATGTCTGTGTTGCTTCATTTGATTGGAGTTGCAGTGGGATTTGCAAGTCTGCCGAGAGGATCAAGGAGGTCCACCGACGCTGTGGAGAAGGTGAGAATGCTTTGTGGAATGCAGTTTTCTGATAAATTTTCTTCCAAACTCGGGAGGAACATGAAATCATGTAGATGGTTTGAGCTTGTATTGTATAGTTCCACACACAGAAATGTTTGTATCACTATATGTAAAACGAGGTACATAGTGAGATGGGTTGGCTTTCCCATTTCTGGGATTCTGCTCCATTTTAGATGAGGAGGGAGACCCAATAGAAAGCTTAAAAAGAGGCAAGAGATTGTAGTTAATCATTCTTTTAAGTGCTTCCGGGGCCATTTGTAAGCTAATGAAGCTCCATAATAAGTGCTAATGTTTGTGCTAGCTCCTGCTGCCTTGTACTTCATAAATTAGTGCATTGTTAATGTTAGTGGAACTTTTATGGGTTTTATACCTTTTTCATGATTGTAAAAGAAGCGACATATATTAGATATATTATTTTTGTGGTGATCTCTTTTCTTGGTGATGAAGCTTCACTATGCCACTGGTCAGTTGACTCAATTAACTCGGAAAGATAATAAACTCGTCCGAGTCAATACAACACGTTTGGTCATACGCAATTATAGTTTCTTTATGATGTACTAAATGTAATTCACAGTATTTATATCACAGCTACCTGAACCAGAGGCTGTAATGGCTTTGAGTAGGTGAACCAATTCTATTAAGTGATCAAGTAAAATGCTCAATTGAATGGATGGGAGAAGTCAGATAGGTTGCCAGTTGTCACCGTCAGCTTCGTAGCTCTTGTACCATTCTTTGGGTCGCTGATTCAGGAAATGATGCTTTCCATTACACTAAAAATTTAAGAGAAAATAAAAGAGTAATGCCATTCACACTCTCCACTAAGTTTTTGGACTCTTTATATGAGTGCTTTAAAATTTAAATACGATAAAATGTCAATTTTAAAGTAGTTATCAAAAAAAAAAAAAAATTAAGAAGAATTTAAAGATTAAGAACTTTTTTTTTTTCAATTTTAGTACAAACTTCGACCCTTATTCCAATCAGCTACTTAAATTTTTATTTGTCACAACATCATGTCCAAATTTTTATCTTGTCCTAATTTAGTTTAGTATATAATGTGACTTTAACATGAAAGCCAGGGGCATTTTAGTCCGTTAATGTGCAATCCACATGACCAGTTTACTAGTATTATTTACGAAAGTCACGTTATGTAAAATTAAAAAAAAACCCCTAAAGATTATGTCACCGTGAGGTCATGTAGAGTTATAAAAGAGAACAAAGATCACAAGTGACCAAGCTTTCACAAGTGCTTTTTTGGGACTTGAACCAAAGATCACTTATAAGAAATCCCACATGCCAATGCTCTCATTAAGGTCATAATACATCATCATTATCATCATCATGATTTAGGGAGCAAAATTGTTCTCCACTTATAATTAAGAGTTGGAAGTTGGATTTTATCAAGCAGCATACAACCAAATCTGCTTTTAATGATAATGGAAGGAAGCCTGAAGAAGTAATGTAGAATCAGTCATGCCATCTGTTCTAGAATGATCATAATATGATGACATGATTCCTGCACTGGAAAAGCAAACCCCACTATCTTCCCTTTCCCCACTAACAAGCCTCCATATGCAATATATAAAGGTGATGAATATACATATTTCACTGACCACATCATAGCGCTTGATCATTGAATTTATTACCACATTACCATTTTAGTCTCAGCAACATTTTCATCTCTCTGTCTCTCTCACTTTCTTTTTTCTTTTTGACAAGCTATCTCTGGCACTCTGATATATTAGACCACCCTTCCTGGAAAGTACTGCAAGTTTCTCTTCCATTACTTGTAAAAATGAGAGGAAATTCAGATGACAATGCTCCAAGCTTCACCACCCAGCTTCCAGTCCTTAAACTCATAGATTTCTCCCTTAGGATTTCTGTGATTCCCCTTAGCATTGCAACCATATGGTTGACTGTGACCAACCAGCAAGACAATAGTAGCTATGGGAAGCTAGAGTTCAGCAACATCATGGGACTCAAGCAAGACCCTCTGACCCTGCATTCATTTTCATTTCCTAATTGGATATATCTTAATTTCTCTCTAAAATGTTTCTGTTAATCAAGTTGTTGATTAACATATTTGAACTGTCTTTCAGGTACATGGTTTGCATCAGCACCATTTCTGCTGTGTATGCTTTTCTTGCAACTATATCCTCGTGGATCAGATGCTTAGTCACTAAAGCTTGGCTTTTCTTTGTATCTGACCAGGTTTTCTTTGCCCTTTGGCCCCTTCAATTTCTTTTTTGTTTTTGTTTTTGTTTTTTTTCATTTTAGACATAAAAAATAGGTTCCAAAAACTAGGATGTGGGTAATGGCCTAATGGTAAAGGAGCGAGTATTGAGAGAGTTGTAAACTCATACGTCCATGATTTGAACCTGCACAAATTCAAAAGTATTAGAATTTACTTGATACATGTAATTTACGAATGATTACACGTATTGAGAGTTTATGTTAAGACATTGTATCAAACCGACAAGCTAATCGTGAAAGTTTAATTTTCACGTCATCAAAAGAAAAAATAGGATGTAGGTGACTAAAAATTAAGTTTGGAGAAAGAAAAATAGCAGTCTCATGAATAATTCTAATGTGTAATTACCCATTTTCCTTTGTCATTTGGTAGAAGCTCTAAGTTTGGTCTTGATTTGCGTTTGATAGGCTACTAACATTCTAACCCACTAACATGCTCCCAAATTTGGTACATAAAGTGTGTCCTCGTTGATCATTTGTCTCATTTTCTTTTGGTTGCAGATTGTAGCTTACTTAATGGTCACATCTGGGGCTGCAGTTATGGAGATACTGTCTTTGGCTTACAATGGTGACAGGCCAGTTTCATGGAGTGAAGCCTGTAGTTCTTATGGAAAATTCTGCAGTAGAATGAAGCTTGCCTTGGTTCTTCATGCCCTGGCCCTTTGCAGCTTCATTGTCTTAGCTGTGATTTCAGCTTATAGGGCCTTTAGCATGTTTGAGCCACCTTCTGTTTCTCATAAAGAAGTGGAAGAAGAGAGAACTTAGATGGGTTTTCTTTCACTGGTTCTGCTTTAGAGGTTTTGTGGTATACATGTTTCGGATTGAAAAAAATATGATATGGGGTGGTGAAAAACTTGGTTTTGTTTGATTCAATTTTTTTTGGGGTACTTTTGTTGTTTGAAAGTAGTTCAGATCTCTATATATTTCCACATTAAAAATAAGAAAAAAGTTACACCTAACACAATGTCTACTTCAAATTTTCAAAAGCCTAGATAGATAACCCTTGGTTGGCCCATCTCACGCACAACATTACCCCTTTTATAATGTGAACTGTGAAGCACTTGCAGTTAGCACTACGGTAAAGATCTCACCTTTCACACCGAAAAGCAGCAATTTCCACCAACTTGTGGGAACTGGGAAGGAAGCACCGCCTATGTGTCATGTGATGTGTCCAAGAATTTGTAGGAAGGCAAGGCAGTGCCTAATCTAGTGTGCGACAGTCTTTGGCTTTTTTTTTTTGGGGCCATGGTCCTTGGCTTAGTTTAGTTTATCACCTTCCACTCCATCACTTTTGGTACTTAGAAGGAAAAAATTTACCTTGTAACAAGTTTATATATTTTTTATGTTTATTCCTGTTATTATGTGTTAAGTCACATTACATAGACTCATATTTTGAAGACCAAAAAACGATTTTGGTCCTTGTATTTTACCTCGAAAATAGATTTAGTCATTGTAGTTTCAAAATTTCAGATTTGTTTACAATCTTATGACATTTTGCACCTGACATGAACATTTTTTTGAACATTGTTTTAAATACGAAAATGAAAATTGAAATTGAAACTGATTTTAGAAAACCCATAGAAATATAGGATGGTCTTTCAATCCCCTAATTAAATTTTTCTTGAAAATAAATGGATAACTTATTGTCAAATTAAAATTTTGAGTTTTGTTAAAATTATCCAAAAATCGCAATCAACATAAAACACATGGACCAAATACAAAATTTTGAAACCACAAGGATAAAATTTGTTTTCGGAGTAAAACACAAGAATTAATTAATTTTATTTTTTTTTCCCAATTTTGAGATTTGTATTCACTAAAGATATAGCCTAACTTATGTTAGAATTTCTATTATCAATAGTCATGTAAATTGCACATGACCACAAGTACTTCAATCTATCCGTTTATAAAACACATCCCACCCTAAATCCCAACCCTTCCGTCCAATTTTATGCCCCAATTCGCCATTTTACTCTGTCCTGCTTCCATCCCAATCCTAAAGAACGCTTTCAATGTTTTGCAATTGCTTGCCAAAAAAATATATATATATATATATATATATAGATAAGGAGAAGAGAATGCAAGAAAATATATCTAATGTACATGTATCATGTGGCTATATTATGTAGATATGGGATTTTTTTGGTGATTGAAGAGACTGAAATACACTTGATCCAGTAGTAATGTACAATGTATGTGACATTTTTAACGGAAAAAAATAAATTAGACTTTATTGAATACACACTTTAAAGTATAAGGACCAACCAACTAGCTATTGATCTAATAATATTTCTCTTCACAATGTAGAAAAAAAAAAATTCAAGTTCGAATCTACCCTCTCGAGATAAATAAAATAAAAAAAGTATAAAAACGAAAATGCCTACTATGAAAGTTCATGAATCAAAACGAAATTTTGGTCAAAGTTTAAGAAGTGTTTTGGAATTTACTCTTAGGGCCTGTTTGGTTCACGAAATTAATTTCTTGAAAAATCAATTCCTTTATATTTTTCGAGGGGAAAAGAATGTGAATTTCATTTCCTACGTTTGGTGATCCTGTGAAAGTAAATCAGAAATTATTTTTTTATTTTCATTTCCATGTTTGGGTTGTGTAGGAATTGAAAATGAAAAGTGTTAATTTTTCAATTATAATCTCATCTATTATTTATTTAAAGAATGCCAATAAAAATGACATTTTAAAATAATAACAGAGTTAATTTTGTTTAAAAATAATAATAATAAATGATTTCCTAAGAGGGGGGAAACAAAATCCAAGCTGGAGCGAGAGTTTCATTTTTCTCCCAATAAGGGCATTAAATTTCTTTAAGTTAGAAAATTATTTCTCTTTCTTTAACTTATCAAATATAAAAATAAAATTAATTTTTTATTCACGAACCTCAAAATTTGAAATAAAGGGACCCTTATTACTGCATTGATCAAAATTTAATGAGCACCTAGGCCCACTATAGAGAATGGTCAGAAAGGATATCGCAGTCCAGCCCAGTCCCAATAGAACTGTACCAAACTACCAATTTTCGCGGGCCTCCAAATAAACAGAAAAAATATATATATATATATATGATACGGCACCGTTTGAAAAAGGTAAAGACGCTTCTCAAGTAGAGCCAAAGTGAAACACTTGCTTTCCCGAGAAGCAAGTAGTTGTGTTGTACTGTTGTGTCAGTATCCGAGTATTTTCAGTTTCCCAATTCATAAAGCAAAAGTCTCTTCTCTCTTGATTTCCAATCTCTCTCCCTCTCTTTCTCTGAGATTCTTTCCCAGATCATTTTGCTTTCTTCTTCCTCAGATTTTTTTTCGGTAAGAATTTAAAATGAACAAAAGAAGAAGTTGTTTCTGTTATCTTTTAATTACCCGCGTTTCCGATCAAAAACCCTAATTTGGTTCTTTTTCTATGTATGATCAGTTTCCCAATTCATCAATGGCCAAAAGCTCCTTCAAGCTGGAACACCCTCTCGGTTCTCTCTCTCTCTCTCTCCCTCTTTCTCTTGTTATATGATATTTATGTATGCATATTGATGTGATTGTGATTGATCTTGAGTTACCCTGAATTCTGCTTTATCTGGGGTTTGTTGATTGAAAATGGGTCTCTTGCAATTGTTCTTATATTTGGACATATATGGAGAAATTGCTTTTTTGTTCAATAAAGTTTCAGTCTTTTATTATTTTTGGGCTGTGAAATTTAATTTTTTTTCCCTAATTTATTTACCTTTTGTGCATATTAATGAGCTCTATGATCTGGATTATGGGTAGATGATGTTATGAGATTTAATTAAGAGAAGATTTGTTGTCTAGCTTGTTATATGAATATTACTTTTATGAGGATTGTCTACCTTTGATTGAGAGAAGATTGTCTACCTTAGTTCTGTAATTGAATTATTCTAAGCCTTGCTATTTTGTTGTAATTAATTATGTCGCTTCCTTTCTATAAAGTTTTTAGATTAGCTTTAGAGGAGTTATGGATGTGAATTATGCATAGAATTTTGAGCAGGTGAAACTGAACAGTTATTGAATCTGTGAGCGAGAATTTAAGCTTATTGAAATAACTACTCGGTATTTACAAGGGTGTCATTTGCATAGATAGTTATCTTTAGATGTGTAATGGTCATCGAAAGTTAAATGGCTCATCTCTCTCTCTCTCTCTCTCTCTCTCTCTCTCTCTCTCTCTCTCTCTCTCTCTCNTATGCATCCTATAAAGACAGCATGACTATATTTCTGATACTTTCTGGTAGATCAGAGCATGCAAGCTTATTCGTTTATACCTCTTTTTTCATTTTATTTTAATTTTTGTACCAGAAAGGAGGCAGGCAGAAGCTGCTCGTATTAGGGAGAAGTATCCTGACAGAATTCCGGTATGTATGTAATTTCTAATTCATCAAGAGCCAGTGTTATAAAGGCTCAAGGGGCAGTTTGGAGCTAAGGCTTTGTAGAGCCAAGCACAATCTCATTATAAAATTTCACTTCCCAAAATGTTTAATACTACAAAATTTAGATCAAGCAAAGCTTGTTTGAGCCTTTGGCTTTGCAAGAAAGCATATGCTTTTGTGTTTGAGTTTTACCTGTCAGAGGAGGCTTCACAAAGGGTCATAAGTTCTCCGTGTAAAACTCATTTAGCCATAGGCTTGAAGTGTGGTGCATTGTTATAGTACTTTCAAGTTCATTGTCCTATATTTAAGTGTTCTTTAATTGTGTTTTTTATCTTTTTTTATTGGTGTTCTAAATAGGTTATTGTGGAGAAGGCTGAAAGAAGTGACATACCAGACATTGACAAGAAGAAGTCAGTCTTTACTGTATTTATATTTCATATGCGTTTTATATATTTCTACCTTGGCCTTCTCAATATTTCTTGTTAAACACACTTTGTTGGTAAGGTCAAGACTCCATACTGACTTGCTTCTATGTGATAGAATTTCATGATTTTTCGTGCCTTGATTAGTTACGCCATGAGGCTTGTTTAATTGCACATGTGTTCCATCCCTAGCTATCACAGGTTCTCAACTCTTGATCTCTTGATATGTTTTGTACTGAATCAATCCATACTTTTCAATGTAGTTAATGGAAAATATGTTATCATGATAGTATGAACAGAAGAAGTTAAGAAGAGTTGGTGCTTAAAATGGAGCTGGAAATATTAGTTTCTAACAAATTGACTTTTGATTGTTGCACTATTTGTAAAACATTCTTCGTATTGTGAACGATCTCAGTCTTAGGATTTTGTGTAATGATCAATGATGGAAACAGATATCTGGTTCCTGCTGATCTGACTGTTGGGCAGTTCGTTTATGTGGTCCGGAAGAGGATAAAGCTCAGTGCTGAGAAGGCGATATTTATATTTGTCAAGAACATTTTGCCACCCACTGGTGAGTTTAATAATCCTAAATTGCTTCATATATTCAATAAATTCCATCTACTCACCTATTTTATCAACATGTATTTGGTTTTGTTCTGTTTTATTGCAGCTGCCATGATGTCTGCAATCTATGAGGAAAACAAAGACGAGGATGGTTTCCTTTACATGACTTACAGCGGAGAAAACACATTTGGATCATTCTAGGCAGTGGTGGAACATAGAAGGGCCCCCGCAAACTTCTGCACAAAAAAACTTTCAATATATGTTGAGCTTGTAAAAATTTGTCTTCTCTTCTTCTATTCTCATGAATCTTCTAAACAAAAAAACTTTCACTATGTTAAGCTTGTAAAAATTTGCCCTCTCCTACTATTCTCATGAATATTATAAAGATTATCTAAATTGGAATTCTCTAACCTCTCAAATTACTCTTACTAAAATCTAACAAAACACCCAACCTATACCCAACATAAACACCCAACTCCACCTCCACCACCACCTCCAAAATTTAAGATTCGATTGCACCACCACCGAATCAATCCTACACCTAATCAAATCTTTCATGAACCAAATATTAGATTTAGTGCTTTGAATGTAAGTTATTTATTATATAATTCTTTTTTAGGCTGACAAAGATTGAATCCCAAGTGTAATTTAACGTTGAATTTGAACAAAATGGAGAGAGTTCTGAAAAAAAAAAAAACAAAAAACAAAAATTCAGTTTTTGTTCAGCCATGTTTTACCGAACATCATGTATAGGAAGACTCGGTGCAAGCACTGAACATTTTCTTTTTATTAATCTTTTGGAATTATTCGATAGCCAACTATCAAACACATTTCTTTGTTCGATGGGTTATTGCCGAATGATTCAAAACATGTTTGACACTCATGTCACGATTCTAGATTTTTTAACATGTTTTTTTTTTTATGTTAAAACTCAAAGGATGGATGAAAATAACTCATTTTTTTATGTTAAAACTGCGATTTATGCATTTATTTATTAATATTAAACTTGTTTGCATTAATATGGAGGGTATTGTAGTAGGTTAAGGTTGTTAGAGAGTTGAGTGGAGTGTGAGTGGATAGTTGACGTTGGGTATAGATTGAAGTGAAATGTTTTTTATTTTATTTAATGTTATGTCTTTAGAGTCAATTTACAACAATGTTAAAGTATTGGAGATAGAAATAATAAAAATTGGGGGCTAAATAGTAGCACCCTATGTATTTAACCTCATATAAAATTTGAATTAATCTAAATAAATAAAACGAAACCTCATATGCAATAGCATGCTACACCATTTCTGGTTGGTGAGAATAATTTCAGAGACATTATGATTCAATAATAGAGACATCATAACATAATTTTAATGACCAAACAGTAAACTGGTGGCACTGTCCTAGCCAGTAACATTGTTTCTACATATGGTCCCAGCAGCAGTACTCTATTAATTTTTGATAATCCCCAATTACCACATGAGCAAATAACAATGACTAACTAATTGACACAAAATGCCTCATAATAATTGTATATAATTGCATGCTCATTCGTCCCCAATTCTCACTCCTTCAGCGCGCCTGAAACTCCATAACTGCTACAACCAAGAAATAGGGACTCGGACGCAAAATCTGAGTGCACACAAACTTGAACAATATAGAAATTTAAAAAAAAATAATAATAATAATAACATCGAATCCACAATGAATCTTACTGCGACGGGTATGCTTCTTGTACAAGATAGGGTAATGGCAGTCACGACATTTAATTGCTTCCCCTGGCTTTAAAGTTGTTTCCTCCCCACAGCCTACAACATCACAATCAAAAGGCTTTTTATTTTCAAAGTTCTTTTTATTTTCTTAGGATATATATATTTTCTAGGGAGTTTTCTCGGGAAACAAAGGAAAGTGAGTACTTGCGCAGATGTACTTGACTGGCTGTGGCTGTGGCTGTGGCTGAGACTTGGGATCCATGAGTGATGAGTGTAAGCTTTCAGGGTTATTGATTTGAGAGTTTTCAAGGGTTTTTGGTAAGCCTAATATTTTCTTGGAGGAAATTGGGATGCAACAGAAGAAGCCAAAACTAAATTGTGACTGTCTTATATAATAATACCAAGAGGAGATTTGATTTCGTGGACTTATTTAGATTCGTTATTGGCCAAAAAGAGCCAATTTTTAGTCGGATTCAGAATCTGTGGATCCTCTCTTTTATTTTTGTCAACTAAAAATTTATTTGCTCAATGAAAATTTACAATAAAGAAGCCTAATAAGGTAAAATTGATTGTGATTGGACTTTGTACTCTTTTCGATAGAAGTTAAAGCATAATCCTTTCTTACCAGGCTCATTGTTACGGGCTCACCTTTTACGCCTCGAAATTTGACCGTATAGCGCTAAAATTTCTCTGAATTAAGGCTAGTCATCCTTTCTCTTTGCTCTTTTTAAGATTTAGACTCATTCGTTACCTTTTTGAGGTTTGCCAACAAGAACTATTCATCTCGAGTCTCGCTTGTAGTGATTATACGATTATTTCCTTGTGCCAAGGTTCTCAGCCAAGACACTATCCCGATCGATAAGTTCTTATGACGCCGGCATTCCATTCTCACATGTTGGGTCTTACTTTATCTCGACCGTCATGGCTCTAAGGGCTAGCTCGTGCCCATAGTCATTTCCTCGAGTTGAACATGCCAGCCAACTTACAAGCATGCCACCCGAGTGAGCAACTCTTCTCCGATGCCCCACATTAGCTTTCTCTCGTTGGCACGAAGTCGCCCCTCCTGTGCCTACTAACATCATATATTGTGCATGGCCAAACCCACGCCGATGCCCTCGTTGAGTACCACATGGCCAATGAGCACCATGAAATCTCCGGGAGTTCACATGTAATGGGTGTGATGTGCATACGACGCGACATAAGAGAATTCCTCTTGTAACCTCGTGTGCGTGCACCAAGTGCAATACAAGCACTCCCCCTCGCTTGTACTGTCTGTGGGACTTCCTGTCCCACGAGACACATGATCACCCTCCGAGAGTCATGTGCCCGCCCCCTAGGTCCCCAAAGGTTCTTAGAGTAGCTCACTTAACGCTCCATGGGTGTGGGCGTCGAAGGTGGTGGAGAGCCTGGCACCATGTCTCCCCCTAAAGAGCATTTTATGTTTTTTTTTTCACAAAGCAGGAGGAAACATCAACTTGCGCGAGGAGTCATAATTGACCTCTTGGATTTACCGGTATTTTTAAATTTCCCAAATTCCAATCGGAAGACCCCAAAACAACCAAATTACAAAATTACTCTTCTACGCACGCAATCCGGCCACTCTTCGCCAAACAAATATCATTCTCTTGCCATTTGACCCTCCATACTTCATATTAATGTAACAGAAACACAACTCTAACTGCGGACCATAACACTCATCCATTCACAAATTGCAAAACTTAAAAAATGGCCCAACATAAATAAAACACAGCCTAAAAGCTACAAAACCTAAATACATAAAGGCCCAACAAAAACAACCGAATGCATCACCCACCGCCATAAAGCAGATATGGGCACCAACCACCAGTCACCACAAAGCAACCATGCATCAACCGCCGCCATAAAGCACACGCCACCACTAGTCACCCAAAAACAACAATGTATCACCCGCCTCCATAAAAGCTCACACCACCACCAGCCACCACAAAGCAACAACCAAATTCCGGCAAGATGACCCAACAAAAGGTCCAAAACCAACACCCAAATTGGATCACCCTATACAAAAAATAAGGAAAAACCTAAAAAAGCCACCACTAGATTTGCCATTATCTCCACAATAGAACACAACAATGCCACTCAAAGAATGCAACCACCACTCAAAGAGCCATTGTGACCCAAACAAACCTAACATTTTGCCAAATCCCCTCAAATCTACTATCTATATACTCCTCATTATTTTTATAAATCCCAAAATTCAATTGTACTCTTGGAATAAAATAAAAAACCTTTTTTGGTTACTCATCCCCCGCCAACATCGGCCCTCCCTTGCAACCCCCTCTGTTTCTCCATCTTTCAGTCTTTCCCTTTCTCCCTTCTCTTTCTCAATCTCTTCGATCTCTTTCACCGGACCTAATAAGAGTTTGGGGATCTTATCAACCTCCAGATTGTACCATCTTTGACAAGACTAAAGATTTTTAAGAATTACTGTATTTTGAAAAATAACACTATTCAACATTATGTAATAAGAAAAAAATTCTTCTCTTAAAAGACAACTGGACTCAATATAAAAATAGATTTCAATTGTTTCTTTAAATTTAATATCTCATAGAAATGGTCACGGTATGTTCTTGTAGCCCAATTCCTTGGTCAGAAGCTTCAAATTTGGCAACGTCATGTCAATTTGTATAACATATTAGTAGTTAACTATAGATTAAATGGAATGCCCAACCCTGCATTCCTGCCTCCAAATTAAGTTAAAATTACAATCCTCGCCAGTCACACTCATGATTTCATAATTCTTCTGCTAATTTAGTCCTCAGGGAATCATGGCAATCAAGACAAAGTACCAAATCCACAAGTAATAAATTATACATTTAATTAAATAATGTAGCATCCATTATTGATATAAAAGATAAAAGATGTTACTATCATATATATTAGTAGGGTTCTGCTCTCTACATACACATAAAACAACAACAAACCCCATCAAGAAGATCAAACAAGATAATCTCTGTTAGGGGGTTCAAAGCCTTTATTTTATTAAATTCACTGTAATAATTAATTATATACTAAAGGGGTATAGTTTGAACTCTGATGAACCACCCTTAATTAGCACATTCCAGGCAAGTTGTCCCAAGAGTCAGAGGCTGTGCCATTCTCTGTTGAGACTGCAACTGGGAACAATGAAGCCATGTGTTGCTGCATCTCAAACTCCAAACTGGCAGCATCTGTTAAGCCTGAAGAGTGAGTGCCATTGGAGAGCTGATCCCCACTGTCAGAACTGTACCAATCCGAGACCGGCCCGGTCGAAGGGATGAAGCTGAACAGCTTCGACAAGTCCTCGGGCATGGAGTAGTTAAATGAATCATCCTGCAATGGTTTGGCTTCTGCATGAATTGAGCGGAAAAAAAAAAAGACTTATTATTATGGTAATCGGATAAATTTTTAGAACAAGTTGAGCAATGTGGAGATAGAGTTTTTTTTTTTTAAATGCTTTTATGATTCATTCAATTTCATGCTAGGCACCTTATGATTTGAAGATGTACAACGGGTATTAAATGCATCAGTTTAAATCATTGAAAAGGAAAAAATAAAATTAAGCAGAACAAAGGGACATTAATGCTTGTGAAGGCATTAAAATCCCAGGTTAAACAGAGTTTGATGTGTCTGAAACAATGAATTTCTTTCTTGCTATATTGGGTCTATTAACAGAGCATTTATTTAAGCAGACCCAAATTAAATCACAAAAAGAAGCAAGAACTAACTTAAAATTAAGAAACAGAGGCTTTCACCTAAAAAAGAAGAGGTATCCAAGCTAGAGTTTGAGGCCTGCAGCCAGCGGCCATAACCATCCAACACACTTTTCTGATCTTCAAATGCACCCAATAGGCCAATCCCTCCTGATCTCCTTGAATTTCTTCCACCACAAGCAAACGATGCATCAGCTTCCTGTAATAAGTCCTCCAACAACCCACTATTGCTGTGAGTCTCATCTCCGCCTCCCCCGGCCGCCATTGAGCTCACCTTGGTATCAATGGTGATCTCGGACTGAGTTTGGGATACTTGGCTTGAAGGGAGTTCCGACTTGAAGGAATAACCCGAACCAGTAGGGGACACCATGCTGTCAGAGTACTCGAACTGGGTTCGGTTCATTGGCGGGAAAGGGGAGTTGAAATTACAGTGCGAGAACTTTCCGGAGGCAATGTCAGACATTGAGCTGGCGGGGCTTGTTGCAAACTGAAAGGAGGCAATGTCAGGCATCGAGCTGGTGCGATGAGTGGAAGAAGTTTGTGGGTTTGGGGTGATTGGAGGGGAGAACCCAATGGAGTCCCGGTAGCGTTTGTAGCGTAACGGGGTGGGGCGGTGGAAGGTGAAGGAGGTGGAGGAGGAGAAGGAAGAGGGGGTTGCGTCAAAGAGAGTGAGGGGAGGGGGCGGAGGAGGGAGAGCATTCGGCTTGGGGTGGTGTGGGGAGGAGAGTGGAGAGAGAGATTGGGGAGGAGTGGGGGAGAGAGGGGGGAGTTGGTGGGAATGGGATGTTGGGTTTTGGATTTGGAAGCAAAAACTTGGGTTTGTAGTGGTGGTGGTGGTGGAGGTGGGTGGGGTTAGTGATGTGGGTTGCTGGGAATGGGAATGGGAATGGGATTGTTGGGTACAGGATTGTTGAATGTCATGGGGATATAGTGGTAGGCCTTGGCGTTGCCGTCTCTTCACCCTTGTGTTCCAGTAGTTCTTTATTTCGTTGTCTGTTCGCCCGGGTAACTAGTAGCAATAGACAACACAAAACAAAACAGAACAAGCCTATATAAGATTTGGGTTTTTGTTTTTGGCTTCATAGCAGAGAATTAAAGCAAGAAGCACTGAAGCAGAAAGTCGTTTTCAAAAGCATTGGCATTTGGAAACAGCCAAACCATTACATGTTTCCAAAGCAGAGCATTTGTTGTCTAACAAGTACAAAAGGAACATAGAATCTGATCGAGCTAAAACTTAAAAGTTATGAATAGAAAGCTGAAAAAACAAAAACATGGGCAGCATTGGCAGCACCAAAACAAAACCCAGAAATGAAAATTGAATAGAACAAAAAATGAGTGGTGTACCTGAGAGGCCATGCGCGCCCATTTGTTGCCGTACTTTGCGTGGAGCTCAAGAATGAGTCTCTCCTCCTCGGGAGAGAAGGTACCCTTCTTCAAATTGGGCCGGAGATGGTTGGCCCAACGGAGCCTGCAGCTCTTGCCGCAGCGGTTGAGTCCGGAGTTCCTCTGCACCGAATTCCAGTTTCCCTCGCCGTGTTTCCTCACGTACTCCATCAGAATCTGATCCTCCACCGCCGTCCACGGCCCTTTTTTCAAGGCCTTTCCCTCCGCCACGTGCCCACCTCCTCCTCCGCCACCCATCTCCGCCGCCGACCTCCCCTCGCCCTGCTGCATCACCACTGCACCACCGCCATTGTTGGGGGTCATTTCAATGGAAACAGAGGAGAGAGCGATAGATCAGAGACGACCCCCCTACAAAAACTCGCCGGTTGGCCCACTCAATCAATATATAATTTCCTCTTGTGCTGCACTTTTTGGTGGGCCCCCCTTTGCTATTTTTGTTTTCCTTTTAGGTTTACATAAATGAATTGTTCCCCTTGTTTTCTTTTGGGTATTTGAAATATTTACATCATTTTGAGATCAATAGATTGTTGCTTTCTGTGGGTGGTTGTTTGATAGGGGGTATGGTGATTGATCTACCCCCTCTCTCCTCCTCTCTTCTTTGGTAATGCAGCTGCTGCACTGAAGAATTTTTAGAGGGAGAAAGGAGGAGGAGGTGGCGGTGGTGGCGGCAGAGAGGGATCGAGAAAGTGTTGTTGTTGTTGTTGTCGTTGTTGTTATTGCGCGGTTGTGGTGGGGGAGACCTGAATATATGTTCTAAGAGGAGTAGGATTGAGAACATCTCATGCCACGCTGTACCATATTTTATTAAGGGGTGGGATTGTCTTTTTGGGGTTCTTTTGTTTTAGGGTCTTTTCACTCACAGCCCAATGTAGCTGTTGTTGTTGCATGTGTTAGTTGGTAAGTGAGGTGAGAAGGGTAAAGACAGCTTGGGCTTAAGGGGCTTTGGTTATTTTGCCATTTTCATATGTTGAGATTGGTGGGTTAACTAGACAGACAGTGGCGTTTGCCAGAGTTTCGATTCAGAGTTGACAGACGACAGCCCATAATAAGGCACCTATTGGAGTAGGCACGCCCTGTGCGCGATGTGTAGACATCGCCCACACATATCGTGGTAGTGAAATTTGTTCTATTTTAAGAAATGCATACACAAAGGATATATGAGATATTGAGATGGGACATATAATTTCTAGGCTTATTTACATATTTGCATCCTGAGTTTTAAGTTTTTTCTCACTTTGCCCCATCACATTTATTTGTCTCATATAATTTCCTGAACTTTTATGTCGTTTCTCATATTGCCCGATTATGTCAACTCCGTCAACACCACCGTTAGAAATGCTGACGTCCACGTCTACGTGGCAGGGCAATTTCTTCTTTTTAGCCATAGAGGATCAATCTTTGCCATATTTGTGCCATGTGGTCATTTGTGGAACCCAATATGCCATGTTGGCAACCTTACCACATTTTTTTAATTAAAAACATAAAACTGAAATTTTAATTAAAAAAACAAATCTTCGGTTTGGATTGTGCGATGGTGGGTTTAAGGTGAGGCTGGAGGAGGGGCAGGGGAGGGGTTGGGCCGAGCTGGGGCTAGTCGAGGAGGAGCTGGGTCGAGCTGGGGCTGGGCTGTGTGGGGTGGATCAGGGCAGAGCGAGGGCAGGGCAGGCCTGGTTGCGTGCGACGAATCGGGGCAGGATAAGGCTGTGCAGGGCGGGGGAGGGGTTGGGTGGAGCTGAGCCGAGCTGGGGCTGGGCTGCGTGGGGCAGATCGGGGCAGAGCGANTCTTCCACGTCAGCATTTCTAATTGTGATGTTGATGGAGTTGACGAAATTGGGCAATGTGGGAAACGACATAAAAGTTCAGGGGATTATATGAGACAAATAAATGTGAGGAGGCAAAGTGAGAAAAAACCTAAAAATCAGGGAGCAAATGTGCAAATAAGCCTAATTTATATAACTTTAAAGAGTAAGTGGGTCGGAAATTTTTGTCAAGACTCAAGACCAACGTCTCATATACAATTACTTTGAGTAATTTTATGCAATATACCCTTTTAATACCCTATGAATTATTTTAATCCCCAAATTCAAAATATAACTTTTATGACTCTTTTTTTTTCTTTTTTTTTCTTTTTTCAAACCAAAATACCCTTCCGCAGTAGCAAACCCAGCAACCATGGCGACTAGAGTTACTGTAGGCTCTGTAGCAGCTGTTTCCTCCATCTTCTTCCTGCAGGCTGCAGCAACCATGAAGAGCGACTTCTATCACTAGCCAACGCTCATCATCTCCTCTATCCCCTTATCTCTAAAACCAAATCTGGAAAAAAAAAACAAAAACAAAAAAATTTAAAGTCACCACATGGTAGAATGTGCTATAGCCATGTGGCGATCACAAATTCGACCATGTGACGACCAAAAATTCAACCAGATATAGGTTTTTTAGAGAAAAACTCATTTAATGAAAAACCTATTTATAGGGTATTGCTGGGCGACAGAGGTTTTTTTTCATTGGATTTTGCTGGGTTTGCTGATGCATCTACTGAGTTTGTTGCATCTGCTTGGTTTGCTGCTACATCTGCTAGGTTTGTTGGATCTATTGGGTTTGCTGCATCTTGGGTTTACTGTAGCGGTGGGGGATGGGGGCACCGACGGCTGGGATGGTGAGTGGCGCTACGAGGATGAGGCAGTGATTGACTAAGGAGGGAGGGAGGGACAGTGGTTGGCTGGGGAAGATAAAGAAAAAAAAAACTACAGAAAAAGAAGGATTTTATATGGAGGGTATTTTTGACATTTCAAATGTAAAAGGGTCATAAAAGTTATATTTTGAGCTAGGGATCAAAATAGTTTATGAGGTATTAAAATGATATATTGAATAAAATTACTCAATTACTTTTGATTCTTAAATGTTGATTACATTTTCATTATTAAATTTTAAATTTTTCACGATTAACCATGTTATTGTAGTGAAAATGAACTCATATGGCTCACTTTTATTTTGTACTTTTTTCAATATGAAAGAATATAGCATAATTAAAAACAAAAGGCTACTTAATCGAATGTTAATGGCATGAAACCCATAAATGAAAGTGTATAGAACATGAAGGAAATGCTATGGAGACTACACTTTTAACCCAACTTAGTACGTGAATCATATATATATATATATATATATTCACATGATGATGTAGGAGTAAAAGTGTATTTATCACATTAGTTATTATAAATGATGTCCAATTGTTATTAACACATGGATTGCGACGTAATGTGGTTCACTAACGTTATTTAAATGTTCGGTCTCATTAGCATTACTCAAAATACAATAAGAGTGATAATTTATTTTGTTTTGAGGTATATTAATATATTATGATGTCAGTTAAGGCAAAACACTAGAATGTTAGTATGCCTATTGACAAGAAAAATACTATTTTATAATTGCAAATATTATTTAGAATCTTTTGCTTGAAAACTATTATTGATTGTAGCCCCTTCTTTTTTAGGGGCTAAGAATTCAAAAATATTAAGTGGGGCGGGGGGTTTTTTAATTTTTTCTAAAAATATGTATAGAGCTAATTGTGAGTTGGGGGGGGCCGGAGCCACTCAGGTCCACATGTATAGAGCTAATTATGGGATATTTATTCTTATTTTTTTAATTAATTGGTCTTTATTTTGCATTCAATATCTATTATCTAGTATAATAAAAAAAGATTAGATGTCATCCACTAAATAAAATATTTATTTAACAAAAAAAAAAAAACAAACCAAATTTTCATCAGCGTGAAAAGTTAATTCAATCAACGACTTACGCGAGGTCGTCACATACCAATATACCATTATAACTAGCAATTAGAAAACCTCTTTCATTATTAGTGGGGTGACGTATGGTTTTATTATATCTCTATGGAATATTTTTGTGAAGCATTGACAATATATATGTTGTCCTAAACTCCTAATCCAATCCATAGTCCTAAGATTTATCCAACTACGACAAACATAGCAGTTTATGACCAAAAAAGCAGTTTGGATTACTTGGAGCCAAGCACGGCTTTAATTGCCCCAGTCAACTCGTAGACCATAGACTTGAGATCAGTAATTCAAACCAAAACGTTTTTTCTTTTTGGTCAGAAAACAAACACGTATTTTTGCAACAAATTAATTTGAGTTTGAGGATGGAAATAAAGCGTGTGGCGTTGTTAAAAACAGAAGCAAAAGCCTGGCTAGCTACCAACATTGACTTCATTACATGACCAGCACATGCAGTATTATATAAGGTCTCGAAGCTGTTGAGTCTCATCGATTGATGAACTACGTACGTTTTAAAGTTTAAGCTTGATATTAAATGAGGAGATCGATAGCAATGAGTATTTATATAATTCTTATTAGATATATATTTAATGCAACCAATGTGAGACTAGACGTACTGAACATATATATGTTTTGCTTCATCTAATTATGTAAACTTCGAATTGATTGTATATTGCAGAATGCAGAACCTCTAATGGCAAAAGGGTTTGTGTTAAAACTCACTTGCATTCACATAGTTGGACCCCTATTGATATCGTCGTCGATCAATAAATTGCCATGTGGTTTTAGACTTTTAGTCCCAAATGTTTGATCAATTAATGAATACTTTTAATTTTCTGATATTTTATGTTATTGGTGTCGATCAGTTATTTAATATATTATTCAGCTAAGGAGTATATTTGACTTCTCTTTTGGAGTAGGTTTGTCTTTAGTAAATAGTAATATATATATATATGTTTATATGGCAAACAAATACATGTAATCATAATCATGACAATGTACGTAAACCCATCAATATATAAAAGTCAAAAACTATGCCGACATGTAATAGCTGCATTAATTGTAGAATTTTCCATCTTTTGAACCTGTTGATCGACATTGCAAAATGTTATGGGACAGTGATTACGTAAATGTGGCCGACCGTGCATCATATTGCTATGTAGACATTTTATGCTTATATAGATGGTTTTTTAATTAAGGCATATCTTATTACAGACGTAATAAAATATGACTTGTGTGATGCACTTTATATTGTAATTTGATATAAATTGTACAATGGGTTGGGTTGGCCCGAATCTGCACTGGCCTGACCCGTTTAAAATGGGTCCGGTTTGGCCCGGCCCGTTAATAAGTGGGCCGGGTTGAGCTTGGTCTATATGTATGGACCAGATTGAGCCAATATTTTCTATCCCATTAGGTCGGTCTGTCCCGTGCCCGTTTTGTGTTGGGCCAGCCCAAGCATGTTACGGGTTTGGGCTAGCTCGTTTATATTAATATTTTTTAATTTTTTTTATAAAAAAATTTACTATTAGCCTTGTTTTAATTTTTAATTTTGATTTTAGTGATGATTGGATAGAAAATGTAATGAAAGCAGTTGAAAATTCAAAAATTTGATAGAAAATGGAATGATGTTAAAGACTATTTGATTTATTAAACAATAATAAAAATTTAAAATAATTAATTTGGCCGGCCCGGCCCGACAAGACTCGTTATAGGGTGGGTCATGGGCCGGGCTGGGCTTAAGGTTTAAAATAATTGGGCCGACCTGACCCGATTATTAAATGGGTCGGCCCAAGCACGACCTGAAGCACGAATAGACCAACTTTAAACGGGCTAGTCAGGCCTGTTGTACACCTCTAGATTTGATCGAAGTTGTCTATTTTCTAAGTCTCAACTCGAAGATCATCTCTGCAAAAAATTAAAAAAATCGAAAATCGTTTAACTATTTGATTTAACTATTTGATTAAAGGGTTATCATTTCAAGTTTTTACCAAATCACTATGTTAATTCATCTATTTATGCAAGGACAATTAGATGTCTTGCAAGGATGATTCTTATATAAAAAATTAGAAAATAGACGGCTTCGATCATCGAATTATAATGCATAGCAAGTCTCATTAGTGATACCTCCTTTTGTGTAAAATGAGATATACTTCAAAGGAATGGCTTTATATATATATATATATATATGCTTACACACACATCAAACCTAAAAAAAATACATCCACATACAAAATATTCAAGCACTTGATGTTTTTTGAAAATAAAAAAAATACTACAAGAAATGTGAACAAATGCCACATTCATTGGTTGTATAAAAATAGGTGGCAATTGGGAACTTAGTCCCTACGTATACTGTCCAATTGCCACCCATTTTTATTAAAATTGAGAAATTTTAGTTCATATTACTTAATTACCACTCCTTTCTGTGCAATTAATAAAAGTGGTATTTGCTTACATTTCTTGTAATTAAAGCACTTTACGTTAAGTTTTTTTTTTAACTAAACACTGACATAAAATATTATAAAAATATATATTCAACCTAGTAGAATACTTTATAAAATGAGTGGAATAGCATAAAATACTAGAAAGTCTAAAACATATGGCAACTTAATGATCACAATTAACCAAATCAATTGGGTTACAACTTAATTTGGACACCTCTATATGAATGCAAGTGAGTTTTAATTAACACAAACCCTTTTGGGCATCAGAGGCTCTGCATTCTGCAATTAATATACAATTAATTCGAAGTTTATATAACTCTACATGAAACAAGTACATGTTGAGGACTAGTCGCACATCAGATGAGCTGGGTATCTAATACAATCATAAATAATCATCGAGTCTCTTCACGTACGTAATAGTTTTAGGATCGCTTTTAGAATAGATATTCAGTAGCATACAGTAAGTACATGGTCGATAATGGCCTAGTTCATCAGATGATCGATGATGACGATGAGACTCTAAAAACTTTGAGACCTTCTCATGGAAAGACGGGCAAACAAAATCTTCAAGCTTTTGTTTTGCTTATTCTTCAATCTTCTTCTCCCACCACGAAGCTGTTTGTGATTTCTGAGAACACAAACATCACCATCGCATACATAACGCTTGGTTTCAGAGGCTTCTGAAAAGCAGCTGAAGATGTTTGAGAGCAAAAGCAAAGCCATATGTTAGCTAGAGATTAAAGCTCTTGAAGCCTTTTAACAAACAGACTATGATATTAATTCTCTCTTAGGCCAAATGCATATATAGACTCGTATATATATGTAATGAAGTCAATGTTGGTAGGCTTTTGTTTTTATTTTCGACAACGACACACGCTTTATTTCTATCCTCTAATTCAAACAAACAATTAATCGTGTTGGTTTTGTGAAAAAAAAAAATTGTTGGTTTGAAGTTTGAACTGATCTGAAGTCAATCCGGCCGTCTATGGTCTATGAGTTGACTTGGGCAGCAAAGGTGGTGTTTGGCTTGAAGTAATCCATTTTCCTTTTCTCAGATGTGATATATTGAGATAGTATTTCAATCATTCTAAATTATAACACGTGTGTGTGTATATACTTATTAAGAATAAAATTCTATGATTTAATTTAAATATTAATAATTATACTCATATATGTCAACATACAAGGTGATTTTACGACCAAACACAATAATTTATCTTGTTTCAAAGGTATTTGCATGTTGTCTACACATAGCGTACAAGACATGACTCTTCCGGTAGGTGCCTTTATGGATTGTCGTCTATCAACACTCAATTGAAACTCTGGCATACGCCACTTTGTAATTAGCCCCCACCGATCTCAATATATGAAATGGCAATCTTCAACTTTCCACTTCCCAAAAATAACCAAATCCCTCTAGCCCAAGCTGTCTTTACCCTTTTTACCATACTATCAACTAACACATGCAAAAACAACAGCTCCATTGGGCTCTGAAAAACCTAAAACAAACAAAATACTCCAAAAAGAAGATCCAAGCATTCAATTCAAAGAATATGTTACATCTTGTAGTCTGAGATGTAACTACGAAGCACAGATCCCAGTTCTCTCATCCCCCAAAACATATATATATATATTTACCAACTGCCCACCACAACCGTACAACACCACCACCGACAACAATAACCCCTTTTCTCCTCCGATTCCCATAGAGTACGTGAGAAAAAACGGCGAGGGAAACTGGAATTCGGTGCAGAGAAACTCCGGGCTGAACTGGTGTGGGAAGAGCTCCAGGCTCTGTTGGGCCAACCATCTCCGGCCCAATTTGAAGAAGCAGGGTGCCTTCTCTCCCGAGAAGGAGGACATCATTAATTCTTGACCTCCACGCCAAGTACGGCAACAATTAACAAATGGACTCGCATGGCCTCTCAGCTACACCATCATGTTTGTTTTTTATTTTCATTTTTGGGTTTTGTCTTGGTGCTTTTGTTTTTGGAAACGTATGGTTTGACTGTTTCCAATGCTATGAAACCAAACAAAAGAACCCAAATCTTATTTCTGCTTGTTTTGTTTTGTTTTGTGTTGTTTATTGTTGTTCGTTACTGGGCGAACAGACAACGAAGTAAAGAACTACTGGAACACAAAGGGTGAAGAAGAGACAACGCCAATGCCTACCACTATATTCCCATGGCATCCAACAATACCAATCCCATTCCCAACCCATGTCGCCCCCTTTCAACTCCCCTTTCTCGCCAATGACCCGAACCCAGTTCGAATGTTCGATTACCCAGACAGTATGGTGTCGCCTACTAGGTCGGGTTATTTGGTGAAGTCGGAGCTCCCTTCAAGCCAAGTATACCAGACACAGTCCGAGGTAAGTCTTATGGTGGCTGGCGGCAGAGATGAGACTCAAAGCTATGTTGGGTTGTTGGAGGACTTATTATTACAGGAAGCTGAGGCATCATTAATTTGCTTGTGGTGGTGGAAACAATTCAAGGAGTTCAGGGGTTGGCCTATTGGGTGCACTTGAAGATCAGAAACGTGTGTTAGATGGTTATGGCCGCTGCCTGCAAGCCTCAAACTCCAGCTATTGGATACCTCTTGTTTATTAGGTGAAGTCTATGTTACTTAACTTTTAGTTACTCTTACTTGTGTGTGATTGAAATTAGGTTTGCTTAATTAAATGCTCTGAAATTGATTTGATTAATACATGCAGAAGCCAATAATAATGCCTTCTTCCTCAATACATGCAGAAGCCAAATCATTGCAGGATGATTCCATTAACTACTCGATGGAGCTCCACGCCTGAAGACCTGTCGAACATGTTCAGCTTCATCCCTTCAACCAGGCCGGTTTCAGATTGGTACAGTGAGAGTGGGGAACTCTTTAATGGCACTCACTCTTCAGGCTTGGTTGATGCTAGTTTTGAGTATGGCATGCAGCAACATATGGATTCATTGTTCGCTGTTGCAACCTCATGACTTATGACTTAAGGTGGAATGTATGATGACTCATGACTCAATGGAGTTAAGTGACCCAATAGGCCTTTCAAGGTCAGGAGTCCGACGGGAACCAAAGAGTCATACTAGAATTCAATACCGTCTCACAACTTAACTCACTGAACAGCTCAGGATCCGACTCACAACTCGACTCACTTTGCTACCAATCAATGCTATGAGACACTCACGGCTTGATTCACCCCTGACGGCGACGGCTTCTACAGTTTCTGACCCTTGATGTTCATAAACATATAAAGTAGTGGTCAGTTTCTGACGGCGACGGCTTGATCCACATGTACATTATAATAGTAGTGGTATAAAGTGGAATATTCTCAATACAATTACATTAGAAGGCAAGTTTATGAGTAAAATCTAAACAACTAATTCTCATCAACCTGTAACAATGTACAAGGCCTCAACTAGATTTATGCATTTATATTGTTTTAAGACCTCCTAAGCGATTTGAAGTTATCACAAAATGAATTATCCTTCTGCCGAACTTCCAAGATTTTAGCTCCACGATATGAATTATCCTTACTGCTTCTGCAAGTCAGTAATCCTCATCTAGGAAGGCCAGAACATGAAGTTCTGTTAAAGCCATCTCTTCTCAAATTGTGAGTGGATTATATCAAGTCGAGCAAACTAACCTGACCAAAGATAATCCTTCATTTCATTGGGCTTATTCCCAGCCAAAGTCAAAAATGGATAGACACCGCCTCCAAAATCATTGTCATAACAAGATCGGAGGCATTCTCACACTTGAACAACTTTGGCACAGGAGACAAAGTGAATCCCTGAAACAGGGGCCACAAGCATTTCAGCTCTGTACTCTATTTGTTCAGTTCCTCAGAATACCCATCCAGACTCAGAGTTGCAAAGCCAGGTCTGGCTGCTGAGAATCAACAAGAACACCAGAGGACTGTTTCACTGGAGACCCCGGGGACTGGAAACCAATATTCAAGTCAGGAGGAAGACTTTCCTGTTTCTGTCTTGGCTGGGTATGCGAACTGAGACCCCGCCAAGGGGATTGCACCTGAAACCTAGACAAGTCAGCTGCAGCTAACTGAGGGAAAACTATAGGTCGGTTTTGGAACTGTGGTTCATTCCCCATACTAACAGGTTGTGGTAGAAAAGTTGGAAATGAAAAATTGTTCTGAGTCTGAAATTGCATTGGACCAGAAAGAGGGAACTCCCCTCGAACTCGTGAAATTTGTGAATGAAATTCCCGGGCTGGGTTGTATAATGAATCTGCAGATATCTGACTTTTGGGTATAGTGGGATTCTCTGTCAGTTGTTTAAACCCTCCGGCCCCTATAGACATCCAAGCACGAGCAGCAGCTGCAGCAGCATTGCTTGAATCATCTCTTCTTATTGATGGAACTGATGACACAATGGATTGAGGATCAATTGACGATTGATTTGATGGTTTCTGTTGCTTTTGAGTCTTTTCGGCCAATTTCTTCATCAGCTGTACTGGATCACTAAGACCCTGCTCCTGTCCATGAGGAAAGTAAGCTGATGTTCTTTCCGTTTGACTGGCAGCACTATCAGATGAACTGATCATCTGATTTTCCACTCCTTTCCCATTAGGCAACCCTCGGGTAACAACACCATTAGAATCCGGCATCTTGAAAGGTGCAGGCTGCAGCAGATTCATGCTCCTCGCTACTGTTCCTCTGGACCTAGAAGCTGCTGTCTCCGATTTTCTTGGTAATTGTTTTTCTGCAACAATATTGGCATTCTTTTGATTCACTGAGGGTACAGAGTTCAACTCAACTTCCTTTTGTACCTTTTTCTCAGGTTCAATAAACCTGGGTTGCGGGTTTTGCTGCAGATGAACGGCATTAACTGCAGAACCCGGTTTTGCGCTAACAGAACCAATCACTGACGGTTTCCCTTCAGAGTAATGCCCCCTTGCAGAACCAAGAAAAGATGGTCTCCCTCCTGTAGTAGGCACTGGCACGCTAATAGAGTTCTGTCTCTCTTCTGTAATTGGCCCAGTAACAGGGTGCTCCTTAGCAGGAACCGAAGTCCTAAAAGTTCTATCATCCTTTCTCGATTCATTGTATGAATAAAACTTTGTAGCCAAAGCAGATTGATTTTGGGTACAATTTTCAACCATTAGTACAGGGGTTGGAAGTGGCTCGTATTCTCCAACCCAACCACGGCCAAATTTACACCCATCAGGTAGGGCCTGCTCAATCCTCTTCGAAGCAACTTTCCAAGCAACATGTCCAAGAGTTCCAGAAAAACGAGCCAGGCTCCTGGCATATGAATATTCTGCATGAAGCCCAACCTGATTCGAAATTTTAAAAGATATATTATTAGAAAAAAAAAAAAAAAAAAAAAAAAAAAAAAANGAAGAAATGATCTAAAGAAAAAAGAAGTCTTCATCACATACTGCAACAAGCTGCTTGATTTCACCCTCAAAGGTTGTAAATACAGATTCTGATCTGATCACTGGCTGATTGGATATGTTATAGGTTGCACGACGGTTCTCATCAAACACAGATGGCTTCCTCCCGGCTTTAGATGGCAAAACCTTCCCTAGACAATGCACAACAATCAGGCAATTAGATAATTCTCTCCTAAGTGATAACAATATGACAAATAAGCTACCCTTTTTGAGCTAAGATAATGTGTGTTTATCAACTAGTACCTCAAACTGACAAATATTAGACAGGAGAGAGAAAAAACAACTTTGCATATCTAGTCCAATACAATGACAGCAATTGTAAGATCCACGCATTCCTTTATGCATTCCTTTATACAGGCAGATATAAAGGCAGAAAAAATAAACACTTAATTGCACCTGATAATTCTTCTGTCTTCTCTAGATTGGCTTCCTTCAAGGAGGAATTACCCTCTACAGGTCCATCAATGTTGCTGGGTCTCTCACAACCACTACCTTGTGTTGGATGGGAACTGTTCTGAACATCTCCAGCAGTGGCAAGAGTGGCACCTGAGGAGAAATCAGAGCCGATGGGATCCTGTAATGTTCGGCACAGAGGCTTCTTTGTCTGTTTCTTGACCAAGGAATTGGACTTTGTTTTCTGCACTAATTTCAGCTCCTTTTCTGAGCGTTCAAAGTCAATTCTTAACCTCTCAAATTTTTTCCTTGCCAGCTCTTGAATGGAACATGCCTTTCACAAATATCAGAATCCAACAGTAAGAAACAAACAAGATGGAGAAACAAGAAATTTAGACGGCAAAAGCCAATTACCTGTTTATAGTATATCGTCTCAGGTGAATTGTATTGCATTGCATTTGAACATATTAAGAAAACATCGCTCTGCAACAAAGAGGACCAAGTTACCAAGATAACAAGACACTCCTTTCCTCTTTAAACATAATTTCATGGGAAGGGTATTAGAGAAAGAAGAATCTTAACAAAGAACAAATAATTTGAGGAGTGAATTAATGCACTTTTCTCTTTTGTCCCCTTTTCAATTAAGCAAAAAGCATGAATATATTCAAAGAATGGCAATTACACATCTTTGGATTAAAGTTAGAAACATTACGGATCACACTTTCAAACCTGTTTTGATAATGAATGTAATCATCTATTGGAAAAATAATGTGAAAACAAGGGAGAAGAGAGAGAGAGCGCTATGAAAAAAAATGATGAGGCAGTTACTAGAATAGCAAAGGTTATTTATACAAACAGATGTGGTGGCTAAAGATGGCATGTCATGTTTATCACACTACCCCACCTCCCCCACCCCAGGTGTATTTGGTGATACTACATGCAACCGGTGGATTTTCATTATTTTCACCAAAATAAAGCAGAAGCAAGATAGGGATACAATTCACAATGAGGAAGAAAATGTGATGGTGTGCTCCTTTTTCTATAGGAACTGATGGTGTGCTCCTTTAAAAAAACACTTCCACTTTTAGTCAACCAAAATGGATCTAAGAGAGAACTAACCAACTTTGAAGCAAAAGATCGGCTATCACATTTCAGATATAATGCAACCATCCAGCATGAGTTTGGCTAAATAATTTCACTCCAACCCTCAGAAAGCTAAATGTGAGATGTTTTAGGAGATTTCCCCCAGCTACATTGGATGGACAAGGCAAATACGATATCAAAATTCCCATACTCAATTGCATTCCCAAGAAAATTGCAAGCAAAATGCAATCTTATATTAGATTCAAGATATTGGGAAATCATAGCCAAATTATTTCCCAATCAACTCTAGCCTGACCCCAGTAAATTCTGAAATTCTATCACTACCAATTTGCGGAGACTCCAAGTTCTTGCACCCTAATATTTTTTAAAGAAGCCGATGCTAGTGGCCATACAACAGAGCATAACTAAATCTTGAATGAATTGAAAACTGAGGAACTTTAAAACTAACAATCCAACTCTTGCAATTCACTTGCATAAAAGGATTAGTAAGAGTACATAGCTTAAGTATTATATAAGTACCCACCTCAAATTGTTCCAGTGTAGAATATGATCCATCTGCCAACTGCTTTCTCACCGTGGCGAAGTCCATGGGATGCTCGATGACATCATGATAGTCGGGAAGCTACAATATTAAAAATGATATCAAACTCTGACCCAAAAGATAAAGAGTTTCCAAAAAACATACTAAACCATTCCATGGTAAAACTTCACGCACCTCTTCAGGATCAACTGCTTCTGCATACACACCATAAGTGTCCTTCCTGTGTCACAATGAGATGTTAGCATCAGAAATGAAGCCCATATAGCTTGCAATTAACAAGAAGAAACAGAGGGCAAAAATTTGAGGCCCAATACTTTTGAAGCTTGTCAAGAATCAACTCCAACGTTTTCTTAACCAGCAGTGGAATCCCAGACTGAGGATCCGAAGGTGTCCCTGAACAAACACAACAAAAAATCAAAAACCCCATATCAAATTCACACCTCAAAAGACAAAATAACCAAGACCCATATGACCATAAAAGAGAAAAATCAAAATGCAATAAACTAAAACCGAACCTGGAAGAGAACCGAGGCGCTTAGAGTCTGCTGCATTTCGACCCCTCTCCTGTCAAAATCCATAGGCCCCATGAAAACCCACAAAAATAAATAAATGGTAGTACAGAAAAAAAATGTAAAAGGCAAGAAAGAAAGAGAGACTGCGTTAATGAAATAATGAGACAGAGACAGGGACAGATAAGGCAGACAATGTGTATTTAGAGAAAGAAAGAGAGGTGGGTGTAGAGAGAGAAAGGTGGGAGCGTGATCAGATTCGTGTTGGTTATTCACAGTTGACTCTCTCTCTCTCTCTCTCTCTCTCTCTCTCTCTCTCTTTCTAACCGTTAATTTCGACACACTCGACACAGAGTGAGAGAGGAGCTAGAGAGAGAGTAATATAGAAGTCTGGACCAATGAGAAAATATATACTGAGCTGGACAGACACAGAGACACACTATCTCTCTCCCACTTCAACACTTGTTCTTCTTCTTCTACATCAAATCATTCAAATCCTACATTGATGCTACGCTGTGTTTATATAGCCTATACCTACATACCTCACAATCATCATCACCACAACCACCATCATTTTCATCATCATCTTCTTCTTCTTCGTCTTTATCCGCATCATCGCCGCCGTTAATCAGGCGCTTCTTCAACGGCTTCCTCTCACTCTCATCCTCCGACGCAGACTCCTCATGCGGGGCGTGGGAGTCACACGCCGCCATCCCCTCTCCGCCGCCCTGATTCAACTTCACCACCAGCTTAAGCTTCTTCTCCCTCCTCCTCTCATCCTCTTCTTCGTCCTCGTCCTCGTAGTCGTCCTCGTCCAGGTAGTCGTCGTAGTCTATGTTGTACTTCACATTTCGGCGCCGGAGGCTCCGCCTGACGTCCGGCTCTTTCGGCGCCGGCGACTCGCCGGACCGGCGAGCCAGATCTGCCTTCGATGGCCTTCCCTTCTTCTTCCTCCTCACGATCTGACCCATAGCCTTTTTCTCTCTCTCACCCTCACTCTCCCACTCTCTCTCTCTATCTCTCTCACTCTACTTTCTCTCTCTAAAAACCCAACTCTGTTTCTCTCTCTATCTTTTGCTTTGGCTCCATTATTTTCGATGCCCGTGGCTTGGCCTTTTCGAAAGGGGCGCTGTATGTGCCTCCGAGCCTCAGGTTCGGGCGCGAGTAGGTCAATAAATCATTGATTTTTTTTGCTTCTGTTTGGACAAAAACGGCTTCAGTGGCTAAGAAATACGGCGTTTGGTGCTGCCCGTTGCCCGGACGATGCTTGCGTGCTGCCCGCGTTATTGCCGTCACTTTGGCTTTTCCTATTAGATAGGGAGATGCTTGGCGCGTGATTTTACGCTCCAAAACTTTTTGTAAACAAGGAAAGGAAAAAATATGCGTGTTCATATTGTAGTTATATACTGTATAATATATTACAACTTTTACCAAGCACAAAAAAGAATATTATATTTTTGAGGGAAAAAATAAAATTCAGGCATAAATTCAATTTAGACACATTACTATATATGTTATTTTAACGGAGTCCATCAATTTTCAAATATTTCAAATATATACTTGATTTATTATATAAATTGAAAAATAAAATTTCGTCCATTAATTTATTGAGAGATCAGTTAAATGTCAGCTTGTTTTTTACTAACGGAGATTAATTGACGACGTGGCACCAACTCAACATAAATTTCCCGCAAAATGAGCAACACATGTCGATAATTTAATAATAATAATAATAATAGAGAGAGAGAGAGTTTGTGGGCCCGTATTAGGGGTTAGGTGGACTCGTGTCGCTCATTTGGCGGGAAATGAGCGATACGGGTCCACCTAACCCCTGACACGGGCCCACAAACTCTCTATTTCTATTATTGTTATTAAATTGTGGGCTTGTGTCGCTCTTTGGTGGGAAATGTTTGCTGAGATAGCGCCACATCGCGAAGTAATCCCGGTTAGCAAAAGTTAAGCTGTCATTTAACTAATCTTTCAACGAATCAATGGACAAAAATTTATTTTTCAATTTAGATAATAGATCGGATGTATGTTTGAAATCTTTAAAGTTCATGAATCCCGTTGAAATAGTTTATATAGTTACATGTCTAAATTGAATTTATGCCTAAAATTTATAATTTTGGGAAATCAAATATGCTATTGAATATGTTCTTGCAAAAA
The DNA here is from genome assembly GCA_003254865.1 of Dryas drummondii. NCBI lineage: Eukaryota > Viridiplantae > Streptophyta > Magnoliopsida > Rosales > Rosaceae > Dryas > Dryas drummondii. Next base: position 425,063 of record QANW01004037.1, read on the forward strand.
TTTGAATTGATCTTCTAACTTTTGAAATGCTAATGCTAACCTTATTGGTATTTTATTCGAAGAGTAATTTTAAAAATCGTCTTCCTTATTCATCAATATTTATAACTAAAAAAAACATTAAAAAAAAAACATTTTGGAAAGATTTTATTATAGACTTTGACAAGGTTGTCATGGATTTAAGTCGAGGAAATTGCGACACCACAAGTTTGTGTAGTGTTGAATCCCACATCGATTGTGTATAGGATTGTCACTTGGTTTGGTTTATGAACAAACTAACTACTAACTGAAGATATTTTTTTGGTAAATTGATTTTCATAATTTGAAATCGAAAAAAAAAAATTGCATTTTTTCGATTACCAACTATAAGAATATAGAAATATATAATATCATCAATAATGTGAGTTAAGATATAGAGTCATTATTTAATAAAGTAAAAATGACATATTTTTTAAAATTAAGGACCTCATTGCTAAATAAATAAAAATAATTTATTATCTTTAAAGTAGTAATGTTAGTTGTAATAGTATTATTAGAAAATTAGGATTAAATACCAACTCTTAATAATTTTTTGATATAGCATGAAGACTATATAATGTTTCAATTGAACTATTAAATTTAAATGTAGTTTTTTAGATTAGGTCACAAATATGTTAGCCCCTTTGATTTGAACCTTTTCCATTTGACATTTTCGTCTTTTGGCCCATATATGATGGGTGTTAATTAAAATTTATAAAGTTTTAACAAAATTGTCTTTAAGGCTTTTATATTATCTTGAAAATTTGCTAATGTAGTTTCAACTTCACATTTAATTGTGACTGTACGACACTCACAACTTCAAATTTAGTTGTGACTGAACGACAGTCACATTTAAGTTGTGAGTAAACCACAGTTACATCTAAGTTGTGAGACAGTCACAGTTAAGTTGTGACTTAGTTGAATTTTTTTTAGAAAAATTATACTACAATATAGTATAAATAGAGGTCAAAATAATATATAATATAGTGGTGTGAGTTGTCTTTTTCAATTTACCAAAACAGTCACAGTTAAGTTGTGACTTGATTGATTTTTTTTTAATACAATATAGTATAAATTAATGTAATATTTATGATGTAATATTATTTTTATTTTTTTATTATAGTGGCATGTGATATAATATTTGTAAATTCTAATACCTTTTACTTTAGTATTTTGTTTGACTTTTCAATTAGTACCTAATCTAAAATGCTATTTAATTTTAGTACCTAAACTAAAAAATTATTGAAATTGAATAGTTAAAATCAATAGACCTTAGTATTATTAGTACTATGATATATTACTATATAGTATTAGTATGATTATTACAATTAATAATTTATCAAATTATATATATAAATTAAAAGTATTTGTATAGTAGTATATATTTAAGTAGTAGTATGAGAAAATAAATTGTTGTAATGTATAATAGTTATGACAAAGTGTTTCATAAACTTATCTAATAGATATCTATAGGATATATATTTTGCATCATATTTAATTAAAGTGTAATTTATATTATTATAATTAAATAAAAAATTAAAGATAAATTGAAAATAAACCAAAGATAAATTAAAAGTATAAAATTCTGACATTACCGAAATTGAACGAAAATCAAAATTATCAAAAGTTAGCAAAATTGAAATATATTAAAATAAAAAAAAAGTAAGAATTTGCGAAACAGGATAAAACAAATAAGAACTACATTAAAAAAGATTATTTAGTGTATATTCTCAATCGAAAAACACCGAAATTTGTGATTTGGTTTTAGCAAAGCTCATTACCGATTCTAAGGAATGTCACCATGGTATCTAAGCTGTGTACTCGATGACTAGCCTAATTAAGACAAATAGTTGTAAAGCTTCTTGGTTTTCCTTTTTAAGACCCTTTAAACATGAATGGATTACAAAGTCAAACATGGCAATTGACATGATAGGGGCAAATGGGCAATTGTGGAACCACATGGAGTAAGTTTCGAGTCTTTGGACTTCGGAGTGGCAACACGCACTTTTAAAGAAAGTAGACAAAATTTTCTGCGTTGTCAACAATTGAAACAATTGAAATTTGAAAGAGGACCGCCGTAACCTAATCATTGTCCATTTTGCACTCGAACTTAGCAAGCCAACTTGCACTAAGTTGCAATGGATTCATTGGACATTTCACCCAAATTCTTTTCTTTCTACAATTCTATTTCGTTAATCTCGGTACAGTCCTTGCTTCATCACAGCCGTTGATCATCATTGAGTGATGATTGGGCGATTTCACTTGAATAGGATCAACGGCTGTGATATGATTTAAAGACCATTTACCCGAACCTATTATGACCGGTGATGAGGTTATGAACTTGTGATAAAGTAGGCCATGAGTGATGAGTGGTATAAAGTTATAAACGAGTAAAATTTAGAGTGCTGCCCTTAAATTTCTTTTTGCACACCATTTCCTCACTTTTTCTCACTTCACACCCTCACACTTCTCCTACAATTAACATTTCTCATATACACACCCCTCCCAATTACCAAAATATCTCAACTTATACACACCCCCCCCAAAACCCAGACAACACACACCCCACCCCGACACCTCCCTCAACCACCCCCACCGTCGGCAAGGTCGCCGGCGGCTCAACCCTTCCCTTCTCTTCTCTCTCTCCCCCTCTCCTTTCCTTTTTCTCCTTCCATTTCTCTTCTTCCCTCTGCCATCGCCCTCCCCTCCCCCTGCCACACCCCCACAGCCCACCCCCACAGACCACAAACTTCCATACACAACCCACCCCCTCCCTCGCTCCTCCCCCCACCCAACTTG
>QANW01004037.1:427945-463670 GCA_003254865.1 Dryas drummondii
TTTTTTTTTTTTTTTAAGTGTGTGCAAAAAAAAATTTAAGGGTATACAAATACCAGCCCTCAAAATTTATTAGGATTCGGAGCTGAGAGCTTCCAATTGCAAGAAGCCAACAACTGAGTGGGGCCAAAATTGGTATATATGTAGGCCGCCTGAACCGGTAATAGTGGGTCCCGCAAGTTGATGATTCGTGGATTTTTAATAAATAAGGGAATGGGTGCCAAAATAAGTAGTTATTTGGTGAGATCGTCTAGGTGGTAGGCTGGTAGCCCATAATATATGGGCCAATTTAAAGAGCGTTTTTTATAGACGAAGTCACAAAGGTTGCCATTTGAATTATTTTCTCCACGTTTTCGGGCTTTCTTACCCGCCATTTCACAAAACAAAAATTTATTTTCCCCACATTTATTTGTATATCTACGGGAAATATGCCATGTAAGTTGAATTATTTAACATTGTCCTCAGATAAAAATATAGTATTTCCACATTAAAAAAAAACTATAGCACTTCATTTTACGAATATGTTTTAGAGAAACTTTTATTTAGATTTTTTAATTTAACAATTTATTGAATAAAATTTTATGACTTTTAAAATTCTAACTAAAGTCCAATAATATTATAATCATTACATATTACATAATATTGATTTATTAGTTTCAATTTTTTCACACATACCAGGTGCCGAGTCTTTGGCGAAAATTTTCAAGTGTTCGGCAGTGCATTTTTAGTACTTTTCAAACCCTATTTTGTCAGTTTTATATTAAGTTTTCACTTAGAGATTTTGGGCGAAACCCAAAATCTCAAAGTCAAAACTTAACATACAGCCTCCACAAACTTTTTCGCCCAAAATATAAAAATTAAAACCTAACATGCAACCTCTACAAACCTCATTCTATACCCTACGAAGGTATAAGGTGAACTCGTGCCTTATACCCTCAAAAAATAAAAAAAATAATGATATTTCTTTGATAAGGCAATGGTCAAATAGTTTTATTTAGAAAAAAAAAATAAGGACTTTATTTGGGAAAAGAAAAAGTCATAAGGTTTTTTTCTAAATAAAAAATGTTAGAAGGACTAACTCTAATTTTCCTTATTTTTTAAGTGCAAATAACAGTATAGTACTATGTTTACAATGATATTTTTTTGGGTACGCAATAATGATGTTTTGTTCATTATATGGGATGAGAGAGTAACATGCCTTTTTTTAGTTTGAAAAATGCTAGGGGTGTCATCTAAGTGTACCATGTCTCTAATAGAGGTGGACCCCACCACCCACTTGGTGGGCACTTGGTGGGACACCTATATTAGAGAGATGATACACTTAGATGACACCCATAACATTACCTTTTTAGTTCTGGAAGGTTTTAATTTAGGATACCGAAGTATTTTATGCCAAAGTACATTTTTTATCCTTGTACTTTAATGAAATTTCAACTTTAGTTCCTGTTTTTTCAATTTTGCCATACTTTCATTACGCTTGCAATTAGGTTCAAACTGTTTACTTCATTTATTTTTTAAAATCTAAAAGAAACTAGATAGCAATTGCAATTGGGGGAGATTGCGATCAAGAATGGGTGGTCAAACGAGGGATGCGCCAGTGGGCAGGGTGGCAGCACTAGTGGCAGAGGTTTGGGTTGCGTTGAGGATGAATTCCATAATTTTTTATTTTATTTTATAAAAATAAGTAAGAAAAGAAGAAAAAACAAAAACTTAAATAATTAAGAAAAGAAAAAAAATAAAATATATGTGTCCAAGTGTGGTTGGACCACATCACCCAGTTACTTGAGTTCCATGTACTCATAAGTTATTTAAAATGTCCAAAATATCTTTGCTATATTATATTTCTGCCAACAATTTAAACTTAATTAATTAACGATTTAAACCCAGTTGAAAGCGTAATAAAAGTACAAGACTAAAATTGTCAATATTAAAATAATGGGACCAAAGTTGAAATTTCATTAAAATACAGGACTAAAAGTGCACTTTGACATTTTTTAATTGGCTTGCCGAGTTTGGTCTAAATTGTAATTCTTCTTAGTTTAGATGGAAGAGGGGCATGATTATAACCACATCAGCCATCCTTATGTGTACATGTTACTTGTAAAACATATTTCTAAACTGTGATAACATGTTACTTGTATACAGTATCTCTTCAAGTTTAGGTTGGAAGGCCTCATCTTTAGATTGATGCGCAAAAAATTGAGTTTAAAATAGGAAAGTCCCTTGTTAACAATGTCAGTCAATTGCTCACTACTTGTCACAAACTCTAACTTTAGATCTCCCATAATAACCCTTTTTATGACAAAATGGTAATCAATCTCAATATAGTTATATCGAGAGCGAAACATAAGATTATAGAAGAGAGCAATTACATATGATTACCATTTACCAAAATATACGTAATTAAAAGGAGCTGGCAGATAGACATACAAGTCACATAAATGTTGTCAAACCCACATCAACAATAAAGGTCATTGCCTGATACTCATCCTTAGTTTGAGATCTGGAGATAGTAGATTGTCTTTTGGAACACTAGGAAATAGGATTAGGACTCCCGCTAAAATCACATAGTAGTAACTATTATAAGTTACCAACAATACTCCTATACAAAAAAAAACATCAAAAACATGCTCTCCACCAATTTTGAGAATCTTGATATGACAGTTGTATTTTTGAAGCATAATATTAATATACTCTTGAATTGTATTAATTCCTTCCAATATCTTAATTTTATGTAATTCAAAAATTATTGAAACATTATGGTGCACAAAAGTCAAAACTTCTAGATATATTACTATTATTTTCATAATAAAGGTGTGTTTATAATCATGTCATTCTTACCTAAATATAATTCTCATACTAACGTGACCACAACTTCTCAAAAAATTCTTTTGTGTGAAAAAGGGGGATAAGAAGATGTCATGTTTGTATGATAATTTATACCAAATATTTATCGATTACCTTTAATAGTAGAATTGTTAATTATTTACACTACAATTGTTAATAAAACTGTCAAAATTGAAATTACAATGATCTTAGTGGAATTCGGACCAACCACAAGGTCCACAATGAATATTATTGTAATTTGGCTTGGAAAAGAACTCGGGGAATTATTTTTGTAAAATAAGATCATTATTTAGAAACAGAAAAAAGATTTTTTTTTTTTTTTGTGGCGAAGCTCTATTGAGTTTTGAACTGCGCGACCCTGGATTGGAAAAGGAGCGAACGAAAGGAGGTTGAAGACTTGAAGTACTGAACCACAGACCGCCCTCTTTCCCTCCCTTTCCAAAAATGGAGAGACTGAGGAAAGCGGTGAACGGGATTGCCTACGCTCAGGACCACCCTAAGCTCACTCATCGTCAACTCTCTCTAATCCCCGTCCTCTTCTTCGCTTCCTCTCTCTACAACCTCGCTCTCTCTCTCCGCCGCTCTCTCTACCACTTCGGCCTCTTAAGACAGCACTGGTAACTCCTCTCCTCCAATCTTCACCTCATTCTCTCTCTCTCTCTCTCTCTCGGTTTGGCTGCTCAGAAAATAGTACAAAACAAATTTAGGACTTTTCCTGCTGCAATTTTTTTTAAGGGAGAGTTTGGCTGAACTGAGACAATTACTTGGCTATAAGTTGAATTCAGTTGAGTTTTATAATTTTAAACGTGTTGATTTTACTACACTCTCATAGTTTCTGAGCAACCAAACGGTACGTAAAGACTAGAGTGTTGGTCTGTGGGTGTTGCTTAGAAGTTTAACTTAGATGGTTGATCCCTTTTAACCATTTCATTTTGCTTAGGGCAGCTTATGCAAACCAAATTCAAGTTTGAAATTTGTATTTTGGTTTCCAATTTCCAATTTCTGCGAAACCAAACTCCTTAGAATTTATAATGGAATCAGTGCAGAGCTCTTGTTTGATATGATTATCTGTTTAATTTGTTGTTTATTTAGCTTTGGTTAAAAAGAATTTATTAAATTGGAAGGTTGCCGGTGCCAGTGATCAGTGTTGGGAATTTGACATGGGGAGGCAATGGGAAAACTCCGATGGTGGAGTTCATTGCTCGCTTTTTAGCAGATTCAGGAATTTCACCTCTCATTCTTACCAGGGTATTTTATTTTTCATTTGTTCTTTTGTTTATTTGGTTTTTATTTTCATGGATCTTCATGTTTGACTAATAGTTGGCTGACTCGAGATATTGATGTAATGTAAATATTGGCAGGGTTATGCTGGTGGGGATGAAGCCAAAATGCTTCATAGGCATTTTGTTGGAAGACCTGTGAAGATTGGTGTGGGTGCAAAACGAGCAGCAGTAGCAGCTCACTTTTTTGAAAGATATGGTTATATTGATCGTTGCTCTAGTAAACACTCTGATAGACTTTGCCTCAGCCAGAAAGTGGGGAGTCATCCTGGTTCAGAACAAATTGGTGCTGTAATTCTCGATGATGGAATGCAGGTATAATTTATATTTATATTTATATTTTTCTCCTTTTCCCGTTTTGAGGAATTAGGATGCAGTTTTTATCATATATGTTTTTACTGAGTAGTGGTATGCGATCTTCTGAGTGAAACCTAGACTGTGCTATATCCTTAATGTGGGATAGCAAAGGAAAAGGGTTCTTCTATGGTTATTGATGGCAAAGTTTAAGAGACACGCCAATTTGGCCCCTAATAAAAATTAAACATATTATTGTTTGAAATATTTTAATGTGTAAGCCAGTATTTGTAAGAGCTCCTTGTTGTCTGTCACTCCTTTTTCATGAATTGATGACCTAGAGAAAGTGTATTCCCACTCCTGGGTGCTATTTGGTTTATAATGGTCTAATGATTCATGAAACACTTTTGTTTTGCTCGTGAGGTGATTTGCTCTTATTTTGTGTTATAAATATATGGAGGACAGCACTGGAGCTTGCAGCGTAACATGGAGATCATTATGGTTAACGGATTAACGCTATGGGGCAACTGTCATTTAATCCCACACGGACCGTTAAGGGAACCTTTGAATGCACTTAGACGAGCAGATGTTGTTGTACTCCACCATGCAAATTTGGTACATAAACTGACCTTTCTTTTTCGGTTAAAAGAAAAAAATTGACATAAAAACTTATGCTTGCAAATCTCACAGGTTTCAGAACAAAATCTCAAAGATATTGACTTAAGGCTACGGGAAGTTAATAAATCTGCTCCTATTTTCTTGACTAAAATGGACCCTTGTTATTTCTTTGACGTGGGAAATGTCAACTCCAGAAAACCTCTAAGTGCTTTGTCTAACACCATTGTATTATGTGTTTCTGCAATTGGTTCTGCAAATGCATTTGCGAAGGGAGTGGAGAAGGTATTATTCTATTGCCCCACCTCTCTATACATATGTAAACATATTTTGCGGGCATGTGTGTATAAGCTATTTAATTAAGCTTCAAATGTGCTTTTTGGAGATGTTGAGAAACTTCATACAAGTCTATTTTCTGGTCCACAGACAAAATCTCTGGTTACCATTTATTTCTTTATATTTTTCCCATTTCTCCTTACTTCTATCTGGGCTTTTATCTCTAAATGGTAGATAACTCGCTGCAGATAGGAGCATTATATGTTGATCGGCTTGAATTCAGTGACCATCATATATTTCAGGTCAAGGTACACTTAATCTTCTGCTTCTTCCTTGACATGAGATTCTTGTCCTGTGCAGTCTGTCTTTTGTTCAACCATATGTTGGCACGGACACCTTTATATTATATATGCTTATTGCTTTAGTAAAACGTAAAATATGTTTTCCTTTGTTGTTACTGTCCAATCTTGTCAATATAATTTAATTTCGATCTTCTGATTAGAAAGAAGTAGATAGCATGTGCAAAGCTGCATAAAAGGAATGTAACTCCACGTCCCACCCTTCCTGCCTCCCCTCCAAAAAATAAAGAAAAAAGAAAAGAAATGCTTGATTAATGTTGACTTAGATGGTAATGTGAGGTGTCAAGCTCTTGGTCTTTTTGTTGCAAAACTAGGATATGGAGATGATCAGAAGGAGACTAAGAGAACTGGAGGACAAGTTTGGTTCCAAGCCAGTTGTTGTAGTAACAGAAAAGGTGAGTAGATAATGAACATTAATATTGGCAGGTTGGTTTGATCACACGATTCTTTTTCTTTACCTTTTAAAAAATTGTCTTGGTTAGTTTAGGTAATGGGGGTGCATATGATGATATGTCTTTCAATTGTATTCTGTATATTTCCTTTATCATTTGAAAATTTCTGTACATTGGTCCTATTTGTGGATGCATGTCTGCCTTTCAATTGATGTAGGGTGGTAAAGCGTTGAGTTGAGAAAATGGATTGTTTAATCATGATCGCACTACTGACTGCCTTGTTTCATTTTTTCTATAATTCAAATTTCATGCTATCAGGATTATGATCGAGATCCAGAGATTTTTAAGCACTTGGATCCTTTTGTAGTTTTGGCACTCTGTTCTGAATTGAAGATCATACCTCACAGAGAATTCACTGAAGATAGCTTCAAAAAGTTGTTGAAGGAGGTTTGAAAGATAAATTACAAGGTGCAAACATTAAGGCTAGCTAAGTTACGGTGAGGGCAAAACTAAGAGGCATGCAGAGGAACTTGATTGGAAAAGTAAGGTAATCACATCTTATGGTTGGTAATGTTACTACTTTTTCTTGGCTAGATTGTTACTGATTTTGAATGATACTAAATTTATGAAATTCTTGTGTAGTAAAAGTAATGTCCTTCTCATTATAACACAGAAATTTGGAACATTGTTATACAAGAGAGGTTTTCTTTGAGGATTGGTGAAGGTCAGAAAGGGACTTACATATTATTATTAACATAAGAAAGAAAGAAGAAAGGGACACAATTAAGAAAAATGACCATATAAATGAGTGGGAAAATACTAGACGCCTAGGACAGGGACTTCTTATATTCAACTAGAAACAAACAAGCAGTAGCCAAATACTAGGCATTTGTCTTCTTCATCACTCTTTCTTCAGTTCTTTAAGATAGTCTTCATTGTCCACCAACACCTGGAGAGATTGACAGCAAAGAATGTTTCTGTAAGCTTGTACCCAAAATAACTAAAAAGAAAGAACAAATCTTTGAGCTAAGCAATGAAAGGATGGTCTGGTTGGGCAAACCTTCATTGTCTTACGTATTAAGTTGTTAGATCGTTGATCAAACCATTGATTAACGGTCTAATAACATAATATATCAGACTATTTGAAAAAAAAAAAAAATTATTCTAGCTTGCAAAGATACAAGGTAAACCAAACGAAATATTGTTCATTTCATTGTTTATTTGACCAAAATATTGTGCATGTTTGTTCCTTTTACTCAATATGAATATCTCAAAAGAAAACAAAAAAAAAAGAAGGGGGATTTTACCGTTTCAAGGCCATCTGTATCAAGGAATGCAGTGATTTTGGTGTTGATTTTGGGAATAGGACCTGGTGGACGAATTATTTTCCCGCCAAGTTCCTGGGTCACCAGTTTTACGGCTGCAGCACTCTTGTATACATCATCGGTGCCAATAGCAACCTTCAAATACAATTTTAAAAAAATTAGAAAATCTAAATTAATGAACAAGTGATTAATTCTAGTTAGTCAACGAAATTGTAGCAAAAGAAAAAAAAAAAAAAAGAATGAGTCAAACAAAGACTCCGTAATTCCATTTTTTTTTGGTTGGATAATGAAAACCATGTAGCTAGCTCACCTGTGCATATCCATTTCCTTTGGTATACTCTGTCACATTAAAATTATATTTCAACTCGATAATAGTCGTCTGAGTAAAGTTGGATCCATAACCCACCATAGCTATAGTGTACTGCAGCACATACGGCAAAAGAGATTAGATATATATGATTGTTTGGGTACTGAATTTATATCTCAAATAACTCGACAATATTTAATTGATTCATATTGAGATCCAAACCAAGCTTACACATCAGTTCAAATTCTTTTTGGCAAATTAATCATTTACCTGGTCTTGAATATTGTCGAACTTTGGTAATAGTAGGTTCATGCCCAAGGCCTGCATGGTGTTTGAGCAAAACAAATGCAGCTATGTAAGCATTCAATGATTCAGATCATAATATATGCTAGATTATCTATGATATTTAGAATAAGGATAATGTTATTTTGCTAAATTGTCTGACACAATTATATGCTTATATGTTATTAGATTGTGAATTTGAACGATAAATTAAATTAAATTAAGAATCAACATAATCAATAATCTTGCTGAAATAGACGTTGCTATTTGTAATAATAGTAAGGGTATTGTGTAATAAACGAAATGAAGCTTAATTTTAGGGGTTTAAAATGAATAAAAGATCTAATTACAGAGTAGTGTACCTTTTGGTAGAACTCAATAGCACGATCAATATCAAGCACATTATAACATAGTTGACAAAGTGGTTCAGGGGTTGGTGGCCTCTCGAGGAGCTCGAAACTATAGCCATTGGGGTCCTGCACGAAGGCAAAGATGGTAGTCCCGCCTTCTGTGATTGGCCCGGGTTCCCGAGTGATAACTCCACCACTGGCTCGAATTTTTTCGACCGTCCCATAAATCTGAGAATTGAATCAATTGATTAACAAAAACAACAAATATTATCAAAATTAAAGATGAACCCTAAAAGTTTTCAACATGGCTGCGTATGCAAAAGTTGTTTAAACACACTGAAATATACACACATCTTGGGTTGCAATTCCAAAATGATCAAAGGCTGTTCCATTAATGTCTAACTTGTCAGCTGCATCATCTGTGAAAAAGAAAAATTAGAAGCAGACTTTTAGGGTTTTACTTGCATGAAAAACCTGAAAAATATAAATTTCATGCACGTACACTTGTAGGATTTTCGAAAGTTGAAAGCAAAATTTTATTAGGGTTTCTTTTGGTTTTGGGTTGTATTATAAATTAATTAACATACGAAGGTATGTGAGCTTGATCACAAAATGAGTGTCTTCAGGTCCAAACCCAATGACTGCATTTGAGTATTTTTCTTCTGGGAAATCTCCTCTGCTCAACACTTTCATCCCAAAAAATTCTGTGTAAAACCTGCCAATATTATATTTATAAGAAGAAATTATTTGATAAACATGATAATCTAAAAGATTTCTAGCCAAGGATAATCTAAAAGACTAAAATGATTAAATTTGCATATTTACTTACTTAATGGTGCGATCAAGATCAGCGACTCTGATATTGGCACGCAAGAAACGACGATTGTCTTTCTGCACCCACTCCAACACATCCTCATCATGGGGACTACTACGGGCTGCCATACTTGATCCAATCTGAAATTAACATCATGTTTAATTCATTTGTGTGGGTGATTAGCAACCAAATCATCATTCATTTGTTTCATAAAATGCATGTACATGTCAACAGCTATCTATATATGTATACATATATATATATATCTTTCTAGGATGATCATCAACTCAAGCTATAACCACAAAAACAATGACCAAAGTAAATTGGAAAAATATATAGGATTTTAAACAACTAATAATATGGATCATCAAGCCAACTAGCCCAATACATAAAAACTAGACAATATAGTTGGCATTTGGAAGTACTTCCATTAATGGTTCTCAGAAAAAAAGTACTTCCATTAATTGCTTCTAATGATGATTATATAATAGGAAGCACAAAGAAAACGGGTGCAATTCTAATTAAGATGTGGATAGGAATCATGATAATTAATTAAGTTCTTAATTACAGAACTTGGAAAAATTAAAAAGATGATCCTAATAATGACATGCACTATATATGGACACTAATTGTACATGTATAGAAGATCTTTTGGCTGGACTCTAGGCTAAGCTTGCTCCTGCTGTTGTTTTCTATTGTGGTTCTGTTTGTTGGTTTAATGAAATCTTTTCTTTACAAAAAAAAAAAAAAAAAAAAAGATCTTTTGGCAGGTTACCACAGAGAGCTTACCAAAGAGAGGAGCAAAAGAATAGAATAGACTAACTGCTGGTACTTCACCATCTTTATAGGCTCAGGTTACGATTATTTTTTTGATGCTGAGCAGAGCTTAATTAGAAAGCAATTGTAAGATATCTTATTTGAGAGAAAGGAATTGTAAGATATTTGTATATCCTAAAAATGCTCCTGTCACCTATTTATAATTCCATGTTTTCTTCTGACTTTCATTGAATAAATCAACTATATATATTTTGTGGGTATTATATTGTATTTTCATTAATTCCTTGGCCAAATGCATGTTAGACTTTATCCAACTATATCTAAGTTCGTTGGTCCAATGTTTGACATTGGCTAAGTAAACCTTTTCTCTAGCTTGGCTGATGTATTAAGAGACTGTGACATGTTTTACTTTGGACGAATAAGTTTTACGGTTTTCCCTAAAAAAACTTGCATTGGTTTGTTCATATTATGTATTAGTATTGAGTAGCATAATAATCTAATAAAAAAATAGCAGGTATATATTCAGATTTTATGATAATTTTTTATTCTTTAAACATGTTAAACATGTAATGGCCAAAAAAAAAAAAAAATGCTTAACACAAACATGTATCATTTATGGCTCTTCTACTACAAAGCACCGAAAATTACGACATGGAATGATTCAATTTTTGAATTTTCTTTTCCTTTAGTTTATTAATCTTGAGCAGGTAGTAATTGAGTTTTGAGGAGCACTATATATTAATGGTATACTTTTCTCATTTTCTGGACTGTGAAGTAATAGTAAATAGTCAATAGACAATACTTTTCTCATTCTTCTGGACTGGGAAGTAATAGTCAAGAGAATACTTTTCTTCGAAACTTAACTACAAACTTTTCTTCATATACGTCCCAAACGCGTGAGATGAAAAACACAATGTGTGGTACCAGAATTTCCAAAAACAACACTTTGGCACTCACGTTTTGCTGGTCTCTTTTCATCGATCTGGTGGCTTATTTTGTTTACAACTAAGGACTAATCTACGTTGTAGAATATATATTCTGTACCCAAAAAGCTGGTTTGAATGGCTATTAAGATTGACCCAAAAAACAAAAAGGCTATTTAGATTCGGCAAAAAAGAGAAAAAGATCAATGACCATGAAGATATCATGAATCATGAGTCTCATGTTCCTAGCTAGCCAACACTTCATGAATCATGATCAAAATCCACTGCCCCAACCTTAATAATTATCATAACAAATTTGATCTAATTGAAGCATGATAATTTTAAGACAAATTGTCCTAAAGAAAACTTACCACCTACATTATTGATGTATGTGGTTAATTTGCCTATTATACGTACATTATACATTTCGATTCTTAAACGAGATTTGAGTTCTTAAATTGGATCCCACAAGATTCGAATGACATGAAAATTCCTTTTGAAAAATTTTGTTCTACACCTTAGGGTAATCAATTCATTCCTAACCTAGAATCAAAATCATATAAAATAGTCAAAGGATCCTGCAAATTGGGATTCCATATAAGAAGCTCTGATCGAGTACATGTATATATGTGTATGTATAACTATATCTCGAACTTTTGCTTATCAACCAAAAAAAATATGTCTCTCTTCTACCTATTGAGATTTCTTTCCTTAAGAATGAATAATAAGATTTTGAATCATTCTTGGTAGATAAATTAAAAAATTTGAATAATTGTGTATGTAGATACAAAGAGACGTACACAATAAAATTTTGAATTATTCTTAGTAAATACAAAATAGAATTTTTTACACTTATTTATATATAAAAACCAAAGAAAATTTGACAAGTCAAATAGAAAAACTAAAAGTTTGAATCAGTACTGATTCAAAATTTAACAAAGATTAGGGGAAATTCTCTCTTTCCCACCAAATTACTATGCATAACTATTCCACAAAATATAAACCTTATGCATAATTAACTATGAGCAAATTACAATTTAGTACCTCAACTTTATATGTTATTTCAATTTAGTACCCCAACTTTAAAACCTTGCAAAAAAGTACCTCAACTTTCATTTTGTGTCAAAATAGTACCTCCGTTAGTTTTTCTGTCAAAATAGCAGGGGTATTTTCGTCTTTTCCTTAAATTTTAAAAATAATAATTTTTTTTGAATAAATTAAAATTTAAAAATAATTATTTTAAAATAATTAAAATTAAAAAAAAAAATTTGGTTCCCTTCCCCTCCCTCCCCGCCCCCGCCCCNTATTTTTATTTTTTAATTTTTTTTTAATTTTTAAAATTTGTTTATTAAAAAAAAATTATTATTTTTTATTCAAAAAAAAAATATTATTTTTTAAATTTAAGGAAAAGACGAAAATACCCCTGCTATTTTGACAGAAAAACTAACGGAGGTACTATTTTGACACAAAATGAAAGTTGAGGTACTTTTTTGCAAAGTTTTAAAGTTGGGGTACTAAATTGATACAAAATGAAAGTTGAGGTACTTTTTTGTAAGGTTTTAAAGTTGGGGTACTAAATTGAAACAACATATAAAATTGAGGTACTAAATTATAATTTGCTCATTAACTATCCATTAGGATTTAGGAACCTCTAATTGAAGAGAATTGATCCTAAATCTATGCGAATTCTAACCCATACCCCATCTTAGCTCTCTCTCCACTTGTGTTAACCCAAAAATTATCTTAGACGTTTTTGGATTGATGCAGGTTGAATTTTCCTTGAGCTCTTTGACTTGAGATTATTAATCATACTTTAAAATGGTTAAAAGGTTGGGGCAACCCGGCCAAAATCATGAGAAAGCCCATACCAGCTCGCACAAGTAGCAAAACCACTGAGCCACACCATGCTTATGGCTCACACATTGACATTTTCACTATTCAAGCTCCTACAAATCCATCATCCAAGCCAGTTTGAGTTAACTAGAAGCCCAAGTTTATGTTTCAAAGGAACATATTAATTAAAAAAAAGGCTAAAACCCCAAGTTGTTTCTATGACTTATGTTGAAGGTCTCAGTCTCACAATAAAAGCATATAAATTTTTCCTTATCCAAATAATTCATATATAGAGAAATTATTCTGTATAACCGCTATATTAACACGTGATATAACCAGTCTATTTGTTATAATATGAGTGAATGTTATTAATATTATACCCAACTAATATAAACACATCGTCCAGTAATATCCTTACACGTTGGATTGGCTATACCACATGGCGGTATATCGGTTATACACTTATACTTATACCCTATAATTTTTCCCATATATAATACCCAAGTAAGCAAGTGCCTAACCCACAAAAAATCCATCCTTGCTATTCACCTAACTACCTAAGGAAGACTTTTTGACCAAAAAATAAAACTAACAAAGGAAGACTTAACACATAATTAAAAGCCCACTCTACATAAAGACTTGGCCCACAAAGCCCATATACCTTTCAACTCTATTACTATATTTGCCTATTTGGCATCACCCGATAACACCCGATAAGTTCACTAGATTAATCCAAAATACACAAACTACTATGTGATATTTTTCTCCATAAAACTCGAAAATCTCATATCCAAATCTTACAAAAATTCTCTCTTAATGGATCAAATTTTAATTTGCTTATTCAAATTTGATGCTAGTCAAATATAGATTGATATGTTAAATCTAATAATATGATCAAATACTATTTGAATCCAATTATAATAAATTTGGATACAAGTCAATTCAAATCAAATTTGATCCATATATTTAGGGGTAGGCATCAGTCGTGCACCGAGATCTCGATGCAACTTTGGCACCGACCTGACGTTGTTGATTTTGTCAAAATATGGAACCGCCACCTAGTTTTTGAAGCCCTTACCAACTGCATGTGGTCGATGTATTGAGATCTTAATGCAGTTTTGGTGAGAATACTAAGGAAAAAGGCGATAAATGCGTAAATATAAGAACGCTGAGAACACAGGAGAGAAAGAAGTGAGAGGTGAAATAGAGAGAAGAAATATGAGCTGAGATTCTTTGTGGTTGTAGAGAGAGACAAGATGTGACACAAAATTAAAAAATATAAAGGGCAGAGTGTTAGAGTTACTAGTGATGTGTTTATAAAATCTAAGAAAAGCTAATTTTACTAATATATAGCAGCTATTGTATTTAGAAATATAGTTATTGGTGTGAAGTTGACACAAGTGCCCTGGTTATGTTGTGGGAATTAAATACCAACTAGTAAGGTGTTTAGGTTTCTATGCTTACGTTTCAAGTAGTGGTGGATTTATAAAATTTTCTTCTTGAGTACGAGATAAGAAAAAACTTTCATATAAATAATTATTGAGAGAAAAAAAACTCAAATATTTTTGCCATTGTCCTTGCTTAGCTTTTTTTGGACATTTTATCAATTATTTCCTCATACTTAAGCAAAAAAATATTAAAGGAAAAGTTGAGCCCTTAGAGATATTTAATGTGAATAGCAAATTATGAGATGAGACAACTGCCTACACTGGCTCCTTGATGGATTTGCCCTTAAGAGAAATTATGAAATAAAACTATCTGATTACGTGTGAAGGAATCTAAGTATTTATTTTAAAACTAATTGGTAATGAGAAAAATATCTCAAATCCTTATAAGTTATCATGTAATATTATATTTTTTCAATGTAAAATAAAATTTTACATTCTCACAATATATATGATATGACCACCTAATATTACAACTTTATATGTTCTATTTAATTAAAAACAATAAATTTTACTTAAAATATATACACATATTCGCATATTATTGAAGGTTTTACTATGCATTCTTGGCAAGATTATGCACTTCCCATTCAATTCGGTTATCACCGATTTTGGGATAATGAAACTAAATATCAATCAGTATGGAACTATGGACCGGTCGGTTTTTCGACTATAATCAAATGACAAAAAAGATGGATGACTTGAATAGCACCAGATTCTTCATGAACGAAATAGCGTCCAGGTCCAATGAACCGGGACATTCGTCAACTTGTGACCCATTTTAACGCTTTTCCATGTGTGCCTCCACACCTACACCCACACAAACACTCGTTCTTTCTCTGTCTCTCACAAACACAAACACTCTCTTTCTCAGGTTCTCACTCTCTCTCTCTCTAAGCATTATGGCCTTCGTAGCTTCGTCTCCTTCTTCCCCTTCTTTGCTTCGCGCTTCGCTCTCTTCACATGAGTCCAAAGGTAAACTCTAACCCTCCTCCCTCTCTCTCTCTTTTATTTTACTATTTTAATTAAATTTATTTTCTTTTTTATTGTTGTTTGGAATGTATGAGGGTCTGTATGATTTGCCTCTGAGCTCACTTTGATGTCCTCCACTTTTTGGTTATAAAAATTGAGTTAGGTTGGTGCTTATAATGAGGTAATAATAACGGTAGTATTTCTTGGATACAATATAAAATGTGATATCAATTACTTGGAGTGAATATTTGAAATTGAATATCAATTTTGTAGATTCTTTAATTTGTTTCATTGAATGGGATCTAATGCATTTTATGCTTCAATTGTTATTTCAATCCCTGCAGCTCCATTAATCTCGTCTGTGAGTCCATTGGATCAATCCTTGTTCACATCAACAGCTGGGGCCTCTTGCCAGAGACCCTCATTGGTAAAACCCATTTCTGCAGAACCAAAAAGGGGCAAATCAGTTGTTCTACATGCTGCAAAAGTGGTTGCTCCAGGTATATCATATATGTGCTTACTGCCATGTCATTGTGGGAAGCTTGAAATTAGTCTTTTTTTCAATGATGAGTGAGGACATGGAAGGATTTAGCCTTTGATTATTGGTATTCTCGCAGAGGTGGACAAGAACATGGTACCAGAAGATTATGAAAAACTGGCCAAAGAGATGGAAAATGCTTCCCCACTTGAAATTATGGAGAAGGCTCTTGACAGATTTGGAAATGACATTGCCATTGCATTCAGGTGTCTGTTCATTTGGCTTTCTATCTTAAGTTTTTGACAAACTAAATTGACCATCACTGTAAATTCACCATTTAGTAGTATTAACTAAGATAATGCTTTGTTATTTTAGAGAGTGTTGTATGGAACCTAATGACATGTACTTAACAATTATTGTTTTAAAGAGGATATTTAAAGTTCAAATCCACCCCCTCCAGATGTTTGTAGCTAATAGAGGAATCGATCATCACTTGATTAATGAAATAAACAAATTTCAAATGCAATGCTGGAGTACAGGTTACAAGAGTTTATAGTCTGTCATTTAGAATGACCAAACTTAAAATTGGTTAATGTTTGATTGTGCAGTGGAGCTGAGGATGTCGCCTTGATTGAGTATGCCAAACTAACTGGTCAGCCCTTCAGGGTATTTAGCCTGGATACCGGGAGGCTAAACCCAGAGACGTACCAGTTTTTTGACACTGTTGAGAAGCACTATGGCATTCACATTGAATACACATTCCCTGATGCTGTGGAAGTTCAAGCACTGGTGCGCAACAAAGGACTGTTCTCATTTTACGAGGATGGCCACCAGGAGTGCTGCAGAGTAAGGAAGGTTAGGCCTTTGAGGCGGGCCCTTAAGGGTCTGCGTGCCTGGATCACTGGGCAGAGAAAAGATCAGTCTCCCGGGACAAGGGCTGAAATTCCGGTTGTCCAGTTGGACCCGTCCTTTGAAGGAATTGATGGCGGAATTGGCAGCTTGGTAAAGTGGAATCCTGTTGCCAATGTGGAAGGTCATGAGATATGGAACTTCCTCCAAGTCATGAAGGTTCCTGTCAATTCTCTGCACTCACAAGGTTACATTTCAATCGGGTGTGAGCCATGCACAAGGCCAGTACTGCCGGGGCAGCATGAAAGGGAGGGAAGATGGTGGTGGGAGGACTCTAAGGCAAAGGAGTGCGGCCTCCATAAAGGAAATATCAAACAAGAGGTGCCACAACTCAATGGCAATGGAAATGGGATTTCAACAACAAATGGGAGTGCCAATGTCCCAGACATCTTTAACAGCCAGAACTTGGTGTCCTTGAGTAGGACCGGGATACAGAACCTGGCAAGATTGGAAAACCGAAGAGAGCCTTGGCTTGTTGTGCTTTATGCACCGTGGTGCCGGTTCTGCCAAGTGAATACTACTTATATTATTGTCATGCATTGCATGTAATGCAAAAAGTATGCTGATTCTGATTGTGTCTAACTTGCTTCTTTTTCTGGAATTTTTGCAGGCAATGGAAGGATCATATGTTGAATTAGCAGAGAATCTGGCAGGGACAGGAGTAAAGGTGGGTAAGTTCAGGGCTGATGGGGAACAGAAGGCATATGCACAGCAAGAGCTGCAGTTGGCGAGCTTTCCAACAATACTCTTCTTCCCCAAACACTCATCAAAGCCCATCAAGTACCCTTCAGAGAAGAGGGATGTTGCCGCATTGACGGCTTTTGTGAATGCTCTGCGGTGACAACTTAATGCACCAGTAGAAGGAACTGTATGTGTTAGTCCAAGTCAAAGACCTCGGTCTGTCTCTCTCTCATGCACACAGTCAGGCAATCATCTTGAGATTAAGGGGTTCAGGGTTTTCTGTGTAAATAACTTGTAATGTAAATATTGCGTGAGATCAATCATCTCGTCGATCTCTTCATGTTTTTTCTGAATAAAGGAGCATTGTTATCATTTCTAAAATTGCTTTCTTAGAGCTAATTGTGGATTTACTTTCCTACCTGTTCTATCAGTCTGTTCACTGAAGTTGCAGTCAATGAACTTGGTCAAAAGCTTTGTAGCTTGGCTAGACTACTGAGATGGGAGCGTCGTCGATCCGTGGCGGCAACCCCATCTCACTCAATCCACGGCGGTGCCCCATCATACTACTTAGATGGGGGGACCAATTGAAGTAAATAAAATCGAATAACCTGAATAGTTAATAATATGTATAGCCTCAGGTGTCCCTTAGCAACTTCAAAGATGTATTGTCCTGGGTTGTGGGCGATCCATAACATTGATGGCTTTTGTGAATCTTTGAAAGGGGTCCCTCATGTTCAGCTGGTCCCATAGAAGCCTAAACCTTCGTGCTCTGCGGTGAGCACTATATAATATAAGATTACTGAAAATATATGAAAAATTCAGTGAGCACCATAACTAAAAGTAATTAATAAACAAAGCTTGCAAGTATTTTCACCTTTCTAATTCCTTTGTTTTGTTTTATCTTTTCCCTGAGCATCATCAAGTTACCAACTAATTTAATTAATCAAAACCAGAGGAGACTGTTGGAAAACATTAAAAATGAGTCTATGATGAGGGCCTGCCATATGGGAATTACTGAATGGTCATTTTGTGAACTTGTCCTCACAATGTCACCCTTCACACTCAGTAAAAAAAACCTTCGATCGGTATAAATCTAACTGTCTATATATAAAAGTCAGTGACCCCTTCACTGCCCATATGACATACTACTACAGTACTCTAAACACTACTTGGAGAGTTATTAAGAGAGGGATATTAATTCTAATTACACTCTTAATTTTAAGAAATTCAGAATTAATGGGTGATCATTGATGATGTTGAGCGTGGGAGGGGGGGTCTCTTGTTCCTCTTCAGCTCTCTTTTGGTGATGTTTGGTTGGTTGAGTTGGTCATCAGAAGCTCATGGGGCTCCGGCTATATACGTATTTGGAGACTCCCTGGTGGATGTGGGCAACAACAATCACCTTCTTTTGTCCCTTTCCAAACCCAATTTTCCTCACCATGGCATCGACTTTCCCTCCCAAAACCCAACTGGTAGGTTTTCTAATGGCAAAAATGCTGCTGATTTTCTTGGTCAGTCCATTCCCAATTTCTAAATCATCAATACATGCATATATATTGCACTTAATTAATTACATGTTGAGAAGTATCTGATAGTTTGATTGATGAGAAAAATATTGTTAGGCCATTCGTTGACATCTTAAACTTTTGAGGTACAGTGATTGTCTAATATGGTATCATAGCCTTATTTGTAGGAGGAATCCTTCATTCTTCCAATTTTATATGTTTCTGTCTGTTACTATATGTTTACTCTCCACATGCAGGTTAAGACTATATTATTAACCCATTGCTTGACAGCTTAAGTTTTTGAGACACACTATCAACTATATATGACTAACAAACAAGGTTGACCCAATAATTTTGAGACTAAGAAGAATGCATAAAATGGTGCGGTTTTGTGGATGCCCACAATCTCATATATATATATATATATTTTTTTTTTCTATGAATAAAAAATATTACATGAGTTAATTATAGTAATGGTCTCTGAACTATACTCCAAATTATAGTACGTACNCAAGAGTGCATGGAGAATTGACAAAACATCTAGGATCGATCATCCAATGCACATAAGCTCCTCTCAAAATCTATTTTTGCCGTTGTAATTGGAGGCAATGATCTCTTTAACTACTTTGCATCCTCCAATCTCAACTCTAAAATCACCCCAATGCAGTATGTGAACTTGATGGCTAAGACACTACTAGGACAAATGAAGGTAATTAACGAAGCATTAACTAACTAGATAACAAAGCCAGCTTGGGTTGTTGTTTAATTACAATAGCCTCATGCATTATATTCATGTAGTGCAGTATATTCATCATAGGAATTTCTTTTCTATAATCTTTGTAGGTTCCCCCTGTAAAGGAGCTTCGGAAGTTGCTGAGGATTCAGGCTTTACGGTGCCATGTAATTTACTGTCAAATGGGACCAGACTGAATGTAATTCCAGTATTGGCATCTCGTTCCCAAGCCCTCAGGTACTATATTTATGTATAATCTCTGTCAAGGGCATAACTATTCTTATCTGAACCGTTGGCATACATTTTATGGTCATAACAAGTTGGATTAGGCTCCGTTTGAGATTGTGGTGGAGAACTCAAAAGCTGCTGTGGATGACAATTTTCAATCACCTACAACAGTTTTGGTGTTTGTTAAAAAAATAAAAAACTGTTTTTCCCTACAATTCTCAACTCCCCACAGCAAAAACAGAAATCAGGTTTCTATATGTTTTTGAAAACTACAATGAATCACAGCAACAATTTTTAGTAATTATACATAGCCACGACACTTTTACGTTAACATTTACCAAACACTTTGATACTTTTTTTGCACTCACAGCACTTTTGAAAATATAGTTTACCAAACACTCAACTGCTTTACTTTACAGTTGACTTTACTTTACAGTTGTTTTACTTCACAGCTGTTTTTCCTCACAGCATATGTGGTCAAATATCAGAATAATGTAACTTCCGACATCCACGGTTATAATTAGTAGAACAATAAAGTATGAGGGTTGCTATTTGCACACTTTTTTTTTCTTCTTTTTGCACACCCTCTTTTTTTTTCTCTTACATACTCCACACACTCACCTCAAATTCAAAACCTCTCAACACACACCCAACTCATTACTAAAATACCCTCATTTCATTACACACCTCATCTTTATCTGTCAACACACACCAGCACACACACCCTTATCATCTCTCACAAGCTCTCCTTTTCTCTGTCAACATACACACACCACCACACACTACCACCTTGCACCACCCACCACCACTCGACATCTCCCTCTCGCTTTCCTCTTCTCTGAATGGCGCACAGCCCCACAACCACTGCCTTCTTCTTTCCCCTACTCGAGCCAAAACAACAACCACCACCACCACCACTTCTTTTTTCCTCTCTCTCTCTCTCTCTCTCTCTCTCTCTCTCACTCTCTCTCATTTCCTCTCTCCTCTCACCCAAGCAGACAGCAAAAAAAAAAAGGGTTGCCCAGTACCGAACCACCTGCAACTTTTTTTTTTTTTTATGTCTGCTTGGGCGAGAGGAAAGAGGAAATGAGAGAGAGAGAGAGAGAGAGAGAGAGAGGTAGGTAGAGAAGAAGGTGGTAGTGGTGGTGGCTGTTTTGGCTTAGGTAAGGGGAAGAAGAAGGTGGTGGTGGTGGCTGTTTTTGTGGTGCTGTGGTGGTGGTGCATGCGGAGAGCGAGAAGGAAGAAGGTGGTTATAGTGGCAAACTATTCACATATACAATGAGGCAAAAGCCACAAATCCATAGGTAAGCAAGCTTAGTGCTCATTTAGTCATGTGTATTGTTTTCTTAAGCCCAATTCTTATATCTCATGATATTGTTCTTATTGTCAGGTCTTGGCATCAACAAAAACATGTTAATGGCAAAATTGGTACATGTTAAAGACATAAAGGAGGAGTCCAGATAGAATTTTGTTGGTTTTGCAAAATTGGTACACGTCTAATCCAAACCCAGTAACCCACACACAATGCCCAACAAATAGGCCTTACTTAACATCATTGTTTGGGTAATTTTATTTGACTGTGGATTATGCATGCATGTTACTTCTATGTAGATAATTGTTATGTACACTCATAATATTTGAGAAAAAAAATATAAAGGAATATATGGGAGGGTAAATATTGATATTTTTCACAAATTAACTTTTATATTAATGTTGTTTTTTTTTTTAGAATAATATTAATATTGTTTGGATTTTATCTCAAATTCACATGTGTACATACGATTGGTTATCATTCACTCCACTCATCTTATGTTTTATGTACGCTAATATGATTTTTTTTTTTTTTTTTTACAATGTTCGATGGTTTTGCAATTATCCATATCTCATCTCATGTGCCATTGAATGATTTGATGTAGATCGACCCACCAAAATCCAAGATTGAAGACATTTTGTCTTTTGACATGTACCTTAGTATGGAAGTCCTAGTTCACTAGGAATGACTCCATGTTTTGGATGATGAATTGGCTTCTTCCTAGCTATAAAACCTAGCCATACACTGAAGTGCTTCATGCAATTGGATAAGGAACGCTAGTGAATGATAGGTTCATAGGAATTCCTTATATTTTCCCAATTGTAATAATATGTAAGAAAATTGTTTCTTTGACTGACCCAAAAAACAAATTGATCTGGTTGAGTTAAATATATTGATAGTAGTTTACATACTTGACCTTCTTGCAAGAAACCTATCCCTCTTTTCGGACCATAAAATTAAATGGGCCGGTAGTTGTAACTTCCAAATCATACACACCCATGTTGTCTTGGTTGGGCATTGTCAAATCCATTTTTCCTTTTTTCGTTTGGGCTTTAGGAGACAATTTCACGCTGAACCCATAATTCAGGCTTCAGCCTTGAGGCCCTTGACCATGACCCATGTGTTGTGGAAGTGCTACCAAACCACAAGAATAAGATAAAATTAAGCAGAAAAATAAAGAAATAATTAATTAAGCTTAGAATTTGTTTTTCTTTTTTCAGTTACAAAATTATAAGTTGATTGGACTGAGCTTATAGCCCAGCCCAGCCTACTACAAGCTAATTAATTTTTGCATATTCTCAAACAATCCATAATCTCCAACCCAAAACTCATCCCGACTATCCCAAACTTAAATTTAATTAGTTTCAGCCTTTTAAGACAAGCCCATACAAAATTTAGCTGAATCCGAAAAAACACAAATATTTTTTTGCTTACTACACAATGTAATCGTATAATCCGAATCTTGAGTTGGATCGTAAGTATTTTCTAGTGTGAAAGACTACTACATTAACTCCAACGAATTAGCTAGTTGGGCAGAAATTATATTCATGTAATATGCATTATAATTGTCAATGAAAAGATCATTAATCCCAAAAACTTAATTTTGATTTGTTTGTTAAGAGCCACATACGGCACTTGGTGGACTGAGATTTGTCCGCCTAACAAAAACAAAAATTAAAAAACAAAAAAATTATGACATATTATTTTATTTGACGTGATACTGTGATAATTGGCCAAAAAAAAAGACGTGATACTGTGATAGTGGCCAAAGAGTTTTATTTGAAAAAATATACTCATAAGGTTTCAGTCCAAATAAAAAATGTAATAAGAATTAAACTTTCATTTTCTGTTTTATTAATTAATTTTAGATAAACGCAATTACCCTTGATTAAGGACTTTTAGATAAAAAAACGAATTATATGCATAATCACACAATCCAATTCCACGTCCAACTCTCTGACCCGAATTCCCATATGTATTCAACTTACCGAACTTGCAGAGGGAAATTCCAACTCAATTACACCTACAACTTTGAAAACTAATTGTTTGGTATATATGCAATGTAAACTGTAATTAAATTAAAAAAAAAAAAAAAACTGTATTGGATTTATTTACCCAAATTAACTATAACAAAACAAACTGTGGCATATATAACAAACAGTTTTTCTTGCCTTTCAAGAGTTACATATATCCCAATGAAAAAAAAAAAAAAAATCACAATTCATGTACGTCCTACAATTAAGGCTCAAGGAACGATCAATATATGAAGGCAATTCGTATTGCAATTTAGTGAAGATTATCCTGAGTAAGTGAGTATGGAGTACAAGGCCAACAAATTATATAACTTAGTAAGAAGCTATCTATCTTACTTGTTTAATAAAGAGTGCCAAAATGCAAAACAATACATATATGCCCTAATTAAGTGATTGCTTAAACGTTTTACTCATATGGCAATCGATCTCTAGCAAAATTAAAGAAGAAGGCTACTTACTAATAGTAAGTTATTAGTTGCTCTAAGTAATAACTATTACCAAAAACAAAAGCAGCAACCAAATCTAAAATCAATAGAAAGTTAGAAACATGTGGGAATTAAGCGATTCATCTGCTTATGCACCTCATGCCAGGAGTTATGCCACTTTAATTTGGGTTTTGGACTGGACATTGATCTTTCAAAATCCGCAAAAAATCAGCACCGAAGTCTCAAGCAGAGGATTCGGTTTTGTACGGCTGATGGTGCTTTGGCGTTTGATCAGCAGCAACTTTTTTGTTTGAGCAATATTTCCACACCTGATATAGAACGAAAGCGCTGTTTAACTGGCGGAACTTATAATAGGAACAATTGTCCTCAACTTCTTCAATGGCCTTGCAACAATCTCCCTCTCTCTTAATTGCATTATTTTTGCAAATTAACCAAGATCACTTGGCATCTCATTCATACAAATATCCATGGCAGAACCAGAATATTCTTATAAGGGAGGACCAGTTAACTTAAAATCCGAAAAGCAAATTTTTCATCATGGTTTTAAAGAAGGTTCGGTGTTACAAATTGTCCTCAGCGGGAAAAAACAAAAAAAAATCGTCGTGTTTAATTATTTTTACGGGTTTAGTGTGTGTTTTTTACTTTTTTTCCGTATACATTATTTAAGAAAGAAAAATTAAAAAGTCATGTACGTATTGAGGACTTGATGGAAGTCGACTTGAAATGTAGGGGTAAAATCGTAAAAGGCCAAGTCGCAATGAACCCGGCCATTGAACAATCTCATGAAATTGATTAATTATATGATCCAGATTAAGATACCTATTCAACACTAAACATTATTCGATCAGTTCCAGTTTCAAACATTTGTAGCTCACAATTTTCATTAGAGAAACAAAGGGAAATTAAAAGGATCGAAAAGTATCATAATCTGGGTAATAAAGGTAGTGGTGTTCTGAGCCACCACTGCTCAGTTATCAGTAGCTCCGACCACCACTGCTCTACTCACAAGAGAGCCACGCCAATTAATTAAGCACCTACTACTCTGCTATACTGATCAGAAAAGTACGTGAGTCTTTTTTGTCTTGTTCACCTTCAAAACACTCCTCACCCTTTTAGTACTAGAACCCTTAACTTTTGCTCAAGCCTCCCAACGCTCTCTGAGATTGGAAAGCTAGGGTTTTTTAGCCTGCCACCCCCACCACCCTCATTTACGGTATTTACCTACACATTCCCTTCTTTCGAACCGTACATTCTCGCTTCTTCATCTACTCCGTTGGTGACTAAAGCGATCAAAGGCCAAAATGTCATCACCACCACCTGATGGCTCCCATGCTTCATCTCTCAACCAACACTAGTCCTTTCTTTCTTCCCTTGCATTCATGTGTCATGTGAATCAATTAATATTATTTTTAATTTGTTGTCTTAATTATGTTACAATAATTATTGTTCCTCTAGTAAGTAGATTTTTTCTTTTTATCCGCTCTATCATCATATGCATCAATATTATATTAAGAGTTATATTAATTGCACTATATATGTTGTTATATACTTATATATGTTGTTGAAAAAAACTGGTAAGCGCCATCAAAGTAATACCAAATTAATTGATCATTTGGTCATATTGTTCTTGGTAACTTACGGTGAATTAATGATCATGAGACTTATGGAAAATTCCAAGTGGGTTTGATCAAAGAAAAAAAAAACCCCATTTTTCTAAAACAAAAGTAGAAGAAAACTAGATAGGTAGCTAGAGGTCTAACTTATGAATCTCATATAATGTTTTATGATTCGACCATAAGGATAGAATAGAACTAATAATGTACATTGAAGAAAACAAAAACAGACAATAAATTAACTAATTAATTTATCAAGCTTAATTTGGAAGACGGTTTTTTTTTTTGGATTTATTGTAATGTATTTCTTTTTTTCTTTTTTTATTTACAA
This sequence comes from Dryas drummondii, assembly GCA_003254865.1. NCBI lineage: Eukaryota > Viridiplantae > Streptophyta > Magnoliopsida > Rosales > Rosaceae > Dryas > Dryas drummondii. The sequence goes on from QANW01004037.1 coordinate 453,303, forward strand.
AACCAGATAGCTAGCTAGCTAGGGCATATGTATACTGATAGCGTGCAGAAATGGAAGTAGTAATCCAGCTTTGGATGGGATGGGATGGGATGGGATGGGGGTCACGTGAGTTGTTTCGGTGGGGTCAGTTCTGAAAACGGTGGAAAAAAGTATGTTGTGCACTTGTGCCGCAGGAGCTGAAGCCACTAACAAGTAACAATATTGACAATAAGAGACTTACAGGCAATATTGAAAAAAGCCACTAACAAGTAACAATATTGGAAAAAGAGAATTACAGTAAAAAACGAACAATAAACGCAGCAAGAGACTCTAAAAAGCAGCAAAGCGAATTACAGACAATCAGAGAATTGAAGAATCTAAACGTTTTGACCTATTATCCTTAGGCTCCAAATAATTAAATAACTGAGCAAAAAGAATGGGAAAAAAGTAACCAAATCCCCAATCCCAGAGCTTGGTAAAAAGGTTACCCAAAACTAGGCCAGCGACCCCAGCAAGATCCAATATGAGAATGGACTCTCCCATTGGCATTCCTGTTGTTGTGGAATCGAGCAAACCGCCTGCTTCTCTGAACAAAGTCCCAGTTGCCTGCACACTGACTCCGGATATAAAGAGCATTATGGAGACCGCCTCATTAATACCGTAGTGAAACACCGCATCAAGCAGCACCATCGCGTTCGATGCCACGTAGAGCAACATCATTGCGACTTGATATTTATATACATAGGTGTTTGGGACAAGAGCTGCCACCAGCTCTCCTCCAAACCCACCGATGACGTCGTGGATGAACACCCCATAAAATATTGCATCTGCAATTATAAACAAAGGAATAAAAAAAATGGGAATTGATCGAAATAGGAATAAAAGAGGAAAAGGAATTACGTACCAGTTCTCCAAAAAAGATGAGCAATCCTCATTCGATAACCCACAAGTCCGGCTTTGAACAGTATGATTGGCACGAATATGCAGATGAATCTGCCATAGGAGTAACCATGGCGGCGGCGGTGGCGGCGGCGTCTGCGAATTTCTTCGGCGTGTTTGGGGATTGCAACGGCGGCAGCTTTCTCCCTCAAGTTTATGATAAAAGTTCCCCCCAGAATAGCAGCGATTGGAGTAAGCCAAGCAAACCAACTATGTCCGGCTGCATCCCACGCGAACTTAAACACAGCGGTGGCCACAAGACCTCCTACTGCAGCGTCGGCGCTCCACCATGCAAGTGAATACTTGGCCAAGGTCCCCGACTCAAACAGAGTACCCACAGCACCCACAAAAAAAGTAGAGAGTAGGGTTTGGGAGACTGCATCTGTGATTGGAATGGTCAACTGATACAGCGCCTTAGCCTCAGCCTCGTCAACAACACTTCCTAGCGGTCTCAGTATTACGCCAATCAAAAAACTTTTTAGGAGTGAGTTAATTACAAAGGCCACTGTCACGAATTTCAGCCGAATGAAGGAATTGATGACACCCATTTTCACCACAATGGGGATTTGGGGGAGACGATCCTATCAGGTAGGGTAGGCTTGGGATTTCCAAAAAGTTATATATGGCATGGTCCTTTATAATTTCAATGACTTGAAATTTATATTAAATTCTTTTAATAAAATTAAATATATATGGTGAAATAAGCAGTGAGCAAGAGTGCAATTAAGAGAGAGGGAGATTGTTGCAAGGCCATTGAAGAAGTTGAGGTTGACTTGGATTACTATAGTGTTCTCTGAACCTCCTTTTGAATGTTGTGGATAAGCTCCATACTTGATCTCTTGTTTATAGTCTGATAAGAGTAGTTTATATAGAATTCTTAGTTATATATATATATATGCTACTTACGTACGTTTATCAAATCCTAGTTTATATACAATTCTTAGTTATATACTTATATATGCTAATATTCTTTGGTCTAAAATTAATAGTACGTCCAATCCTACAGTAGAGAATTGAGGTAACTTAATTATGCTCCATTATCTTGTTGCATTAGCAAAGGCCAGTATTCTGAGACACTCTACATTACCTTCTTAATTGCCAGGGGCAGAACCAGAATATTCTTATAAGGGAGGACTAGTTAACTTAAAATCCGAAAAGCAAATTTTTCATCATGGTTTTAAAGAAGGTTCGGTGTTACAAATTGTCCTCAGCGGGAAAAAAAAAAATCGTCGTGTTTAATTTTGTTTCAGATCAATTTAATGTGTGTTTTTCCGTATATATTATTTAAGAAAGAAAAATTAAAAAGTCATGTACACAGTACACGCAAAGATGAAAATATCGATAAAATTGCCAAAATATCAGGCGAGATATTGGAAAATTAGAGAAGCGAGATTAAATGCACTGTAAGATATATCTTTCACTATATCGCCGATATATCGCAAATGTCGCCAAGAAATTAATAATTTCACCGATTTATCAGTGATTTAGCTAAGTAATCACTGAAATTTGGTGGTTTTGATACAACTTTCCCATCTTGTGCTCACATCCGTTGTTTCTTCACTTCAACTCTTCAAGATCGGCTTCTCTTCAATTCAGCCTTCTTTTCATTGAGATTTGAGGTATGCTCTCCTTCAATTTTGTCTGCATCTCTCACTCTCTGCTCTCACTCTCTCGCTCTCTGTTCTCATATGTGCAGTCACTGCTGTATCTTTAACTTTGAAGAAGAGTGGCTGTGTGTGTGGTGGGTGGGTTTTTGTGTGCTTCAGAACTTGGGAATTGAAAAGTGGGTGGGTGGGTAGGTTAATTAATGGGTTTAATTTAATTTGTGGTGTGGGCGTGTGGTTGGCTACTAGTTGGGTGGGCTTTTAATTTATTGTTGTTTTTTTTTTTTTTTAAATGCTAATAGCTTAACTAATAATTAATATGCTAGTGGTATATATAACTTTTAATTGAATAATTAGTATGGTTGTTTAATTTAGTGTAATATGTTTAGTAAAAACAATTAGTGAAACATGTTTAATTTATTATGCCATAAAATTTATTGAAATATGTTTAATTTACTATAGCATAGGATTATTGAAATATGCACTTTACTTGAAATATTATAGCATAAGATTTATTGAAATATGTTTAATTTACTATATCATAAGATTACTGAAATATGCAGTTTACTTGTTTAATATATGAATTGATGATTGATTTTATATTTTTTAGAGTTCCAGTCAACAAATTATGTGTTTTTGTTAACTTACACCGATATTTTTCGATATCGATATACCCATCGATATATCCGTAAATTTGAAGTTCGATATTTAAGATATCTCCAATTTCACTACAAGAAAAAAAGGTTTGAGAGATGAACAAAGTTCGTCGTCCAAAGTTGAATTTCATCGCCCAAACGTTTGGGCGACGAACTGAATTTGTCGAGAGTTTGGCCGCCCAATCGATGATGCCCAAGAATTTGGGCGACGAACTAGTCAGTTTCGTCGCCCAAAGACACCTGGCGCAACAGAAAAATCAACAGATTTTTTCTGTCTCCTAAAGAGTATAATTCCTCGCCCAAAACACGTTTGGGCGACGAAATTATTCGTCGCCCAAAGCATGTTCTGGGCGACGAATAAGCAGGTTTGTCGCCCAAAACATGTTTAGGCGACGAAACTGTCCGTCGCCTAAACACGATATGGGAGAGGGATAATTAATTTCCTTGCCCAAACGTGATTTGGACGACGAACAATTTAGTCGCCTAAACATGCTATGAGCGACGAATATCCTTATTCCTCGCCCAAAATATGTTTAGGAGAGGAAATTGTTCGTCGCCTAAACACGATTTGGGCGATGAATGATTAGGTTCGTCGCCCAAATCATGTTTAGGCGACAAAATTATTAAAAAAAAAAACAATTTTTTTTATTTAAATTATATATTTGAATTTAATATTTAAAAGAAAAATCTTTATTCAAAAACTATATAAAACAAAATTAATAAATTTATATATCCAAATATCCATACAAAGTAGTAATAACCCTAATGGTCAATCTATTCTAAACCAGTAGCATCATCATCATTCATATCTGACGGAGGTTGATGAGAAGATGATGGCGGGACAAACCCAGTTATCGCCTTAGTCAATGCAGCATACAACGCCTCCTTCTCCGCTCTCTCAGCTCGTAAGTCCTCCTGCAACTTCTTCACTTGAGCGAACAACCCTGCGACGACTGCAGATGGCTGAGAAGAAGATGAAGACGAAGACGATGATCGAACATCACGAATCCGCCCATATCCCATGTCGCGTATTTCCTTACCAGGCCTAACACCCAATGAGTCTATCATAATACGAAGTCCGACATCGGGATCGGGTATTGGAATCGACTCCAACGGAGTACCCGGAGGGTGCTGCTCGGCCAAGCTCTCCAAATATATTCTCGAGTTGGCCACCATCTCATCCTTCAAAATGTTATATATACAAGTAACCAATTAGAAAAATAAATATAAAAAATTGTGAAAAAAATTAAAATATAAAAAACTAACATGTTTTGCCTTGGTCGCATCACAACCAGGATAAACATATATATCCCCGAAAGTGTCTATCTCCAGAAATTGCGACCCACGCTGAAAAAGAAAATAATTTTGTCAAAGACCCAAACAATATTAAAGAATATATATGTATTAAATTAAATAATGACGTACCCGACGTCGCGACTCCACTCGATATGAGATGGGCGTTGTATCACTATGATGGTTTAACGGCTTCCCTTTCCGGTTTCTGGCGTTGGCGACCGACTTCTTCTGTTAAATATTAAGAAAATTGTAAATGTGTTAGTGTATGTATACAATAATAGAATAACAAAATAATAATCAATTTTTTAAGGCTTAATTGTGTTTTTACCACACAAAGTTTACATTGATTCCCACTTTAACACCCAAAACTTTATTTGTCCCACTTTACCACCCAAAATTTACATTGATTCCCACTTTACTATCCAGAAATTTATTTGTCCCACTTTACCACCCAAAGTTTACATTGATTCTCACTTTACCACCCAAAACTATTTTTCGTGTCCCAGTTAACCTTTTTCCGTCTATTCTGTCACTCTAGATTCAGGGGGTAAAGTAGGAATCAATGTAAACTTTGGATGGTAAAGTGAGAGTTAATGTAAACTTTGGGTGGTAAAGTGGGACAGATAAAGTTCTGGGTGGTAAAGTGAGAATCAATGTAAACTTTGGGTGGTAAAGTGGGACAAATAAAGTTCTGGGTGGTAAAGTGGGAATCACCCCAAACTTTGGGTGGTAAAAACACAATTAAGCCATTTTTTAAAGTCTTAAAATGATAAAACGTACCAAAAACGACGGGCTCATGAAATGATCGCACAAAAAATACCACTGGTCAGACCGCTCTACCAACTCCATAGGGGGGTTCGCCAATACCTCAACGGCCGACGAAAATCCCTTGAAATGCACGTGTAGTTCGTGCTTCCACTGCCTGTAGGACTTGATAAGTAAATCTGTCATGTACGTGACGGTGAGGGGATCATCCATTTGAATGTCAAAGTTAACCTGAAAAAAATATTAGATTGTTATAAATGATCAAATTTATCGTTTTGAATTAATTATTGAGCTATATACTCACTGAGATGGAGCGGATCACTTTGTGTTGAATCTCTGCCAGCAATTTTTTCCAAGTGGTTGCAACTATGGCGCACTCGGCACGGATAATAGTCCGCACATCGTGCAAGAACAAACTGTCAACGTTAGGATCTAAGGGTCGTCAACCGTTTTGCACACACATGACTAGAATCCGCGCCCCAGTACTGCGCACGATCCGAGAGGACTTCAACCCACTACATGGTCCCCTCATCGCAGTGGATGACGTCACAGTAGATGAAGCGGAAGCGGTGACCTGACTAAAGCGGTGAGATCAACGGGCCCTTCGTGGTATAGAGGGGCTCCCAATACTCGAGGATGACTGAACTACATCATTGAGAGCTGAATTCATCGCCTTTCACCTTATAACTAAATTATATTTCTCAAACTAATTAATATACATTTTGTAATTAAACTAAATTTTATATTTAAAAACTAACAAACTAACTAATCTACATACAAACTACCTAATAAATTTTATAATTAAAAAACATATAAAACTAACTAATTTTATATGAAAACTAATTTGTTATCTAGCATAAGAAAATATCAGAAAACTAATTTTCCTAAGAACAATTATCAGAATTAAACTAATTTATTCAACACTAATAAACAAATTTAAGAACAAAAAATTAAAAACACCAATCAAATAACATTAAAGGAGCAATTGAGTATTAAATCTGACCTGAAAAAATTCCCAGGGTATTACTATTCCCCTAGCCACCTGCACTTGATCCCTCTGAAAAAAAACTAATGAGCAGAAAACACAGAAAACAAAAAAACAAAAAATACCCAAATAAAAAAAAAACCCACCAAAAACCCACAATCGGGTGGGTTTGCTGCAGCTGGAAGAAAAGAAGAAGAAGAAGAAAGAGAAAGCAGTTTAAAAATTTCGAGAACCTTAGGCGACGAAGCCTTTTCGTCGCCCAAAACGCTCTTAGGCGACGAACTATGAATTTCCTCGCCTAAGAACAACTTGGGCGACGAAACATTAAAATATATGGCGGGCTTAATACCGCCCAATTTTTCAACTTTTGGGCGACAAATAAGAAATTCCGTCGCCCAAAAGGGTCTTGGGCGACGACTTTCCCACTTCGTCGCCTAAAAGCTGTCCGAATAATTAATTTTAAATAACTAAATATGTTGTTAATTTTACATAATCAATTATGTTGTTAATTTTATATAATCAATTTATTCATTTTAACGATCCGAACCGTTCATTTATTAGTCCCTCACTAAAAGATGATCCCTACAAAAAATCGGTCAAATCAGAATTCATCTAGTCGTTCGATTATCATTATTAAAATCATGATCGTTCATAAGTTCGATCTCCGATACTTAACTTCTAAAACTTTGATTAAGCTAATTTTTTGTATAAATGATCTTTGAGTGAGATACTAATAAATGAACGGTTCGGATCGTTGAAAAAACGATCAATATATGAGATTATATATATAAATGAACAGTTTATATATTTGAAGAATAAAATTTCATCAACTCTTTCATTGAAATCTTGTCATTTTAATAATTGTAAAGACCATAACGTGATTACAACGATCAGAGCCGTTCATCATCTATGTTTATACTCAAAGATCATCCGTGCAAAAAATCAGTCCAATTGGAGTTCATATACCCATTCGATTATTATTATAAGAACCACGATTGGTCATACACCCAAACGCCAAACCTAACTTATACATTTTTTATTGAGATAATTTTTTGCATGGATGATCTTTGAGTGGGACACTAAGAAATGGTCGGTTCGGATCGTTCAAACCATAATAGAAAAGTGAGCTTCTACATACATATACACTTGATGAGTATAATTCTATTAGCTTTTTTGTTGAAACTTTGTCGATTCAACAATTGTGAAGACTACAATGTGATTTCAACGATCTGAGCCGTTCATTTTATTCGTTTATACTCAAAGATCATCTCTGTTAAAAATCGGTCAAATCGGAATTCATCCACTCCTTCAGGCATTCGAACTCCGATACTTAACTTTTACATCTCTAATTAAGATAATTTTTTGCATAGATGATCTTTGAGTGGGAAACTAATAAATGAACGATTCAGATCATTGAAAACACGATCGATATTTGAGATTCTATATATAAAAGAACGGTTTATACATTTGAAGAATAAAATTCTATTAACTCTTTCATTGAAACCCTGTTGTTTCAATAATTATGAAGAGCACAACGAAATTACAACGATCAGAGCCGTTCATCATCTATGTTGATACTCAAAGATCATCCCTGCAAAAAATCGATCAAATCAGAGTTCATATACTCGTTCAATTATTATTATAAGAATCACGATCGTTTATACACCCTAAACGCCAAACCTAACTTCTACATCTCCGATTGAGATAACTTTTTGCATGGATGATCTTTGAGTAGGGCACTAAGAAATGATCATTTCGGATCGTTAAAAACACAATAGAAAAGTGGGCTTCTACATACAAATACACTTGAAGAGTATAATTCTATTAGCTTTTTCGTTGAAACTTTGTCAATTCAACAATTGTGAAGACTACAATGTGATTTCAACAATCGGAGCCGTTCATTTTATTCGTTTATACTAAAAGATCATCCATGAAAAAAATCAGCCAAATCGGAATTGATCTACTCGAACGATTAGTATTAGAAAATTCACAATCGTTCATAAATTCAAGCACCGTTACGTAACTTTTACATCTATGATTGAGCTAATTTTTTGCAATGATGATCATTAAGTGAGGAATTAAAAATTGAACGGTTTGGATTAATGAAAACACGATCGCATTATATGAATACAACCTACATAAAATTGTACAAAAAAAAAAAAGGCAATGAGAGTTTGGGTGAGGAATATGCATGTTCCTCGCCCATACATTGGGCGACGAATACGTAAGTTCCTCGCCCAAAGTGACTTTGGGCGACGAACATAAATATTACTCGCCTAAAATCATCTTGGGCGACAAAATAGTTCGTCGCTCAAAGTTTGTTTGGGCGAGGAAGCTTTCTGTTCGTCGCTCAAAGTCAATTTAGGCGAGGAACATACTTATTCGTCACCCAATGTAAGGATCAACTATCGTTTTAGCTTGTGTTTTAGGCGACGAAATATTTTCGTCGCCCAAACCTGGATGAGATTAGGCGACAACAGTTATGGTTCGTCGCCCAAATATATTTTTCTTGTAGTGTATTTTCAACCTTGTGTACACGTTGACAACTTGATGGAAGTCGAATTAAAATGTAGGGGTAAAATTGGAAAAGGCTAAGTCGCACTGAACCAGTTGACCAAATCTTATGAGATTGTTAATTATGATCCATATTAAGGGAAAATTATTCCAACTTTAATTCAGGTTATTGCATTGAATCGTACATTAGTATACTATATATGCCATATCATACCCCTCACTTGTCACGTATGCTATAATATATTGCTACTATATTCAGACGCATGTCTTGAGAGTACTGTTGCCAATAAATATCACCTAATCTAATTCCATATATGCATGTTCAATATTAAACATTAGTCGATCAGTTCCAATTTCAAACATTTCTAGCAAACAATTTTCATTAGAGAAACAAAGGGAAATTAAAAGGGAATAGATCATAATCTTGGTAATTAAGGTGGCTGTGAATATGACTCATTCGATGGTACGTAGTAGTCTTCTTAGCCTGTCTCAGTCATCAGTAGCTCCGACCACGTACCACTGCTCTACTCACCAGAGAGCCACGGCAAGCACCTGCTACTCTGCTATACTAATTAGAAAAGTGAGTCTTTTTGTCATGTTCACCTTCAAAACCCTCCTCACCGTTTTAGTACTAAAACCCTTAACTTTTGCTCAAGCCTCCCAACCCTCTCTCATATTGGAAAGCTAGGGTTTTTTAGCCTGCCACCCCCCACCCCCCACCCCCCATCCCTCACCCCTCATTTACATATAGAAATTCTATCTGAAGTTCTTTAAAAAAAAAATAAATAAATAAAAAGACCATATTAATTTATCTGAACTCCTTCATATGTCTTTTATGAGATCCTAATAACACATATTGTCTTGATTGGAGGTGAAGTCAAGAAAGAAAATGTTACATGTCGTTTTTTATTTTGTTTTAATTATTTAGAGATCGATCTCCTATGTTGACTAGGTCTTTAGATAAATATAAGTTAGCGTAGAGTTGTGGGCTAATAAGTAGGATTAGTGGGATGGTGTAGTTGCTAGTTACTAGTATGTTGTTTCCTTATTTCTAGAGATATTGGTTGTGATAAATCCTTATATATATAATGTGTTTACTTAATGAATGAAAGAATCATAAGAGAATTAAGTAAATAATGTTTAACGTTGAAGGTCAAAGACTCCTCTATTAACCTTATTGTTCCATGAGACCAAGGGTTCCTCCATAAACCCACTTTAGTTATCCTTTGTTTTCATAAATTTACTCCAATTTATATCAGAGAAAGACCACAAATGTGTGAGTGAGTGAATCCCTTCAAATAGGATATCGAGCATGTTTGAATGACGAGTTCCAATTGCAAGTTAACATGTTTTCGTTTATGTCAAGGCCAGACAATATATGATTGCATATACTATTTATTATAAGAAGTTATAATAAATCAGCAATGAGCAGTTTGACACACAAAAAACAAAGCAATGATAGGGCTCACCAAATAGCCCAAGGCCCGAAGCCCACCCGAAGCCCGCCCGGCCCATTGGGCCCGAAGCCCGATTNGAGTTCCAATAGTTAACATGTTTTCGTTTATGTCAAGGCCAGACAATATATGATTGCATATACTATTTATTATAAGAAGTTATAATAAATAAATCA
>QANW01004037.1:464328-532642 GCA_003254865.1 Dryas drummondii
TTTCCCGTTGAAACCTTGTTGTTTCCATAATTATGAAGACCACAACGTGATTTCAACAATTTGACCCGTTCATTTTCTATGTTCATAGTCAAAGATCATCCGTACAAAAAATCGGCTAAATCGACATTCATCTACCCATTCGATCATCATTAGAAAAACCACGATCGTTCATTAATTCGACCACCATTATGTCACTTTTACATCTCCGATTAAGCTAATTTTTTGCACGAATTATCTTTGAGTGAGGAACTAAAATTTGAACGGTTCGGATCGTTGACAACACAATTGCATCGTTTGTTTATAAAAATATGTAATAAAATATATAATAAAACATATGTACATTTATGTTTTATTATAGTTGTAATGTTGTATATAATTTTAAAAGTTTATTATTTATGGTATTACACTATTACTAACATAATAGTATTATAGAATAACTTAATAAGCATATTAATAATTTATTGAAATAAACAAACGAAAAAGCTATTAAATATGTTATGATTCACAGACTTAACAAATAAACTTGTCAGCTCAGTTGGTTGAGAATTGAAGTTTGTTTTGTGAGGTCTCATGTTCAAATTACAACATAGCCAAAATCCTATTTTTTTTTTAACATATATATATATGTGTCTAAACAGGCTTTGGGCCTATTTGGGCCGCCCGTTTGGGCCTAGCCCGGCCCGGCTCTCCAAGCCCGCAAGCCAAAGCCCGATGGGCGGGCCTTGGGCTTGTGTATTAAAGCCCAAGCCCGGCCCGAAAGCCCTATTGGGCTTCTATCATTCAAGCCCGAACCCGGCCCGAACCCAAAAAATTTGGGCCGGGCTAGCCCGGCCCGGCCATTGCCGACCCCTAAGCAATGAGCAGTTTGACCAACAAAAAAAAAAAAAAGCAATGAGCAGGAGTAGTGCATATATATCAAATAAGAGAAAGCATATCCAAATTTTAAAAAGTGCATGTCTTGTTTTCCTGTTCTTGTTATTCAGAGCTTGCCACACCAATAGGTAGATCAGAGTGTCAGGGTTGGAGTAGTCACCATCATAAGAGGCCAGAGAGAGAGAGAAAGACAGAGAGCCATTTGTCTTTTGCAAATGAACTGTGGTGTTGTTCAAACTTCAAACTTCAAAGGAGGCGGGACTATGGGAGTGGGTTTCAAAGGTGCAGCGGATTTGTTGGTTAAGGTTTATTCTAACGTGCACTGTAAGCTTTATGGGATCCCCGATATTCCCACCAGGACTCCATTTTGCATTCTGCTGCTGCCGAGAGAGAGAGAGAGAGAGAGAGAGAGAGAGAGAGAGAGAGAGAGAGACGTGACCAGTGCGTGGCAATCTTACAAAGATATATTATACATCATGTTTACAGAAATATAATACAGGTGTTAAATTATAATTGGTCCATATCTATCGGGTGGATATTGAGGTTCACCTTGAGGTCTATTACATCGACTTCAACGTATTAGATAGTTGCACTGACTTTTTTTTCATGTAATATATTGATTATAATTGTCAATGAAAAGATCAGTAATCCCAATAACTGGGCACACTTTTTTTTTTTTTTTTTAAAAGCCCCATGGGGCACGTGGGCNATTCCATTACTAGGTGTAAAAATACTAATAGAATTATATGAAGATTCTTGTGAGTACGTACCTGCTTGCAATTGAGAACCCTGAATTATTTAGGACTTATAAATTGTTGAAGGGTTGATGTCTAATGGCATGTGATTGGGTAAACAATAATGCTAATTGCCACATTAAAATGTGGTGTCCAATATATAAATATTATGTAGGGTATTATAAAATTGTGGTATAAATATATGATAACTGTTAGCATTACTGTTGTGTTAATAATTCATTTTAATTTAATTATTAATAATGATATGAATTTTCAATTTAAATCCTAAATAATGTGACATATAATATATAAGGGTTCATTAACCTTATTTTTAGAGTTTATTATTTTTAAATAACTTAATAATAATGATGTGGATGTGGCATATGCATGTGACATTATTTTGGATTCAAATTTAGTGTACAAATTTGAGATTCCTAACACTACTGGTTAATTATTTATAGGTGCTTAGTTAAGGATATTTATGTAATCTAAAATTAATTAGTAAAATTTCTGATGGTCAATAAAAAGCGCACAAAAAATTACATCCTAATACATTCCTATTGATCAATATCTTGTATATATAACAAAGAATTCCATTCAAACTAGACTAGAATTTGATTCCAACCGGCTTATAATTTTTTTAGTTTTATGTCTCCAAAAACAAAATGAATTCAATTTTAATCTTTTTCCTGACTTTCAATTACAAATTTATAATGTAGTTGTGGGTAGACCAGTTGAAAAAATTGTAAAATTACCCAAAATGCACATAAATGCGATCCCTATTTCCCCCAACAAAAAAAATTACAAATTTACAACATAGAAGAATTTTTCAAAATTTATGTTTTCCCATCTATTTTAGCTAAAGAGAAGTCTAGTTATCTAAGTACATTAAATGTATACTTTCCTTATTAATATAAAATGGATGTGATCTTAATTTAATAAGGACAAGAAGTTTAATGTTGAGTTATTAAATATTCATTATTTATTGGGTTTTTTCCTTGATTATTACTATTATTAGCAAGACAGAACATCAACATATTACTATATATACATGTCATCTTTATACATTTTTTGTCTACTTGATCTCGAATTTGAACAAATATACTAGTATATCTTCTAGTTAAATAAAGTTTACATACACCAACACACACCGAGTTAATTACACTTACACTCTCTGAGATTTATCGTTTTTTCACATACACCCCATGGGGTTTCAATAATTACACATACACCCCATGAGGTTTTAAAACTGTTGCATATGACCCCCTACAAGAGAAAAAAATAAATAAATAAAAAAATATTTGTATTGAGGTTAGACCTTACACCTTGAATAATTTTATTAGGCTATTTAATCACTTAGCATGCTTTTTTGCATAATTTCTCATCATTTTCGTCTCACTATAGGGGGTTATATGTAACAATTTTAAAACCTCAGGGGGTGTATGTGTAATTATTGAAACCCCATGGGATGTATGTAAAAAGACAATAAACCTCAGGGAGTGTAAGTGTAATTAATTCACACACACCACATTAGATATTTTATTTTACGGAAGTAAAAAATGAAATAAAAAATAGAGAAAAGTCATATTGTGGAGGCCTAGCTTGTAGTTGTACGTTCTTCTTTGACGCCCATAAACAAAAAGGTAAGAAAACAAAACCACCCCAATAACCCATCACTTAGGTTTTTCTCCTGTATTTCGTACGTACACTTTTTTTCATGAAGCCATTTAGTATTCTTAATGTGAAAGTAAGATAGATACTCTTTTGTTCGTATGATTAATCATCTGGGCATAACGACAAGTCACATAAAGTTTAACATCATGTCGTTTGGGCCTAAGCCCAGAGGTATCAGTATGTTTAATCTTTTATTACATTTCTCTTGATTCAACAGTCAGCAAGTGATTACAAATTTACAATCATATCTCTCTTGGTGCAGGTTTGCAAGTTTGCAACACATTTTATGATCATGGAGAATCAAGCATACTCCAACCATATATGAGTGATGTACTGATGCCATAAAAGAAATATCTAAAGCATGTTTGAAGCTTGATGCCATAGATGTGTTTTCTTATAAATTGATGGATGTATCATGTATTTAGTTTTATCCATTTATGGACTATTAGAACATTAATTTGTGAGTTTGATGCATTGAAACATTAATAGCAGGTCTGGAACTCTGCAAGTTTGATATGTATTATGTTAAGCAAGTTTGTATTGAATCTATTGATACTAGCAGGTTTGTATTGATATATTCATCAGGTTTGAATTGAATAATATTACTGTCTGATAGCAGGTTTGTAATGCTTATTGATATGCATTATATTCAGGGAAAAAAAAAAGTGTTTGAGGTGGAGATTCGGGGCGGGTTCGAGGAAGCCACTCCCTGGCAGGGTCGGAAACGGGAAATCCCCGTTTACATAATCGGAAATTTAGGACGGATTCAAGAATTCAAATAATTTCGAGAGCGAGGGATGGGGGTGGCACCCCCGGCCCGACCCGCCCGGTTGCCATCCCTATGTACATTCATACATGCATAAGTGTACCAGGTGAGATAGCAAAGCAGGTTTTGCCGTTTTGGTAGCCCTTTGTCTTTTGCAAATGAATTGTAATGTTGGTCAGGGAGGTGGGAGTGGTGTCAGAGTTGCACGCAAATTTGTTGGTTAAGGTCATGCCAACGTGCACCGTTAGCCATTTGGCCCCCGCGCATGGCATCATTTTATGGAATCATCAATATTCCATCAGGTTCTAATGTTCTACGCTGTGTAAGTTGTGTAACACATTTTAAAAATAAAAAATCTTTGCATAGGAATTCAAAATATTCCAAAATTTACGTGCATACTAAAAAACTCTCTCCTGCTTGTACGGACGTAGAGTGGGGTCCATGGAAACGTATGATCTCTCAGATGTTGGTTTTCTCTTGTGCCAGTGCTAGCTATGTTGGTTCCTTTACCGAGAAAATTAATTAATAGGTGAAAGTTTTACCCATTAATTTTTGTTTTTCTTTTAAGAATGGGACTTTAATTTTATTGATAATTAGCAACTGAGTACATCAGAAGAAACTAGAAAGAAGAGGTTCATTAGTAAAATCAATCGAAGAGGATAAATCAACTAATTAACTAATCAAGTTTTGAAATATGCGTTTTTTTTTAAAGCTAATTGGAAGAGGCTAGCTAGACAGAGATATCCTTGTCTAACAAGGCACAACAATATTGTCTGACTGCAAGAGCATAATGTTTATGGGGAAATATCTCTATCGATCAATTTGGGATAACATTTGTATGGTTTACCATTAAGCAACAAATTTGACGATCTAATTTAATTGAAGGCAAAATCCATTTCCTTGCTCGCCACATGCGAGGAGTTGTACAATTGACATTTTCACATATCTTGATTGATATGTATGATAATTGATAAGTAAAATTAGAAATACTTAACTTTTTAAAATTAAATCTTTCAAATTAGGTGCCTTAGATGAAGGCTTTTGTCATTATAGAACCTATTTATTTGTAAGAAAAAGTGTATCATTAAAAGTTAAAATAATGGATAGTATAAATTGTATAATTTGTAATATTGATAAATGAAATACATATAAGTTATATAACAAATAAGTTTATCCATTTTCTTTTGTATGGTCTGAAACTCTGAATGAACAAAAGTTGATCTAACAAATTTGATGAGATGGCACTGGGGTATTGCATATATAAGATAGCGCTCAACCGTCGGATGGAATCTCCAGGCAATTTCTGTTTTTTTTTTTTCGGTCTGAAGGCAATTTGTGTTATAAACAGCATTTAAATAACATGGTTAATTCACAAAAAGGTCCCAGTAGTCTTTTGACTGTCCCACAAACCCCTAGGCCCTAGCCACAGGCAATGATCCGATAATCCCAGCTGGCCAGCTACAATATTGAATTTTGCTTTTTTTAATTCATTCTAATTCTAGAACTTTCCCTAAAAACCCTAGAGCCACCCACCCATCTATATATAATATAATAATTCACTGACAGTGACAGCAACTGGATCAGTCCCATCGCCTGCCTCCTTCAGGATCTAAGCCCTACCCTACCCTCCCCTCCATTTCTGAACTTGACCCAAATAAGTATGAAGTTTTCATTAATACACCAATCGCGCACTCAATGCGTTGCTATTATTTTGGTGTCTATTGTCGTTGTTTTCCTAAAGAATGCATTCCTTAGGAAGCTCAAAAATTTCCAGACACATATTAGAACGAAATGGGTAGAAGAGCTTTTCACCGCGAGCGTGATTCCGCTCACTGACGAGCTTTCCACGACCGTTGGTGAGTCATTTTTTGTTGCTTTGCTTGGAAACTGGTATGTGCTTAGGAAGCTGTTCAAGGGTTTTGCGTTGAGCAGATGGAGCCCACACGCAGCGGTTGGCTTAGTGGTTGCCAACGCCGCCGCGAGGGTGTACGACGACGTAAGCACCAAAGATGGCGCTCATAAAGTGTACGGCGGAGTTATCTTTACAATCATGGCATTTCTGGCAGCAATCGTCGTAGTCACTGTTCGAAACGTTAGGGAGGAAGAGCTTCTTCCGACGAACGTCAAGCCACCTCGTCTAGTCACCATCCTCCGATGTAGCCTACTTTGCCTTTCCATGTTCGCATTTAGGTGCGCAGCTCTTACCTTCCGGAGGATGCTAGTCCCGATCTTCAAAAATGGTGAACTGGAGATGCTCCACGACGGCATTGGAGCTCTCCTCGCAGAGTTCGCGACCGCTGTCATCGTCAACCGATTTAACCAGAAGTATAGAGCGGCGTTGTGGTTCATGACCGCGTCGCCGGCTATGATGGGCTTTTACCATGTGTATGGCCAAGAATCTGGTTACAAGCAAAATTTACTTTTGGTTGGAACTGCCTTTGCCATAAAAGGGTCAATTTCCCTTTTACGAGAAGCTGCCTCAATGAATTTCAACAATAGCAACCTCATGTCCTTTGGTCTTCTAGCAGTGGATACTTTAGGATCCTTGGGTGTGACCTTCGGATCTGTTCTGTCTGAGTTCCTTAAAGTCGGCAGCTGGTGGATAATTATTGTAGGTATTGCTCTCGCCCTTGCCCTTACTTGCCCAGAAGAAATTATTCCTATTGCCCCTGCCCCTGCTAACCCAAAAGCCGGAGAAATTCCACCAGAAGATAACATTGCCCCTGCCCTTGCTAACCCACAAGCCGGAGAAATTCCACCCGAAGATAACACTGCCCCTGCCCCTGCTAACCCACAAGCCAGAGAAATTCCACCCGAAGATAACATTGCCCCTACCCCTGCTAACCCACAAGCCGGAGAAATTCCACCCGAAGATAACATTGCCCCTGCCCCTGCTAACCCACAAGCCGGAGAAATTTCACCCGAAGATGTTGTTATCAACCCTACCCCTATTAACCCAGAACCCGAGCAAATTCCACCCGAAGATGTTGTTATCGACCCTGCCCCTGTTAACCCAGAACCCGAACAAATTCCACCCGAACATGTTATGTTTTTGGCACTTTTGCTGTTATTTTCATTTAGGACAATTTAGTCATTTAGTATAGAACTTGATGTAAGGCTGTGATGAATCCAAATCACCCTTGCTGTAATGTATCAAGTTCTCTAGGTAATCTTTTGTTTTCTTTTAAGGTGATGTAAGATGTATGTATCTGAGTTAGTGAGGTCAGCTTACAGCCGCACTCTCAACCAGATTTCAACATTTCTCCCATTAATCCAAATCTACTTGTTTTAGCTGCATAATCTAAAATTCCAAGTTGATTGAGTGAATTCGTTTTCTGGTTTGATCGAGTCTTGCCGTCTTGGTAATAGTTACTTGTTAGTGGCTTTTTTCAATATTGCCTGTAAGTCTCTTATTGTCAATATTGTTACTTGTTAGTGGCTTCAGCTCCTGCGGCACAACATACTTTTTTCCACCGTTTTCAGAACTGACCCCACCGAAACCACTCACGTGACCCCCATCCCATCCCATCCCATCCAAAGCTTGATTACTACTTCCATTTCTGCACGCTATCAGTATACATATGCCCTAGCTAGCTAGCTATCTGGTTTTGTAAATTAAAAAAAAAAAAAAAAATACATTACAATAAATCCAAAAAAAAAAACCGTCTTCCAAATTAAGCTTGATAAATTAATTAGTTAATTTATAACATGCATCATGGAGGGAGACAGCACGGGACAAAGGGCAGAGCTTCGAGTGGAAAGCTAGGGTTTTATGAGATTGGAAAGCTAGGGTTTTTTAGCCTGCCACCCCACCACCCTCATTTACCTACACATTCCCTTCTTTCGAACCGTACATTCTCGCTTCTTCATCTACTCCGTTGGTGACTAAAGCGATCAAAGGCCAAAATGTCATCACAACCAACTGATGGCTCTGCTTCATCTCTCAACCAACACTCGTCGTTTCGTTCTTCCCTTTCATTCATGTGTCATGTGAATCAATTAATATTATTTTTAATTTGTTGTCTTAATTATGTTACAATAAATATTGTACCTCTAGTAAGTAGATTTTTTCTTTTTACCCGCTCTATCATCATATGCATCAATATTATATTAAGAGTTATATTAATTGCACTATATATGTTGTTGAAAAAAACTGGTAAGCGCCATCAAAGTAAAACCAAATTAATTGATCATTTGGTCATATTGTTCTTGATAACTTACGGTGAATTAATGATCATGAGACTTATGGAAAATTCCAAGTGGGTTTGATCAAAGAAAAAAAAAAACCCCATTTTTCTAAAACAGAAGTTGAAGAAAACTAGATAGGTAGCTAGAGTTCTAACTTATGAATCTCATATAATGTTTATGACTCGACCATAAGGATAGAATAGAACTAATAATGTACATTTTTTTTTTTTTTGGCCAAAACTAATAATGTACATTGAAGAAAGCAAAAACAGACGATAAATTAACTAATTAATAATGTATTATTTTTTCTTTTTTTATTTACAAAACCAGATAGCTAGCTAGCTAGGGCATATGTATACTGATAGCGTGCAGAAATGGAAGTAGTAATCCAGCTTTGGATGGGATGGGATGGGATGGGATGGGGGTCACGTGAGTGGTTTCGGTGGGGTCAGTTCTGAAAACGGTGGAAAAAAGTATGTTGTGCCGCAGGAGCTGAAGCCACTAACAAGTAACAATATTGACAAAAAGAGAATTACAGGCAATATTGAAAAAAGCCACTAACAAGTAACAATATATAAGAGAATTACAGAAAAAAACGAAATTGATGCAGGTACCATTTTATTAGAGAAAACAAAATTCATCATTCATTTGCGGGCTGGGTTAATTAAGTTTAATATAGATGGGACTTGGGGTCAGAAAGTTGGAGGTTGACTTGGATTACTATAGTGTTCTCTGAACCTCCTTTTGAATGTTGTGGATAAGCTCCATACTTGATCTCTTGTTTATAGTCTGATAAGAGTAGTGATCCATCATGATCTTTTTTACAGAAATTGGGTTTGTTGTGAACCTCCTTTTTAACTGTGGCTGACAATTTAGCTAGCTTTGGACATATCGAGTTTTCTTTTCATCTCCTTTGTTGTAGACTTGTAGCCTTGTAGGCTTCGGCTGACTTCAGCCTTTAGAGCTCCCTTGTATATACGGCCAACACAAAAATAGTTACTGTGTAGGTGTAATTATTTTATTGAAAAAAAAAATCTGTAGGTGAATTGTGAAATGAAAAAGGAAAAACTCAAGTTTTTGTTTTTGTTTTGGGTGATTTCGATATTAATTCATTAAATTGTATTTTTTTAGAGTTTAACATCATTATTATTTTTTTAATAGTTAAAGTTCATATTTAAAATCTTGCTTCACGTAGGATAACAATATTTCATTAGATTTCTACTAGTTACAAATTATGCCATTATGTAATTAATATTTGTTTTCAAATTGTCATTAATTCTCCAATTTTCCTAGAAAATGAATCTCCTAAAATTCATTAAAACACTTAATTTAAGACATGTGATATATATATAATTTAGTCAAATAAGGAACCTACAACTAAGAATTGTTTGTAGATTCATTATAATGTAGGTGCTTTAATTCATATAGGTTCATTAATTTGTCTAGGTTATTATTACTAAAAAACTAGTAGGTGCACAAAATAAATATGTAAAAATCAGTAGGTGTACAAAATAAACACACAAAAAAGCTAGTAGGTGCACAAAACAAGTATCCTTGTTAATCTTATATTCTTTTTTGGGTAGTTTTCTATTATTAATATTATATAGATTTGATATTAAATATGATATAGCAAAACTAATTTTTTTTTAAAAATGTTCAAAGTTGAAACAAGTAATTAACAATAATATCGTTTCAATAAAAAAAACTGAAATATTATTAATTAATATAGATAAATAGCATTAATTACTCGTAATATTACCTAAATATGATAACGAGTATTTTAGGAAAAAATAAACTTTTAGTTTTAAATTAAGTTGACTGATCCAAAAATATAAGAAAAATTGCTTATGTGGACACTAGTCCAAGGTTAAGCTTCCCAAAAAAATCTATGGTGGATTATTCTTAACAAAAAATATATTTCGGGTAATTTATCCTAATTTACTATTTTGTTTTTTATTTGAGAGAAACTCAAATTGTAGCCCTGTAGGTGTATTGTTACGGTGCGCGCGTTACAATTACTTAATCTTTTGTGACTTTTTTTATCACACATTAAATTATTAATAATAATTTTGTTTTTTTCGAAAACACTGATAATAACTTAGAAGGACACATTGTTACTATAAAAAGTCAAAAAAAGCAAAGGCCAAAGAAGTAGAGTCTCCACTCTATATATAAAAGGTGTCTTTTTTGGTGAAAATATAAGGAGTGTCTTGGGTTGACTGTTTCTTACTTATTTTTGCATGGTTGTAATATGTATAAGTAAAAATGAAATTAATTAAAAATATATTTCTTTTTTGAATGAGGAATATTCATAAATTTATATTTTTAAAATTTGTAGAAATAAGCACATGCAGTTGAAAATTGTAGTCCGTAAGGGCTTAAACTAGATACATTAGTAATATTTTATTATTTATATTATATACTCTATAGTCTCTATTAATTCTCTTTCTTGCTTGCTTAGAGACCGTATCATTCAATTTGTCTTACGTCCATAGAAAGATACCACTCATGCATACAGCGATTCATAGGGGCTAGTCACGTAATTGGGGCCCACGCAAGGTCTCATGCTATCAGAGTCATCAGACGAACAAACCAGAGCGGCAAGGTTTAGAAAAGACGGACAGGTCATAATTTTAATTTTGGTGATGTTAGTCTCAGTTTTAATTTTTACTAATAAATTAATAAATTAAGAACAGGAATATGGTTTTCGTAGCTTCGTCTCCTTCTTCCCCTTCTTTGCTTCGCGCTTCGCTCTCTTCACATGAGTCCAAAGGTAAACTCTAACCCTCCTCCCTCTCTCTTTAATTTTACTATTTAAATTAAATTTATTTTCTTTTTTATTGTTGTTTGGAATGTATGAGGGTCTGTATGATTTGCCTCTGAGCTCACTTTGATGTCCTCCACTTTTTGGTTATTAAAATTGAGTTAGGTTGGTGCTTATAATGAGGTAATAATAACGGTAGTATTTCTTGGATACAATATAAAATGTGATATCAATTACTTGGAGTGAATATTTGAAATTGAATATCAATTTTGTAGATTCTTTAATTTGTTTCATTGAATGGGATCTAATGCATTTTATGCTTCAATTGTTATTTCAATCCCTGCAGCTCCATTAATCTCGTCTGTGAGTCCATTGGATCAATCCTTGTTCACATCAACAGCTGGGGCCTCTTGCCAGAGACCCTCATTGGTAAAACCCATTTCTGCAGAACCAAAAAGGGGCAAATCAGTTGTTCTACATGCTGCAAAAGTGGTTGCTCCAGGTATATCATATATGTGCTTACTGCCATGTCATTGTGGGAAGCTTGAAATTAGTCTTTTTTTCAATGATGAGTGAGGACATGGAAGGATTTAGCCTTTGATTATTGGTATTCTTGCGGAGGTGGACAAGAACATGGTACCAGAAGATTATGAAAAACTGGCCAAAGAGATGGAAAATGCTTCCCCACTTGAAATTATGGAGAAGGCTCTTGACAGATTTGGAAATGACATTGCCATTGCATTCAGGTGTCTGTTCATTTGGCTTTCCATCTTAAGTTTTTGACAAACTAAAATGACCATCACTGTAAATTCACCATTTAGTAGTATTAACTAAGATGATGCTTTGTTATTTTAGAGAGTGTCGTATGGAACCTAATGACATGTACTCAACAATTATTGTTTTAAAGAGGACATTTAAAGTTCAAATCCCCCCTCTCCAGATGTTTGTAGCTAATAGAGGAATTTATCATCACTGGATTAATGAAATAAACAAATTTCAATTGCAATGCTGGAGTACAGGTTACAAGACTTTTTACTCTGATCATCACTGGATCTCCAGATGCATAGCATGTAATGCAAAAAGTATGCTGAATCCGATTGTGTCTAACTTGCTTCTTTTTCTGGAATTTTTGCAGGCAATGGAAGGATCATATGTTGAATTAGCAGAGAATCTGGCAGGGACAGGAGTAAAGGTGGGTAAGTTCAGGGCTGATGGGGAACAGAAGGCATATGCACAGCAGGAGCTGCAGTTGGCGAGCTTTCCAACAATACTCTTCTTCCCCAAACACTCATCAAAGCCCATCAAGTACCCTTCAGAGAAGAGGGATGTTGCGGCATTGACGGCTTTTGTGAATGCTCTGCGGTGACAACTTAGTGCACCAGTAGAAGGAACTGTATGCTTTAGTCCAAGTCAAAGACCTCGGTCTGTCTCTCTCTCATGCACACGGTCAGGCAATCATCTTGAGATAAGGGGTTTAGGGTGTTCTGTGTAAATAACTTGTAATGTAAATATTGTGTGAGATCAATCATCTCGTCGATCTCTTCATGTTTTTTCTGAATACAGGAGCATTTTTATCATTTCTAAAATTGCTTTCTTAGAGCTAATTGTGGATTTGCTTTTCTACCTGTTCTATCAGTCTGTTCACTGAAGTTGCAGTCTATGAACTTAGTGAAAAGCTTTGTAGCTTGGCTAGACTACTGAGATGGGAGCGTCGTCAATCCGACATCACCCATATTAATTAACTAAAAGTAATTAATAAACAAAGCTTGCAAGTATTTTCACCTTTCTAATTCCTTTGTTTTGCTTAATCTTTTCCCTGAGCATCACCAAGTTACCAACTAATTTAATTAATCAAAACCAGAGGAGACTGTTGGAAAACATTAAAAATGAGTCTATGATGAGGGCCTGCCATATGGGAATTACTGAATGGTCATTTTGTGAACTTGTCCTCACAATGTCACCCTTCACACACAGTAAAAAACACCCTCGATCGGTATAAATCTAACTATATATCTACATATAAAAGTCAGTGACCCTTCACTGCCCGTATGACATACTACTACAGTACTACTAAGCACTACTTGGAGAGTTATTAAGAGAGGGATATTAATTCTAATTACACTCTTAATTTAAGAAATTCAAAATTAATGGGTGATCACATTGATGATGTTGAGCGTGGGAGGGGGGGTCTCTTGTTCCTCTTCAGCTCTCTTTTGATGATGTTTGGTTGGTTGAGTTGGTCATCAGAAGCTCATGGGGCTCCGGCCATATACGTATTTGGAGACTCCCTGGTGGATGTGGGCAACAACAATCACCTTCTTTTGTCCCTTTCCAAAGCCAATTTTCCTCACCACGGCATCGACTTTCCCTCCCAAAACCCAACTGGCAGGTTTTCTAATGGCAAAAATGCTGCTGATTTTCTTGGTCAGTCCGTTCCCAATTCCCATATCATCAATACATGCATATATATTGTGCTTAATTAATTACATGTTGAGAAGTATCTGATAGTTTGATTGATGAGAAAAATATTGTTAGGCCATTCGTTGACATCTTAAACTTTTGAGGTACAGTGATTGTCTAATATGGTATCATAGCCTTATTTGTAAGAGGAATCCTCCATTCTTCCAATTTTATATGTTTCTGTCTGTTACTATATGTTTACTCTCCACATGCAGGTTGAGACTATATTATTAGCCCATTGCTTGACAGCTTAAGTTTTTGAGACACACTATCAACTATATATGACTAACAAACAAGGTTGACCCAATAATTTTGAGACTAAAAAGAATGCATAAAATGGTGCGGTTTTGTGGATGCCCACAATCTCATATATATATATATATATTTTTTTTTCTATGAATAAAAAATATTACATGAGTTAATTATAGTAATGGTCTCTGAACTATACTCCAAATTATAGTACTTTAGTAAAGGGGGATCTTGTTAATTCAGTTTGTGGAAATGCATGAATAATGTTATTTAATTGGTTTGTTTTTCATTACAATGGTTATTTTGATTTTGATATGATTAATGTGATGGACTCTTGGGCATGCAGCTGAGAAAGCTGGAGTAGAGAGTCCAGCACCATATTTCTCCCTGTCCAAGCGTGACTACGATGCCAAGATGGAGGCTGGTGTCAACTTTGCTTCTGGAGGTGCTGGAATCTTAAATGAAACTACAGATCAAATTGTTGTAAATCAATTAATTACACAAAGAATATGATTTCAATCACACCCTATAGCAAGTATTTTTTTTACTTTTCTCATTTATTGAATTGAATTTGAATTCCCTTGCCTTTTGATTCCAACAAACGGGTTAAATTTTTTGAGTAATACTATAACAACTATATAATTTCACAGTTGATGTGTATTTAATACATTATAGTCCGTTAATTAACGCATTGACTACTATCTCATATGATTAACTAATGTGGCCTAAATTGTGATTTTTCTAGCATTAACTTAAATTATTTTATTTCTTCTTCTCTCTCATGTGCTTCATTCAGGACCAGTCAATATCTTTGACAGAGCAAATAGACTGTTTTTCAAGAGTGCATGGAGAATTGACAAAACATCTAGGATCGATCATCCAATGCACATAAGCTCCTCTCAAAATCTATTTTTGCCGTTGTAATTGGAGGCAATGATCTCTTTAACTACTTTGCATCCTCCAATCTCAACTCTAAAATCACCCCAATGCAGTATGTGAACTTGATGGCTAAGACACTACTAGGACAAATGAAGGTAATTAACGAAGCATTAACTAACTAGATAACAAAGCCAGCTTGGGTTGTTGTTTAATTACAATAGCCTCATGCATTAAAATAATTTCCATCTGTTTGCCAGTGATGTACATGTAAATCTCATCTAAACGAGTTTCTATATTTTCAAAACAAGATTCTCTACGTATGTTTTTTATGTTGATCTGTGCTTATATTGAAAACGACGTTATTTTACAGCGTTTGTACAATTATCATGCTCGTAAGTTTGTGATTGTCGGGGTTGGGGCAATTGGATGCATCCCAGAGGTGAGGGTGAATGATAGATATGAAAAGATATGAAAAATGTAATAAAGGGATGAACCACTTGGCTGTTAAATACAATGAAGCTCTTGGATCAGTGCTCAAGCATATGAAATCAACGTTCAAGCAGGACATGCACTACTCCTACTTTGGTGGTTACAGTGTCCTTCAGAGCCTCATTACCAAACCAGCTGCTTATGGTACAAAACTTATTAATTATGTAATTCCCTCTTCTTACAATTCATCAATTTGGATATACAAACATATAATTAATGATTACTTGCTCACCATATAATGATCACTTCATCCATTACCCATTAATTATGTAACTCCTTCTTCTTATTAATGATCACTTGCTCACCATACGAATTTGAAATTGAACCATTCTCATCATTCTTATTAACTCCCTCTTCACATCTTCTTATTAACTCCCTCTTCTCATCATTCTCCGCTCACCTAACCACCCAACAACGAATTTCAATAATTGAATCTATTCATATGTTAAAGTATTGTTCAAAGATCAACCTTGCAAAAATCAGTCAAATTGAAAATTGTTTAGCTAATGTATTACTGTCAACATCATTTCAACCTTATATATCTGACAAAATTTGTCTGCAAAGTTTGGAGGACCAAACAATTATCAATTTGCCTAATTTTTTACAAGGACGACCCTTAAAGATAGACCTAAAAAATGGACTGTTTCGATCACTGAATTCCCCGCTCTGTGGTAAGTGAAAAATTCTCCGCTCTATAGTGAGCGAGTGATCATTTCTATTGAGGTATACCTCAACTTATTTATGTTGAGGTATGACCTTGTTGGGCCCCACACGAGTCGCTTTGTATCGATTCGAACCGTTCGCAAGGATCATCTTCATTGATAGATCATCATTGCAAATAATTAGTCAAATCGAAAATCATTTGCCTATTTAACTTTGATAAAACAAATGAACGGTTTCATCGAAAATATTTGATTGGTCCATTTATTCGACCAAACTTAGATAGACAAATGATTTTTGATTTGGCTAATTTTTTGCAAGGATGATCTATCAATGAAGATGATCTTTGCGAACGGTTCGGATCGACACAAAACGACTCGTGTGGGCCCTAATAGGGTATACCTCAACATAAATAAGTTGAAGTATACCTCAATAGAAAGAGCATGTATATATATATATATATAAATTCCTTACTTTACAATATTGTTAGGATCAAGCCATTCTGAAAAATCATTTTATGAGTAGAACCATCATCATTTTCATTAAGAATTATCATTACAATAAATGAGTCAAATCCCAAACCATTACCATAATTTTTCCACAATTTGATGCCTGAATAGTTCCAAGTGCACTATCGATCCTCAATTAATTGGTTCAAAAAAACCCATTATTCGTTTTATTGATTTTCCATGTCTTTTCCTTTTTAGCTTAATATAAAGAAAGCGTCAATTATCATCTATATATAGATAATTTCACGTTTAGTCTACATATTATTTCATAATTTTTTTGTTGGTTTACAAATTTTTTAAATGTCAAATGAGTCCACGAATTAATTGAAGTTTACCAACTTAGTCTATTCCATCAAAATGTATACCCTAAATGGATGTCAATTTGGGTCATGTGGGGAGTACATGGAAGTGCAAAAGGGAGAGGAGGGGATATGAAATCACCAATTTGCTCTTCCATGTGTGTCTCACGTGACAAAACTTAACACCCGTTTGTGATATTTTGACGGAATGAATTCTCATTTGGCACTTTAAAAAATTTGTGGACCAACTGTGTAATTATCTATATATATATCATATGATTAAGATGAAAAGTTTGGTATTTGATTTCAGGATTTGCTGAGGTTAAAGAAGCTTGTTGTGGGCTTGGGCACCTTAACGCAGATGTTCCTTGTCTGCCAATTTCAAGCTATTGCACCAACAGAAGCAACCATGTCTTCTGGGATAGAACACATCCTACAGAGGCAGTCCATCGCATCATTGTGGATTATATGGTTCATGGTTCTTCACAATTCACATCCCCAATGAATGTGAAGAAGCTACTTCATGTTTAAGGTCACTGATAGATGCCTCTATATATATGCCACTTTCTTATATAAGAGGTGCGCCACTTTTACAATTTTGTCATATCTATTGTATTTGGGTTTATACATAAGATTGTAGTACTTTACTCTATAAAAATTTCTTAAATCTTGGCTTCAATTTTGTGATTGAAGGGTTTAAGGAATGTAGGGCAGCCCAGGTTATTGCTGTATTATTTTCGTCATATACATAGTTTTCATGTTTCTATATATCTTGCATCTAATTAATTATAGGCTTAATTTGTTGAATAGGATTTGCAATAATGTTTGTGGTTTGCTCCAATTATGCAAGCAGTTGGGATATTTTGGAAACTAATTAATTGTTGGTTGCTACTATATCTATCAGTACCCGACATCACTGAAGCCTTATTGAAGTGCTGTAGAAAAAGTGTCACCGTGTCACAATCTCATAATTGAAATACGATTAATCTTTATTTGTATTAAACAAATTCTATCAAAATTCAGTCAATAAAAAATCAAATTTGGAATCCCTAAGAGTGATGTATAGTACCTATAAAAAACAAAAAAATCTCTCCTTAAAAATTTTGCAAACCTATCACTTCATTTGTTGGGTGGGCCAACATTTAGTTGAACCTCTTCATCTTATATAACTATAGAGATAATGAGACCGAGAAAAAAAGAAAAGAAAAGGTCAATGCTGATCTCAAAGACTGTAAAAGCAAGCTCTATTAGTAGGTCTCTAATTCAATGAGACTTAAAATTCCTAACAACTTCATATGCAATTTATTAAGATGGAGTACGTACCGCCTATACTAGTGAGTGGAGTCCAAGATTGTCTTTTCGTACCAAAAAAAATGTATAGTAAAAAAATTATAATATATAATCGATATATTATTATTTGGTATAACCGATATACTACTATATAATATAACTTATCTAATTTGTAAAAATATTATTAAATAAAATATTATATTAATAGAGTATAGTATTCATATCATTTACTTATATTATAACACATAAATTAATTATGTGGCATATATGTAGTAGCTAGACCAAACCCCTCACCGCCTTACACAGTGTGTAGTGAAGGCTGTGTGCCTGTGCGTCTGTAGAGACAAGCACTGTAAAAGAGAGAGAGCGAGATAGCTTCTTGTGCTCCTACAATGGCTTCCAATTTTTTCCTTCTGAGTTTCTTCATCTTCATCTTCTCTCCGTCCTCCAGCTTTAGAGGGATAATGCTGAGATTGGCAGAGGGTGGTGTGGTTCCAGGCATGTACGTTTTTGGGGATTCCCTAGTAGATGTGGGCAACAACAATTACCTCAAGTTTTCATATGTCAAAGCAAATTTTCCTCACAATGGAGTCGACTTTCCTACCAAAATACCAACTGGTAGATTTTGTAATGGCAAGAATGCTGCAGATCTTCTTGGTAAGAAGTGCCATCTTCAGAGTTCCAATCCTCTTCTAATTATATTTTCTATTTTTCATTTAATTATCATTTTAAATTCTTAAACGACCGATGTTCTGTTTTAGACATAAATACAATACTAATAGCAAATAACCAGAGACAGAAGGTCTAATTTTAGGTTTTGTATTTTGGTCCTTGTTAGTTGTAGGAGAATTTAAATATTTACTTCCTTGTTAATTAATATGTTTCTAACTTAACCAAATTAACTTCTATATATATGTAGTTTTTTTGTTTTTTGTTTTTTGGTACAAAACTTCTATGTATAGTTTGTACGTGCTTAATTGGTTGTTGTATGTCAGGGCCGGGCTTCCTACATGTGTGTATCAGTGTATGTAGGCAAAGCTATTTTTTTTCAACGAAAGACAAAGGTAAATGAATAAATAAGTAAGGAGTAGCGTTAAAGACAGAATTTAATTAACAACACCTGGCAATTTGAGACCTACTAATCCATATATATATAGGAAGGTCTTAGTCAAAGCTACTCAAACATTGGAAATAGAGTGTCACCCCAAAAAAAAAAAAAAATTGAGGTCCTTCAAGTCCCATAGAGATAATAAAGATTAATGAGTAACATTTGTGCAACGTCATTTCCCCAATGTAGCAACTTAACAGCTGTATCTTGCACCTTGATATGAATCTGCAGCACCAAGAGCAAGACAAGTAGACAACATCCAATTTTCACAAAGATATCAAAACTTATTTGTAGGATTTAGTTTATGAGTTATATATAATTTTATTAGTAGAGTAATGTTCTTTTATACAGTATAGTCTAACAACATAAAATGTATTTTATGTGTAGGTGTGAGAGAACATTTTCATTTATTAGTATTAATGGTCAATGGATGCATATATATTAAAGTATGCTTGATTATCATATTAATTAATATTTGACCGATTTTGAATTTTGGGCAGCTGAGAAAATGGGATTACCAACCATACCACCATATCTCTCTATGGCTTCTAAGTTGAAGAAGAGCTACTATACCCGGTTCCTAAATGGTGTTAACTTTGCGTCTGGAGGTGCTACAATCTTCAACGACATAAACCAAACATTTGTAAGTGCAAACACAAAAAATTTGGCCTTTCACATTTTCAGTCTGATATGCATTGTTCTAAAAAAGAAAGCTATATATATATATATATGCACACTAACAATAAATTAAGCTAGTTTTCTTCTGCTTGTTAATTACATTGTTTCAGCCCCAGTCAATATCTTTGGCAAAACAAGTAGACTACTATCTAGCAGTGCATAACGAGATTGTGCAAGGGCTAGGTACCTCAAAGGCACAAACTCATCTCTCAAAATCTCTCTTCACAATTATCATTGGAAGCAATGACATCTACGCATACTTTGGCTTGTCTGACACTAAGACCACACCACAGCAGTATGTGAACAACATGGTCCTCACACTAAAACGACAACTCAAGGTAACAAAATAAAACATACTATTAAAATTTTTTTTTTGTCACATTTTTTTGGATATATTTTTGAAAGTTAATTCATGCATGTTTAATTTGGCATGCAGCGTTTATATGATTACGGTGCACGTAAGTTTGTGATTGTTGGGGTTGGGGTTATCGGATGCACCCCATCAGTGAGGAATGAGAGAACAGATCAAGAATGCAATGCAGACTTGAATCAATTGTCAGTTAAGTACAATGCACTTCTCAAGTCAATGTTGAAGAATATGAAATCGGAGCTCAAAGGCATAAACTACTCCTACTTTGATGGTTACAGCCTCATGCACAACTTCATTCAGAAACCAACCGCTTATGGTAATACCATATAATATTTTCCTTCATGTGCATAAATCAATATAAAATTCTGGTAATCATTATCAAAGAGTTTCACATGTTATATAGTCAAATAATCGATCTAAATGACAGTTTGACAATATAACATGACAAATTATCTGATGGAGAAAACAATGTAGGAGTTCTCAAATTTCTTGGGATATTGAATCTATTAATTAATGCAATTAATATGTATGTGATTCAGGATTTGTTGAGGTGAAGGGTGCTTGCTGTGGTCTTGGGCCGCTGAATGCAGATGCTCCTTGCCTGCCATTTGCAAGCTATTGCTCCAACAGAAGCAACCATCTGTTCTGGGATAGAACCCATCCTACTGAGGCATCTCATCGCATATTTGTGGATTACATTCTCTATGGTCCTTTACAATACACATTTCCCATAAACGTGAAGAAGCTAGTTGCAATTTAATTAATCTCACTAGCATATATACATAATTAAGCAGCTCGCCCCTATGCTATATATGGATTAATTAAGGTGGTTTAATCTCACTTCATTTGTGTACCTTTTAAGTGTGTTTGGACAGTACTATTAGTATCATGATCTAAATTAAAAGAGTGACATTCGGATAATTTCTTAAATTAATCCTCTTTTCAATGAGAATATTATATATACAGGAGGTTTAATTAAGTGATTGCCATGGTATGCATGCATATATGGTTACTCATGTTGTTTAGCAGTGCACTCACTCGTCATGTAAGCCTAGCAGAGCAAAATTGTTGGACGCGTATCTATTGATGTACGGACGTGTGTGGACCTGCACTAGTCATAAATAGAGAAACTTGCATGTAATGAGTGAATATATCATTATTTTCATAATAAATCACATGACTAATATGCATGTGAAATGATGTTGTAAGAATGTGAGTATATACATTCTTTATGTGTAAGTTTTTCTCATCGGGACTCAGTCATATTTTCATGGCCATTCAAACGGCTTTTTTGAGCCGTCGAATTAATTCTACAACAAGAGACCATACAACGGATTAGTCCATGCAAATAATTAAGCAGTGGATCGAAATTCGAAAGAGACCAGCATATTACTAGCTCTTTTGGTTTTGCCAAATAGGATTTGCCATTGGTATTATATCTTCTTAGGGCTTCGTACTGGGCCTTAATTGACAGCCCCATAAGGGTCTGTCTTGGGCCTTTGGACCTCTAACCCTTGTAGATCTCCTTTGCGACCTTGGCCACCATAAGTAGGCTCATCCTCCTTATGAGCTTCGAATAATTGTCACCCAACAACACCAAGTTTTTGTTTAGAATCTCTTTAGTGTTTGTTTTGATTTATGGATTTTCAAGACCAAGTGACTTACGTGGATGATGATTGATCCATTTTTGACACCAATTAAAAACCATTCGATTTATTGACAAGCAGAGTCGGTGCTCAATAATGCCCGGTACTGAGTCCTCAACATTGTTACCAACTTACCATTATAATGTGATGCTCAAAAATGGGTTAGTTGCCACTCTGTCTCTCAACCGTGTGTGCGAAATAGAATCCTATACTGATTTTTTTGTGTTTGATTTAAGTGAGTATGTTTAAAACTATGTCATTTTTGTGAGTATGTCTAAAACAATGTCATTTTTGTGTTCAATAATTGAGCGTTTTGAAGTTGAGTTTAATATTTAAAAATTATATTGAAAAGAAAAATAATAAGTGGAAGTCCATAATAACATAGTTGTAGTCTTGTAGATATAAATCTAAAAACATTAACAGAGAGATATGTTAATGTTGGACAACCGACGTGGTGTGAACCTAACTACTCCAAGATATGTTCTGTTCTAACAAAGGGTTGAACTTTGAATTCCGACACCATTTTCTTTCATTTTCAATGAATCATCAACAACATTTGTCCTGATATGATATCTTCTATAATTACTAAATAATTTTCCTTGGAAGATTATTGTGGAGTTGAATTCTTTGTTTCTGGTGATGTAACGTCCATATCGATCACAGATGTCCCCAATATATATATATATATATATATATTTCTATATATGGGCTCAAAAATAGACAAAATAATAGTTAACCCATTGCCAACGGAACAAAGAGAGAGTGTGACTGCATGTGACCCATTCACGGTTTCACACCACCATGTATTGAGCTGATCAAACTCAAACTCAAAATGGACGGACTTGAATCACTCATTCATTTGTTGGTCCACCCTATTATCATTGCTATTGGTAGCCCATATATGCACTGCTACTATGTATCTATCTGTCTACGGCTGTTGTGTTTTGCGGTAATGGCTTGACCTTCTGACTCATCCAGCTAGAAAACCCATCAAGACAAACAATATTACAGCCCCAAATCTGGTGATAACCCAAAAATATATCCATCTATCTTTGGAATTATTGCTGAAACAACACCAATGGAGTCTTAAGAAACTTTTCCACACTGTCTGCATTAGATTGGATTAAGAGATATTGTTGGGTCTTGACCAATTGGATATCTTCTAACACCTGCTTCGATTCTTCCTTAGTTCCTTTATTTAATCCAACTCACTCACCAAATCTGCAAGGATCCTTTGTCATAACCTCTCTTGCAATTAAAGACTAGAAACATGAAATTATAAAAACAGAAAAAATAAAGGAATATAAGCATTCATTTCAAAATTTACTAGCAATAGGAGACCCTTATAAGCCACTATATAAAGCCTCACATTTTTAATGTGAGATATTTCTCTTAACACCTCTCCCCGCGCACATGTAGCACCATTCAAGCCTAACACGTGGATAAATCATATTGAATGACGTGAGAGCATGTGTAACCGTTGAGCTTAACACGTGAATAGCTTGTTCTGATCATACCACGAAGGAATTTAGACATTTATCTCAAATTCAATTGAAAATAAGAGGAATAGTTCAAATTCTTATAAGTCATTATGCATGTTCTCACGTTGAAAATGTAGAATTTTTTTTTTAATACAAAAGGGAGATAAGAGAACAAGGGGAAGCTGAAAGGTTGAGGAACATTTTTTTTCTTTTGTTAATAATAGGTTTTTTTATTTGTAAAAAGACAGGTGTAGGATTATGATTGGTTTATCTCCATTAGGGTGTGCATGGAGATCCACCGTACCCCAGGGGTGGACCTAAGCATTGCCCTTAATTATAAGCTTGCATTATTGATCAAGATAAGACTAGCTTATTCATACAACTGCCTCGCACAGGATGATATATGATATATATGCCTGCATTTTGTTGAGAATATTGAAACTCATGTTTGAATTTCTAAATCTTGGATGATAATATATATAATATGAATTTCTTTAGCTATAGTCAATGTGAGAATGTGGATTATTATTTTCTTATATTAGAAAATAATATAACTTTGCATAGTAATTTATAAGGTGTTAAATATTTGCATTAATTTTCAATTAGTTTTAGATTTAATGCTTCAATTTTGTTCAACTAATTGGTTATTTATAATTGGATTTTCTTCACTTTTTTTTTTTTTTTGCCACAGATTTTCTTCGCTTTAACATAATATCAACCACAACTTATTAGGCCCAATGGCCATACACATTCCACATCATTCAATATTATCTCTCCACATAATTGACTTAAGTAGGTTATACATACTTGTTGCCCATGCCAAGGGGAGGTGATGAAAATATAAATATCGCACCGGAACTCTAAACCTTAAATGACAATATATAATTTCAAAGTCTCTCCATGCATGAGAAATTGATTTTGAATTCAACCAGTGGCGGCTTAATGGAAAGTGAGGTCTAAGATGAAAATTGCGAAACTACATAAAGGCTTTCTAAATATATTATTCAAAAATATATTTTTTTTAAAAATTATTGAAAAATCACTCTTCTTACTTGAGATGCAAAATTAGTGATTACATTTTTATATTCAAGTTAAATTCAAATATCGAATGACGAATTGACAATTTTCAAAAATTAAGAGAAACTTACTAGTTACCCAAATGAGTCTTAACTATTGAGTTTGAAGATTGAGACTAGAGAGAGAGAGAGAGAATATAGAAGAGAATAGAGAGAGAGAGAGAGAGAGAGAGAGAGAGAGAGAGAGAGAGAGAGAGAGAGAGAGTTTAAGAGTAGAGTCTGATGGAATGATCAATGATGGGTCCTACTTTGTAGGAATAAGGAATAAAGACAACAAATGAATAAGCGTGTAAGCTACTAGGCTTCCATTATAACATTAGGCCTAAAATTGTTTTTTTTTTTAAGGGAAAATGATGGAGGCTTGTAGGTTTTCATTATAAAATTTGGGGCATAAATTCAATTTAAACATATAACTATATATGTCATTTTAACGAGTTACATGTACTTTAAAATATTTCAAATATACACCCGGTCTACTATCTAAATTGAAAAATGGACTTCTGTCTATTGATTCGTTGAGAGATTAGTTAAATGCTAACTTGGCTTTTGTTGACCGAGATTACTTGGCGACGTAGCACCATCTCAGCAAACCTTTCCCACCAAATGAACGACACAGTGACACATGTCCACCTAACCCCTGACACGGGTCCACAAACTCATTATCTCTTTCTCGCTCGTCAAACACAAGTGAGGGATTTATATTCGAATTTGGGAGAAAACGTGATATTTTTAGGAGATTAAATGATTAGGAGAGCGTTCGACAAGCGGGAAAGAGGTGATGGGTGTGTGGGCCCGTATCAGGTGGACATTTGTCACTCATTTGGCAGAAAAGGTATGTTGAGTTGGTGCCATATTGCCAATTAATTCACGTCAGCAAAAGACAAGCTGATATTTAACTGATCTCTTAACAAATTAATGGACGGAAGTCCATTTTTCAATTTAGATAATAAATTTGGTGTATATTTGAAATATTTTAAAATTTGTGAACCCTATTAAAATGACATATATAGTTATTTGTGTAAATTAAATTTATGCATAAAATTTTTTATGCCATTATAAATTGTTTTTTTTCAACAGTAAACTAGTAGACTATGGGATACGTGAGGCTTTTCTCAATTTGTGGCCCTAGGCCTGTGCCTTGGTGGCCTTGGGCCTTAGCCGGCACTGAATTCAACGTTAGCTCCCATAGTGCTGGCGGAAGTGGAAAGCAATTGTTATTGATTGGAGAGAAGGGAAAATAGTTCTTCATATTCTATTTCTTGTTGTAAAGTCATATATATTCTGATTTCATCAAACGCTCATTTATCCAAATCATGGCCTTCTGCTACTAAAGCAAAATATATATATATATGGCCTTCTGTGATTACTCAAGGCTATGTGTCTTTGTATGGATTCTGATTTCGAAGGGTCAAAGTCGTTTTTTTTTTTTTTCACCCAGGGTCAAAATTGAAAAGATAAATATGTATATTATATATATATTATTAGTTCAAAGGAATATATTATCTACTAGCTAGAACTCAAAATAGCCACACTAACACACAGATATCTAATACTATTCTATAAGTTTTCTCAACCTAGGATAGACGTTGTATATATGGTGGATGAGAGTGAAGGGCAAATAGGCCTGCAATTTTAATAGTGTTAAAGAGTTGAAGGAGTCAATATTAGAGCACCTGATCGAATGATTAATAAACAACTAGTACATATTCCATTAGAAATTAAATCCACACGTACCTTTTTTTTTTTAATTCATAAAAGTCAAAGCTATAAATAAACAAGATTGCAACGAACAAAATTTGTGAAAAGAATTATGTTGGGTCATCAAAGACAACACACAAAAATACAAACATGTAGGCTATGTAGCATTCAAATGAGGACGAACAGAGAGAAGGAGAAATTACGTTTTGGTAGTGCATGTGGAGTGTAGGAGGGTACGTACGTGCATAGCATTTACTCTGCAATCAATTCCGGGCTGACCTCTACGAATGAGAATGCAATACAAAAATGGGAACAGTGGGCCACTTCCCCCTTTGTAATTACTTTCCTAGAAGTGAAGTAGTAGGCACTCCAGCCCAACTTTCCATTAGACACTTGGCCCTACTTTAATGGGAGTATGGAATCCGATGTCTTTTTTTTTTTTTTTTTTCCCTTGTCTAATTAGCTACTTGTTTATGTTAGACAACTGGGCTCTCTTCAAAAATTTAAGTTTTTAGAAAATTGGTCAACAATATATAACAAACTAATACTATTCACTCATATACAGTATATATACTGACAGACAAAAGAAAACAAAATTGAGAATTCAAACCCATAGCAAATAAGACTCCCATACTATGTTGGATAATTATTTTTGCTCCAAAAACTTTAAAATTTTAAGAAATAAGCAATGTATGTCATGTTAACAATTTATTGTACTAAACGTGTTTTCCTAACCCTGAAAAGGACTTTTGAGTACTACTTTTTTTGATGCCTTACTTTTAATTAGTTTCTTTTGATCTTTCATCTAAACTTTTTTAAAAGAAAAATAGTTGTCCAAAAACGCTTTTGGTATTGGCAAAAGTATTCCCAAGGACAAAAGTTTTTATTGGAAACAGACTAGCTAGCAAGAGTACTGTAGAAACTGATAATATATATTATTGTAATGACAAATGTGTCAATGCCACAAACAAAAGAGTTTTCAGACGAGTGCTAGAAAGCTAGAGCCCCCACAGGCCCACACGCCTAAATTGTCTCCTTTCCACACACGAAAATGTACACTTGATGGACTGACTTATCCCCTATAAGAAGCCAAACCCAATTCACTCATTCACCACCCCAAAATATCACATACCAAATTTAGAGGGAAGGAGCAGAGTGCAATTCTCTTATCATTCATCTCCTATACCATGGCCATGGCTTACAATGTTAATCAGCTTCCAATGACTAATATCTTCATCAATATCGTCTTCTTCTTCTCTCTCTTCATTTCTGGTTTCATAATCACTTCCTCAAAAGCTCAGATGGTGCCAGCCATTTATGTGTTTGGAGACTCACTGGCTGATGTGGGTAACAACAATTACCTGAAGGCATCTCTTGCCAAGGCAAATTTTCCTCACAATGGTATCGATTTTCCAACCAAGAAAGCTACCGGGAGGTTCTGTAATGGCAAGAATGCTGCAGATTTTCTTGGTAAGTTAATATTTCAAATATCATTACACTATACTCTATGCATGTTTACAGGTGCATGTACTTAGGCTGACTTAGCATAAGTGATAAAAGGATAATCACTTTAACTGCATGCATAAGAACTGGTTCCAAGTTGGTCCCTAATCAAGGAAGGATTCCAAGGAAATGTGATGGATTAATTGGACTTAAAAAATATATGGTGTATATAATATCTCTCATAATAATCAGTTATATTTGAATGTGACCAGAATAGCAATTGTGTGAGAAAGGCGCTCTATACATCCGATATGTAAGAATTTCTCGTAATCAAGCAAACGCCCTTTTTGTGATTTACATCCCAAAAGGCCAAAAAGTCCACCGATTTAATTATGAGTTAAATCGATCATATATGCTCACGGAGTTGGCTAATTAATTACGGGCACTATTTGGCATGGTATATTTAGAAAAATTATAGGGTATAACCGATATATCGTTACATAGTATAACCAGTCTAACATGTAAGAGTATTATTGAACGATGTATTTATATTAGTAGGGTATAGTATTAATAACATAAACTTATATTATAACACATAAACTAATTATATCATGTATATTTAATATATAAATTCAATATATATTGCATAGCTTTTTTTTCTTTGTAAAAATTTTATTCAACCAAACCAAGCATTGGAGAACTTAATTAGTACTTACCCTTGTTGTGAGATCATGTATGATGAATGTTGTTATACTAGTAATTGATGTTTGGGTGTACAATGGATTATTGGGCAGCCGCGAAAGTGGGATTACCAACTTCACCGCCATATCTCTCTCTTGTATCCAAGTCCAACAACAGAAACGCATCCTTCGTAGCCGGAGTTAGCTTCGCTTCTGGAGGGGCTGGAATCTTCAATGGCACAGATGATCAATATGTAAGTCCAATCAAATATTCTCAAGCATCTTTCGAATAAACAAAGTAGCATTTATTTAACTAAGCCTAACGAGAAAGATATTTTCGCAATATAATACTTGTGTCGTGAGCCTTTCAATCTAAATTATTGTTGAGATTGACTTTTAGTCTTTACGTAAGTATATAATTTCACAGCATAAATATTTTCTGGACAATGATTTTTTACACTTTCAAGTAAAAGAATATTATTCAATTGCATTGTCCACCTTTTCAAAGTCCGTAACTACTTCTTTTTTCTAAGTAACTGACGTGGTGTATTTAATATTCACTCGTATTATAACGTATTATAATATGAGTAAATATTATTAATATAAATATAATATTAAATAATATTCTTACACGTTAGATTGATTATACCATGTGATGATGTATTGATTACAATCAATAATTTTTCCAAAAATTGAGTGTACTAATCAATACACCCCAGACTTTCAGAGCAATCTTAGAAATTTTGAAGAAAAAAATGGGTGTTAAATATACTGATCAAATGATTGGTTACATATTAGATAGATAGATTCCTCAATGTAGTCCTAGCCCCCATAAAGGTCTTGGAAGACAGAGGACCTATTAATTTGTATTCTAAATCATTTTACTTATTAATCTCACAGCGTCAGTCAATTCCTTTGACAAAACAAGTAATCTACTATTCAGAAGTAGTGCATCAAAGGATTGAGCTACAATTAGGATCCCACCGTGCCCAAGACCATCTATCAAAATCTCTGTTTGTCATTGTGATTGGAAGCAATGACATCTTCGGCTACTTCCAGTCATCCAATCTCCGCAAGAATATAACACCGCAGCAGTATGTGGATTTGATGGTGCTTGATCTCAAACAACATTTACAGGTAACAAAATACACATTAGCTTACCTTCAAATATATTTATTAGTCCATTTTTTAGAGTTGAATTGTTGTTTGACATTGTATCAAAACATTATTTGCAAGACGTATTTGATTAGAAACCCTCCAATCTCAGTTCTCTACTTCTTTATTTGTTTGCTACACATTTACTTAATATATATTATTAGCTCATTTTTTAATCGTTTAAATTTTTTCCTTTTTTGATTGGCAGCAAATCCATAATTTTGGTGCACGTAAATTCGTAATTGTTGGAACTGGGCCAGTTGGGTGCTGCCCAGCAGATAGGGATGCACAAACAGAAGAATGCAATGAAGAAGCAAACTCAATGTCTGTCAAGTACAATGTAGGGCTTAAGTCGATGTTGCAGAAATTGAAATCAACTTTGGACATAAATTACTCCTACTTTGACAGTAACAGCGTCTTGCTTGATATCATTCAAAACCCGGCTTCTTATGGTACTCATATCTTCTTTTCCTTCTTTATTACATGTTACATTATAATTATTAATCGGGTAAAATGTGTCTACGTGTTTGTCAGTCTGATAACATAAAAAAAAAAGTTATGTTCTTTTTATAATTCAGGCATAGTAACATTTTAGCTGTAATTTGACTGAAAACCCAAATTTCATATTTCTCATTTCAGGATTTACAGAGAGTAAAGCTGCATGTTGTGGACTTGGGAAGCTTAAGGCCAAAGTTGCTTGCCTGCCAATTGCATCCTACTGCTCCAACAGAAG
Organism: Dryas drummondii; assembly: GCA_003254865.1. NCBI lineage: Eukaryota > Viridiplantae > Streptophyta > Magnoliopsida > Rosales > Rosaceae > Dryas > Dryas drummondii. Next base: position 494,231 of record QANW01004037.1, read on the forward strand.
GGACCATGTCTTCTGGGATAAATTCCACCCAACAGAGGCAACTAATAGCATTTTAGTGGATAAACTTTTTGACGGTCCTTCACAATACACATTCCCAATCAATGTGAAGCAATTAGTTGCTCTATAAAATCTCATCAGTAGAGGCTCCAAATCAAAGCAGCCACCTTAACTAGAGTTTTTATAGAATATACATGCCTTCTTAGGAGGTTACTTAGGCTAGGTGCATGTGTGCAGCAAAGAGAGAATGTGTACCATCACAAAAATAGTGGGTACACTACCATTGTAGGTTGCTTTGAAGAAAAAAAAAAAAACGTTCCAAATTTGAAAAGAAAAAAAGAGTTATATGCCACCATCTTGCGCTTCACATGAGTTAAAAATCTTCGATTTGAAATATATACATAGAGGGAAGATTAAGCAAAGAATTATATGGCCTAATCACTTAACCTTTCTATTGAATGAAGAAGGGAAGATAATGTTGTCATCCACTGATGGTAGAGATAATGCCTCACACATTGGCAGCAAGATCCAACTGAAACCTTCTGCGTTCACAATATCATATTGGGAAAAGTTTATGCAAAGCAAAACATAAAGTGTTCATGAAAAAGAAAAAAGGTAAAGCAACTTAAATATTTAAATATTGTATTGCAGATTCGTGTACTTATTAAAACAAGATAGGAGCCAAAAAAAGGTTACCTTTAGAGCTTTTTAGGATTTAGATGAAAATAAATCCTGAAGAAACAGGCCTACATCACCCTTGTGAACATCAAATGCCAACATCTTGTCCACTACATTCTGCATTTAAATAAAAAAAAAAAAAGAGCTTCCTACAATTAACAACAGAAATATATGACAGGAAAATCATAAAATTTTGTTTGATTGCTTTTCACGGTAGCTTAATAGCATGCTATGCACATCACTCATATTGTCATACACCACCCCTTGTATATGGTGCATGGCACGTCCAAAGGAAAGCCATAGGCCCATATGGAGTGTCAAATCATGGAAAAGGAATTTTGCAGGCGCAGCGTTACTCTATATAATATGTCATGTTTCATATCTGAGTTCAGTTTTTTGGATTAAAACCTGGTATTGCTGATCCTGAGCTGATACATTCTCATTGCACAATTGCTCAACATGCTTATTATTCCCAATACTTTCCAATATATGTGCTGCTCTTTTAATAACTTCCTCTGGAACACCTATATAAACAATACAATTAGTTCTACTAGCAAATTGATGCTGCCACCAACAGTTCCTTAGAATTAAGATTTTAGTCAAAGGGAAGGAAATACAAGTTTGTGAACCCTAAGACTCATTTCATGTTATGTGCTTGCGTGTGTATGTATGTGTGCACATGTGTGTGTGACAAGGAGAACTCAAAGAACTTTTTCTCCCTTTTCTTAAATTCACGAATGTAAGTTTTAAGCTCCAACAAGGTACCAGCAAGTAGCGCACAATGCAGACCTGCAGGATGTAAACAGAGTGTGATTCCAAATAACAGTATCCAGTAGGCATTCCCAATTTACATAGATATATATACATGCATTTATATATATGTATATATGTAACACACAGTCAGCTTCTATGAAGAGATCCCATTTTTGAAGTTTTTCCTATACATACATACAAATATATATGATATATATTATATGCATGTATGTATGTTTGTACTCACCATAGCTAAGAAGTGCATGCCCAGGAACTAGCCTGCAAGAAATGAAAAGTAAAATTACAAACGTTGAGTAGCAAAATTACATTCAACAGCAGTGAGAAAATATAATATATGTATGAGGATGGAATGAAAGAGTTGGCTACTAACTGATACACATTGTGTCACACAAGCAAAGAGCAAGTTGGCAAGATTTAGATGCATGCCTAGTCGTTAGACGACATAGAAGTTCACAGTTATGTAGATTGAATGTGCTAACAGATAGTTAAAGGACATCCTTTCAGCATGACCCCTGTGACTAAAACCACTATAAACCTTCCACGAAATGGCGTCTTATTCATTCCTGAAAGAATGACACATTTCCTTTGCCACAATGCTATGTATAGAGGCAATGAAAGTTTACCTATATAGGAATACAATATCCTCAACCACTATAAACCTTCCACGAAATGGCGTCTTATTCATTCCTGAAAGAATGACACATTTCCTTTGCCACAATGCTATGTATAGAGGCAATGAAAGTTTACCTATATAGGAATACAATATCCTCAACATCTGCAGAGTTGTCGGGCCTCAGCACACTCATGGTGTAAAACTTGATCTTCTTGGACTAAAACAAGAAAAAGAAAATACCCATCAACTTGCACAATTCAAACATGGAACTATGAATTACTTGTATATTAACTCTACAGGCTTGCATACTTTAGGTAAACAACTCTCACTGAATAACTCAGTCAAATGAGTGCACACCAGAACCTGCAAAAGAATATTGAAAAACCCATCAAAAGCGACCTTCAACTATCCGAGTGACCAGGTGCCCATCTAGTGAAAAAAAGTGTTGAAAAGACTAATTTGGAAGAACCAATTGGTACTGATATGCAACTCTCGTTGCATGAAGAGAATAGCCTGAAACCTTTGGGGGATCATCATATGAGACAAAGTAGTTTATGGTTCCACCAAGCAGACCAACACCATCTGAAACAATATTGAGAATGTTTATACAATAGTGCAACTGCTAAACTCAGAGGAATGTTATAGAACTTTTTCTTGCTTGAGAGGGAGGGGTGAGACTAACCTTCTGTAAGAGTACCTTTACCAAATTCATCCAAGAGGCACAAAGACCGTGAAGTTGCCTGCCTGTTAATTTTCTCAAATCAATGTATAATAGTCAAAAGGAATATTCTTTTTTTTTTCTTCTTTTTTTATACTGTTCTTGATGTACAAATGTTCCTCAAATATAAATTTATAATAGATACTTTGAAGCCTTATAACCATTAAGCAAGTTCAGAGCCTGGATATTACTAGAGAGGAGGCAACCAATAATTACTAAATATTACCGCTGTTCAACATAATTGTCCAAGTCAGCTGTTACTGAACAAATAAAGTCAATTTTTTAATACAATGATACAGTGCAATCATATGATTCATTTCAGTTACTTAACATGTATGCTATAAAAGAGAATGATTTTCTCATTGTTCTTTCAGTAACAAGTTTAACCCTGCCTTTTTAAAATGCCTCTCACATTCCATGTAAGATAATCTTATCGCTTGAGCACTCTGAATTTTACCTAAATTACTAAAATAGGCAAATTCAGGTTTATCACACAAGTCAAAAGTGTTAAAAATGACATGCATCCAGAGTGCAAATGCTGAAAGCTAAATCCATTAAATTAGCACAGTGAAAATTTTGAAGGGCCTATTTTGAGTATACCTCAGCATCATCCCAACTTGATGCAGATCAATCATAAACGTTGACTGTTCTGCAGTCATGAGCTTGCTTCCCATTGCGCAGAATATTCTGTTAAGCAGAAATAGAAACTGCGGTTGTTATGATCAATGGCATACAAACATAATATTGAATGTGAGAAAGGTGTTGGTAATATGCAGGTCAAACCTATCAGTCAAACCCACAGTTGCCGCATCTGCTGGTACAAAACTTCCTATGTGGGACAGGAAAACAATTAAAGCTACCTGGAAAAGAAAACTTTTCAACACGTGACGATTTAAGATGAATTTCTACACTAGAGACAATAATTAATAGCCAACTATATCAACGAGGCACCAAAAAATTCGGCAAAAAGGTGATTTAAAGATAAATATGCAAGTGGCATGGTATTTACACATAAATATGCAAGTGTTTATGACTCAACGCAAAGTTCCCAATTAGAGAATGTCCTTGTTCATAAATGGCCACTAGCTTAACTAACCCTGCCTTTCTGAAGAATCATTGCATGTTTACTTTAACATGTTTAACAGACAAACTTCAAAATCATACTCCAAATGGGTATTTATGAAGTGTTTTGAATATAGTCAACCATGTTTATTACATATACTTATGTACATGATGTTGATATTATCACTACTATAGACTCAGCTTGGAAGATACGGACAAACCCATTAATTCGTTGCAAGTCACAGCCACTAAAAGAATAGGCAAATGGGTAGATGCTCGAAAACAGATTCCAATATTTCATAACTGGAAACCATATTTTGAACTTGAAGGAATTACATAACATATACACGTACATGCAGAATTGCATGATTAAAAATGAATGATGAATGACAAACACAGACACACAGGCAGTATACACAGATATGGGGAGGAGGGGAGATGCAGCTTCCAAGAAAAAGCAATTACTGACCTGCTTTATGTAGATGCTTTTCCCTGAATAGTTAGGACCAGTGATGATATTAATTCTTCCTGAAACAGCAGAACCATTGAAAAGTAATTAGTATGCAAAAATTGGATCTCTTATTCTCCTGAACTGAGTTGATCATAATTCAATCTGGCACAATTAAATGTATAATTCCATTACCATCCGTTTGAATCTTTGTATCATTGGGAACAAATGTGTCTACTGCCATTTCCTGCAAAACATGTCTGGAAATTGAAAGAACACTTGTTACCAACCCTAAGTAAATAATTATCTCTAGAGGTATTCTCAATGAAATGATACAGATTAACCAGACATCTCTCACCTTCCATTCTCTATATCAATCAAGCAATCCATGGTCAAAGTAGGCCTTACATAATTGTTTTGACGAGCAACCAGTGCCAGTGACAAAAAGCTAAATGCATACACAAAGATATATATTAGTACAAAAAATATACTTGGAAAAAAAGAGAGATTTATCAAAGTACGGGGTGAGGGAAGGGAGGGAGATAGAGCGAGAACACTGGTATTGAAATGATTCTCACCAATCAAGCTCAGCTGCAAAATTTACTGCCTTAAGCAGATGTTCTGAAAATATTAGTATATGCGACACCAAATCTCGAGTAATTGCCCTCTCCATATCTTTATCAATAAATTTTGTGCATGAAAACAGTTGTAGAAAAAAAAAAAAAGATAATAAAAAGTTAAATCAGAATGACAGTCAGTCTGATTACCATCACATCAATCAAAAATTAATAAATTGTGTACCCACAATAGTTATTGTGTGTAGCACACACTAGGCTGCCATAACACATTGCTCATGTCTAAATTATCTGGCATACCTAGTATTTTATGATAGATATCTCCCAGCAGATTGTCCAACTCTCGTGTCTTTGGGGTACGATAAAAGAATCTTTTTGTTTCTCCTTCTGCATCAGAGAACTAACTTTGATAGCTATAATTTCTTATGCAAATACATACTAGTTACAAAAGAAAATATCAATTTTAATATGCAAGCATCAACTTACAGCAAATTCAAAATCTTGAACTTTCTCCAGGGTAGCTTCATCAAGTTTTTCTTCAAAAATGCACATTAAGTATCCTACAAGTCAACAACACACAAAAGGCATTTATAAAAAGGGAAAGGCATTGTGGAGATGTATCTAGATTAAACAAATCAAATTATCTTAAAATTCTTCATGTACTGATTATCTGATAATTGAGAGGGACTCCTTTTTTGGATAGAATGAGAGGGACTTTATGTTATGAAAATCTATATAAATTCATAATAACACCTAACAAAATACTTCAAGATGCTATGTGATTGAGGCGAACCTATCTGGCGTATATAAACAATACAAGGAAGTAGCTTGTCTTTGCATAGATGAGGAAGCCTTCCAAGTTCCATCTGTGACACCTGCAAGGCAATTGGACAATAAAAATAAAAAAAATAAAAAAACTTATTTGGTAAATCAACTCCAATCTACTTTCTAATTGGAAGTATAATTGAATTGTATAACAATTACCTCTTCCAGAAATTCAGGCAATTCCTCATAAATTTGCCTGAGCTCATCTAACTAGACAAGAAGAGAAGGGAATGATTTGTTAACATTACAAATAACTAAAAATCAGACAATAGCCCACAGTACAGAACATAGTACATGAAGAAGCATATAAGTTTAACTCACAAAAGAAATTCTATGATCTCAGTATTCAATTAACAGAAAATCTTCATCAAACTAACCTCATAAACAAAAAAAAATAAAAATTAAAATTATACTAAAACAACAACAATGATGAGATGGCAAATATGCATTCTGAGTGGACAATTACAAAAGGGAATTTTGGGACTTATGCCTAACCTCCTCACAGAAATCATCTTTTACAATCGTCTCATATCCCTTCTCTTTACTTCTATTTACATCAAGAACACCAATTACCTACAAAACACATTGCTGATGGTATAATTGTTGAAGCATATCTAAATAAAGACCAAAGCTTCCACATTTGCCGATATTAAAGATGTCAATGCAGGGAAACCCAGGCATAAGAAGGAAATCAAATGAATGCCATAAAGCCAGGAGGCTACACCAGATATGATACAACTTCTCACCAATCGATGATGCAAAATGTTTGTGGGAACTGGACAAAAAGTTCAGAGACCAGTCCCTCCTTTAAAAGGGAAAACTTACAGTAAACTCAAATGAGTTTCTGTCTGGAGTTGTTTTACCACATGTGTATGGACTGTAGAGTTTCTGCACATGCATGGTTTCAACCTAATGAAAGATTAATTTCTTCCTCTTATGGGATTGACGCTTAATAAACTTCTGTTTTGTTATTGCAAGACATCTGTAAAATATTGAAGGCTACTTCATAAACTAACCAATTCATATACATAAGCAAGCTCGGTTGTAATGCATGAAGCAGCCTACAAAAAATTTAGACAACAGACCAAGAAACAAAATTAGTAATTTAGTAAATAAGTATAACAACAGAAAGAGAAGGTACAACCTAACAGAAAATGCAACAGAAGAAATATATTCATACCTTCTCAACAATGTCCAAATTCAAGTACTTTGCATGCTCTTGAAGACTCTCAGAAACACCTACGTCAAATATCTTGTTCACATGCAAGAGTGAACAAACACTCTAAACGAAAATTATAAACAATGTTCAGTCAAAATACACAAGCTTTAGCTGAGAAGTTGATAAAGTAAAGGAAAAATGACAGTTTTATCATCACTTTATGAAGATTATGCTCTGTTGGGGCATAATTAGCATTTTTTATAAGAAACACAAACCTTATTAATAAAAATGGAAGAAAAATACAAGTAGGGTGGACAAGAAGTCTATCATATCCATGTTATTACACCCTCAAGAAAAGTACCTTTAAGAAAGCTGTCCAATCACCGCTGGTACATATGGAGCTTGGGGAGTTGAATTTCTTCAACAAACAAAAGGAAAGCTTCACAAATTTAAAAATAAAGACAACACATGCAAAACAGACATTGCCATGATATACAGTTGTGCATGAAAGGGCTCTTCGATTTTAAACACAGACTCCAGCTGTAGCTACAGAATCTAAAACCATAAATTTTACTCTTGGAAAAGAAAACCATACAGAATGCAGCAGAAGCATAGAAGTAAGAATAAAGAATGATACCTTGAGTATGTGGGGAATGTCCTTTACAGATTTCAGAGTTTCACGTAGAGAAATTATCAGTTCTTCAGAAGAAAGAAAGAATGATATCTTAATTGTTAAAGAAAACTAGCTTTGGCCATGACTAATATGGATTTAAAAGCTAATGGTTTTAAGAAGTCAATTCTATATTGTCAAGAAAGTTCATTCAATAGTTGTGAAAGTCAATATTTTATTCTTAAGGCACTGGTCTCAGGCTTCGGAACCAGTTTAATTAATATGATTTAAGATAGCATTGATCTTCTTTTGGCTAACTGATACTAGTCATATTTAAGCAGTTATGTAATTTAACATGCAAGGATACGGCATTGAGACGACTGTTCAAATTTTCAAGGTCAAATATTGGCCTTAGAAACCAGTTTCTAGTATGAGGAAAAATAGCATTTGTAAGAACCTTTGGGTTAGAATAATATCCAAAGAAGCTGCATCACAAAGTTCTCAATCAGAAAATTTACCTCAAGAGACGTCTCCCCATTGGCGTTACACACTGAATTAAGTATAAGTAAATTAGCCCAATACAAAGCTGGAAACTAGCAAATTAAAAGAAAATTTAAAAAGAAAAAACTACTAACCTTATTCATCATGCCAAATACAGAGAAACTGCAATTAAAGAATATCAGAATATCTTTCAAAGAAAATTATTCAGCAAATAGTTTAGAATCTACCCTTCTTTTGCTCTACCAATGCCCATATGGCTCGGATGCTTATCCGTTTGGAATATCTGCAACGCCTCGTGAGCTGCTGCATCAAGTTTAAGAAAATTGTTTCTAATTTGTTTGTAAAGGAATACATTTTGTCCTGAGCATTATACCAACGTTAATTATATTTTTAAAGATAAGGAAGAAGCTAACCCCCCCCCCCTAAAGAACCAAAAAATAATAAAAATAATTCTTGGAGACAACATAAAAGGATACAACGAAACTTCTACAACTGAATCGATAGCAATTGATGCATTTGCACATTCCATTTGTTCAAGTGTATCTACAACCCTTTCATTCTCTAATATGGCAAGAAGGCCTCCACTGGAACGAACTTGAACATCACTTCCCATGTCCATCATAGAACTCAACTGTAGATAACAAACAAGCAATGAAGTAGCGCCATAACACAAAATGATCATAAGCTAGAAGATATAAGTGTGTGTGTGTATATATATATATGTATAGCTTCCCAACTTACATAACAAATTCTCTCCTTTATGTTTAACCCATCATCCATTCCCGTTACTCGAAGGTATATCAATCTGTAAATTTCAGAAACCAAAATAACAATAAACATGGACATGATGATGATGAATGGTGATAATGGTAATAAAAATAGAAATAATGTCTTATAAAACTAATAGTAATAAAAAGAGAGAGATAGAGAGACAGAGAGCAATATATCCAATTATTCGTATAGAATTTATTTTCACTGCACTACCAATAATAACATTTATCGTTTAGTTTTATCAACAAACTTTCCATGCAGGGCAAATGGAGATGATGACAGATGATGGATAAAACACAGTAATGAAAGAACAGAGATGATGGACTGTGATTTGATGGGAAGACAATGCCCTACATAGAACGGAACCACAAACAAGGATTTGCATAGCCAACATGCAGTAGTTGAACATGATGAAGTTGTAAAATTTGAATTTCGCAACTTCAAACATGTGAAGGAAATTGCAACAAAAAGCCTTTGCTTTCTGATCTGAACCTATCTGCAAAGCCTAAAAACAATACTAATGATATTATTGTGGACTATTACATCAAAGACACTCATGAAACATAATTTTGGTTGAACCTGTTATATTCAGCCAAGTTTGCAAAACTCAAATTATGTTTAACAAAATCATTGGTGTATGTATTGCTGATGCTTCTATACCTGTGCCATGCTTGCTCATAGCTAAATATTGAACTTTTCACAAGCTTCACGGTAAAAGCCTCAGTTGTTCCATCTGCAATACTTTAAAAAGTAAACAACTGCCCACATGCTGACATTCATAACCAACCATTTAATAGCAACATACCACTTCGTTGTAAAGCAGACAAGAAAGATTCTTCACTTTTAGTGCTTGTGTAAATGATCAGGGGTTTAGCTTGATATTTTACTGAAACAATGTTACAGCCATACAGAAACAGAAAAGATACATTAAGTTATGCTTGCTAAACAGTAACTAAATTAAAAGTGAAGGTACCAGACACAAGGAAGAACACAAGAGATCATTTGAGTGAGAGGAAAACCAATCAAATTATCACTCTCAGGACATACAGTACCAAATCAACAGAGTACAGGAAATGGATCCCTAAAGAGACATGAAACTCATACGGTCATACCCAAATCAATTAAGGGAAAGTCCATGCTGCCATCTTCCCAAACTTCCAGCACGTGAAGTTGGCGAATACTGGAATCATAATAAGAAACTCCAACTCTGGAATGAAAGAGTAGCAAAGTCATCAATTTCAGACGCATTCTACTGTTTGATTAAGAATAAAAGGTATAGACCATATAGCATATTCCATGAGTAATGACATTAGCAATAAAAGAAAATTAAAAAAAAAAAAAAAGGCATGTATACACGGATTGATAACAAAGATCAGGTGAGAACTAAGGACTCACCGATGGCCGTGTAGAATGCATGCCATGTAAACCTGCATTTAAATCCCAACAAAAACAAAATCAATTTACTGCATAAACAGCAAAAGTTCTAGTAAAACAAATTGTAATATAAATCACCAACAATTCACTTAAAATAGCGAAGCACATTAACCATAGCCAAAATAATAAAATATTTGAAATCTTATTTTCATATCTTTCTGTTTTTTCATGTTCAATAAAAGTGCCAGTCAAGCTTGCATAGCTAGTATTCGACAGAAATCAATACAATAGCTCAGTTCGCTACAATTTCTCCATGCACCACCGTTTAGTGTATTTTGTATATGAAAATTAAAAATGCGAAAGCTTACAGTCTAATATTATGGGGCGTTTGGCACCTGCGAAAGTTTTAGACAACAATTTAAAGAATAATTCGGTTTGCTTTTCTCGATTTTCTCGGCAACCAAACTGAGGAAATCAAATTTTTGAGTGTTATGATCTCAACTCAAATTTAACATAATCGAACAAATTCTTTCGGTTTGTTTTCCATTGAATAGCAACATTTTTGTTTTCTTTCACTACAAAATCAACGGGACTAGAAACTCAGTTAAATTATTGTGTTCTTTCGTTCTGCTCCATTTTATCGGCAACCAAACAGAAGGTGAGGAAAAGAAAATACGCGAGGGAGAGTAGTCGAAAATGGACCTGAGGTAGAGCTTCGGTCTCGTCCATTTCCTCCATTTTGGCGATCGAGCCGCGTACACTGACTGACTGACAGACAAAGAGAGCGAGCTCAGTCGGAGAGTCACGAACGTTATGGGCGGGAGAAGTAGGGACTGGCTTATATAATAGGCATCCATTTTGAGCTTCTTGGTTCGTTTCCGGATCCGATAACCGCTACCCGACCACGTGGCAACTTTGTGGCAGTCTGAGTCCCAATTGTTTATGTTAATGGACGTGGAGGATGACCCTTAATCAAACGGTGCGGATTTTGCAGTGTAATTGGAGCAAATCAGCATTGCAACTCCCAAGGCTGTTTGCCTGTTTGGTTGGTGGAATAGGTTGTTTGAGAATGTCATACCATGCTCATTTCGGGGAATGAAAATTTCATTCCAAGTATTTGGCAAAGTTGATTCCAATGATTTGATTTGTGTAGTAATAAAAATCAAAACCTCTTTTTAATTATCCCCTTAATTATTGGGCTAATGTTACAAATGATCATCGTGGTTTATCCCCTTAACATTTGTTTAAATTTTTGTAATTGTACTGTAGTTTCAAATCTTATTTAATAATAAAAATTCCCTCAAATAATTGTTAAATAAAACATATGTGCAAGTTGCATGAACACTATAATCATCTATTTAGGTACATTAGTTGCAATTTATATACATGTGGGTCACCATTCTACCATCCACGCGACATGCATATATGATGCAAGGGGAGACCGGTAACCTTGCATGCCTCCATATTAAAGGACAACAACCTACGATATGGAAGCCTTGTCGCAACATTTCCTTGCACTAGACCAGAGATAGAGGGAGAGAGAGGGGAGAAGGAAGGGGGAGGCGATGCCAGCGGGGTGGATGGATAGGGAAGGAAGGTGGTGTCGGGCAAGACTATTTATGGGTAAAGTTTGAAATATTTAGGAAAATATATGGTGGGATTTATAAATGACATAATGAAGTCTTTTTAGAATTTCCCCTAAAGTATAGGTAATGGAACTCGGACTTTGATCAGGATATTAGTCTTAAGTCTATACATGGTGTTTAGAGCTTGAGTTCAAAGTTCAAAGTTCAAAGTATAGGGGCTAGGAATTCGAGTTTATAGTATGTGGCTATGTGGTCTATAATGTGGGGTATGAGGCCCAAGCTTAAGTAGGTTTGGCAAAATACAAATACATATTAAAAAAAGTGTTAGAGTTGAGCTTGTTAAGTCCATTGATAATGAGCCTAGAATTCTATTTTTTTTATAGGGGAGAAGAAAAATCAAACTTGAAATCTCTTCTAACATTGAAAAGAAATATCATTAGACCAATAACTAATTAATAATACGTGTGAGAGAATTTGACAAACCCAATAGCTAATTGGTGGCAGAATCTATACTTAAAAACTTGGATATTATAATATCAATGAACTTTAACATCAACTAATCTAGATTATAAATATTCATTTTAAATCCAAAGGCATCAAAATTCCCGAACATTTCACCTAGGTTGATTAACGTACTTCTAAATTGTAACCTCTATTTGTCTTATATCCTTTATATCATCATACATAGCATAAGATGTCATATTCGGCATCAAAAGAAAGAAAGAAAAAACAGATGCCATATTCAAATTTCAGCCGCCCATATAAAAGGTTTATTGATTTTAACTATTAAATTTTAATAACTTTTTAGTTTATATACCAAAATAAATAGCATTTTAAATTAGATACTAGTTGAAAAGTTAAATAAATTAATAAAGTAAAAAGTATTAGAATTTACAAATATTACATCACATGGCACTACATTTAAAAAATAAAAATAATATTACATTACAAATATTACATTAATTTATATTATATTGTATTATAAAAATAAAAAAAATCAATCAAGTCACAATTTAACTGTGACTATCTTGGTAAATTGAAAGAAACAACTCACACCATTATATTATATATTATTTTGAATAAAAGTATTATTTTGACTTCTATTTATACTATATTGTAGTATAATTTTTAAAAAAAAAATTCAATTAAGTCATAACTTAACTGTGACTGTCTCACAACTTAGATGTGATTGTCGTTTAGTCACAATTAAATGTGAAGTTGTGAGTGTCGTACAATCACGACTAAATGTGAAGTTGAGATTATATTAGTAAATTTTCAAAATAATATAAAAGTTTCAAGGGCAATTTTGTCAAAATTTTATAAATTTTAACTAACACTCATCATATGTGAGCCAAATGATAAAAATGTTAAATGGAAAAGACTCAAATTAAAGGGCAACATATTTGTAACCTAATCTAAAAAACTACATTTAAATTTAGTAGTTCAATTCAAATATTATATGATCTTTATGCTATACCAAAAAATTATTGAAATTTGATATTATTTTAATTTTCTACCATATAAATTATAATTTGTGTATATGGAAACAAATTATAATGTTTTTGTAAAAAAAAAAAAATTTGTAGCAACCTATCATGGTATGGAGCTACGCAATTTTAGAGAGAAAAGATTGTTTTTGGCCATTTAGAAAGAAAAGATTAGTTAGACCAATAAGTCATAAGTTCATAACGTTCTATATACAAAAAAGTTAAAAAACACTACTCCGTTAAAACCGCGCGGTATATCCATTTCTCCCTAAATCCAAAATTACCAAAAACAATTTAAAAAAATCAAATAATGAAAGCTGTCTGAATCTGTGTATGCCGTCTCTTCACTCTGGTGCTTCCCACCCCCTACAAACATGGCCTTCATTGTGAGCCTCTGCACAGTCACAGCGAGAGCTTAACCTGCGCACCCACGGCGTAGGATATGGAGGCGCCCTCCTTTGTATCCAAAGCGAGGACCGCCTTCCATTCTGCGGCGGCTAAAGCGGAGCGAGTTTTATCTGACTTGAAATCCGATCGAGGTGCAGAAATTTATTCTTTTATTTTTTATTTTTTTCTCTCCCTGTTTAATCTCGTACACTAAATCATTTTCAGTTTACTTTTTTTTTTTACTGCTCCAGACTCCAGTTTGACTTTTCCGAATGCTATTTTTAATTTGTTAGGATTTAAATTGTTATTTGTGATTATAAATGGTGTTGATTTTTTCTAACTTGATGTAAATCGGTGAAGATTCCGATAAGCAATCACCGAAGAATTTTATAAAACAAGCCGACGATGTGTCTCCAAGGAACGAGGGCGAGTCAAAGGTAAGGCTTATTTGATTTAATATTGCTTTTATGAAATTCAATCTGGGTTTGGTTTGTTTGTTTGTTCCAGAATCGGAAATGTAGGATCAATCAGCTTAAATTTTGCACCATTTTTGTTTTTGGTTGTTTGGTTTAGGAATTGGAAGCAATTTGTGATCATTTTCCTGTTTTGGTTGCGAAGAAAAACAGGAAAAATGAATTCTAGAAGTCTTAAGATTAAAATGGCTTGGCCTGAATCAAGCTGCATTGTTAAATCAGGCTTAGTTGAGTAAACGATTTTGGTTTTACTTTTAGGTGGGGTTTGTTTGTTTGGAAATGGCGCGAATGAAAATGGTGTTATCAAGATAACAATGTAATTGTATTTTTAGGAAGTATAAATTATAAGGTGTAGTTGTTGTTATCATTTAATATAAAGTTAAGAAGGGGCATGAGAATGGGACACAAGGCAATGGAGTACTTGCAAATTCAAATTCTGATAATTTACAATTTTCTAAATTTGTGTAAATTCAATTTATGGGAAATGAAATAACTCAGGGTTTTAATGAATTGAAGCATTTGGGGTGGAGACCTCCGAACATAGGGACTAAGCAAGATTGGCAGGATAGATTGAGGAACATTGGAATAGGGAAAAAAGGAGTTGAAGATACTGAGAAGGCTGAATATCCAACTATGTCTGTTCCATTTTATGATGACAATTTGTACCTGTTGAACATGAAAAATGACATCGAAGCAAAGGTAAGTTTGCTTCTTTACATCTTTTATTTCTGTATGTATAAATGGTTTTCTAAGATTTCTGTTACACTTTTAGATTTTCAGTACATGATTACATCATATTGTTTTTAAAAAAAATTATATAATATTATTGTTTAAAAAAATTACATCATATTCATGAATGAAAAGGTAAATTATTTGACCTTTGCCTGGGCGCAATGGGATAGCCTTGTTCTTTTCTTAGGAAAGACAACTGAAGTTTGAATCAGGTGTTTATTCTGCCCCGTATTATGAAAATTTGGTGATACACATATCAGTCAAAACTTGCTTGTTAGAGTAAGGCATGTAGTGTCCGCTTTTCTTCTTAGAACTTTATATATCAAAATATCAGTTGAAAAAATCAATGGTGATTCACATTCTTTGTGCCTTTTCTTTTCTAGTTAACAGATTATTTGTGATTGTGGATGAGAAAAATGTAACCGGTAGAAATGGTAAAACACTTCCACTTGTGGTATGCTGGTTAATAAACCAGAAAAGCATGATTATCATCCAATTTATGCCTAACAGCCTTTAAGTTTGTGATTTGATGAACTAATTTTACTGACGGTTGTTTTGATTCAATTATTAGTTTTATCTTCTTTAATGATAAATTTGGATTTGATATTTGTAAGGGGGCAGAGATGATTCCTTCAGTTGAAAGCTTAGATGCGGATAACATTGTGATTCCTCCATTATCTGTTATGAAGCAATTGGCTATAGCTGTCGAGTAAGTCGTTGCCTTCTGGAAATTCATTGCCTACGTTGTCTTCTTTCTCTGATTATTTTTACAATGAACTTATCTAGTCTTCACAACTTTTTCAACTAGGGAATTATTCAATTGCAATCTTTCAACATTGTGAATACATTTATCTTTTTAGTGAAGATCAAAAGTCTTGAATTTTTATCTTTCGAAGTGAGTGTGTTTTCTATAATTGTGGAAGTATCTTTCATTGTGATGTAATCAACATGGCAATAGATGTGTTCTAAGTTTGAAAATGGTTCAATGCATTTATATGACTTTTCAGTTTGTACATGATTTCTTAATTTTCTGCCCTAAAGATTTCGGAACCTTTATCCAGGGCCGGAAAGAAGTCTAAATCATTCAAAGATATTTTGGCGTCACCAGGAAGTTCTTCACCTGTCAGAGAGAGGGGTCTGAGTCTCTCTGCAGTGAAATCATTAGTGCTTCGCGAAAAGGATGAAAAGCCATCTGATTTTGGTGATAATGAGAAAGTTCTATCCTTGATTCACTCGCTATTTGATGCAGGTAGATGCATACGTTAGGTGACCTTGTGGCAGTAACTTCCTGCTTATTTTTCTTGTTCTTTAATTTGTATTCATTATCCTGTTATGATCTTTCACTTCCGTTGTAATATTTGCAAGATATTCGCAGAGGGGAATTTTCTAAGGCGGAAGATTGATTCGGGTTCAGAGGCAATTACCACGCCATCTTTGCCAAGAGATATTCATGGTGCTCCTCCTGAAAGCCTTGTTGTTAAGTTAGCTGAAGTCGTTGGGAGCTTCAGAACCCTCAAGAAAATGACACTGTTTTGGTGCAGAGTTGTTGCCGAAGTAAGTTCTGTATAAAATTTGAATTATCTCAGCTTTTGCAAATAGTTTATAATGAAAAGAAAAAAGAGATATATAATCTGACACTTCTAGCTGCTTGTTTTACAATTTCCGTCACATGCAGCTGAGAAGACTTTGGTCTGAAGAAGAATATGTACCCAGCATCCCTATGGATGAAATTCCAGATCTGAATTCCTGTCTTTTGTATCAGAGGTTGCAAGTTATCAATTGTTGTGTTTCCAGGAAAAGGCGCCGTGCTATTGCCACTGAAACATTAGACTTTGTAATAAGGGAAGCCAGTCCTAATGCTGAAGAATCAGCTCTTTCCAAAGACAATCCTTCAGGCCCTATTTTGTATGCTAGAATAAGCACTGGGGAACTTGTTCTCCGACTTGGTGCTGATCACCCATCTGGTAACCTGGCAATGTTGGAAACTGGTGAACCTGTGTACTCCCCTATAACCCAGGTATGTTTATTTGTTTTCCTAAAAAGATAAATTATTTTGACTTGCTCCTTTAGATGAGATCTATGTGAACTACTACATGTAGGAAGGACCTTTGCTTACTGAAGATCTTATCAAAGAAACAGAGGAGTTTGTGCTTCGGACAGGAAGGTTTGTATTTGAGTTCATTCTTAGTCCTTTTTGGATTTCAAGTCATTTTCACATGTATTATTGCCAAGTTCTTAGTGTGTTTTTGCCAAGTTCTCTGAACATATCCATATTCACACACAAAATATGCATATTTGATATTCTTATTGATTTTGACAAATTGCCTTATCTTTTATGGTCAGCGTTGGTGCTGGATGTTCTCAACTCCTCTCTGACATGCAGGCTTTCAAGGTTTCCCCTAATGAAGAAAATTTGTCTTACAGATCCACTGAATGCTATTTTTTGACTGCTTAATTTAACTAATTTCTGCTAATTATTTTATGTAGGCTGCAAATCCTGGTTGTATTTTGGAAGATTTTGTGAGATGGCACTCCCCTCCTGATTGGACAGAGGCTGATCCAAGTAACGAGGCTAAAGACTCTTTGGATGGTAGTGACGTATTGTCTACAAGAGGCCAACTAAGTAGTCGAATGCAAAAAGAAGGTACCACCTCTTTTTGGCTTCCATTACTATTTACATTATGTCGCATCACAGATTTGTATATCCAATGCATATAAAGCTCTAACAGCCTGCAAATTGCTTTGCTCTATAAGAGAAGGTTTTAATCTACTGTACCTTGTCACTCGGGTAACTTTAACAAAAAGGTAATGTGACTATCATAAGTCTAGTTTTTGTGATATTTAATATCATTCTAATCTAAAGTTCCAGTCAGTTTTTCTTTTAAAAAAGGTTAAAATTAGTTTTTCTTTCTCTCATCTTTCTAGGGCCAACCTTTGGGATAAAAAATTGATGTCTTATGTTGTAACTGTATAGCACTTGTACAGAAAAGAAAAGCTTTACAACCAATATTGTATAGCCTTTGTCCTGTAATATGTGCTTAGCTAAGGGAAAGGAAGCCCTACATTTTATTATTATTATCTAGAAGTTGCAAATGCTGACCACATATTTAAACCTAATTATGAAATTTCCTACGGTTCTGCCTTAATGTTAGGGAATTTGTGGCGTGAGCTGTGGGAAACATCCAAACCAGTTCCAGCAGTTAAACAAGTACCCCTCTTTGATGAGGATTTAGCAGTGTAAGTTGGAAGAGTTGTACAAATTTTGTCATATCTGTTTTTTGATTTTATTAAAAGACTGAGGTCTGACAATAAGAGCATTGTGCATCGATCCTGTAGGGAAGGTATCCTGGATGGTTTTGAGGATATACCACCTTCCGAGCTTTTTGAGCAGCTGTTTCTTTCTTTGGTAAGTTCATCTTCTGTGTTATTATGCATACTTGTTTTTATAATTTACTTGCATGTACATTTCCAGTGCTCTTATACTCTGCTAATGATGGCCCTTGTTCTGCAATATTCAGCTTGGTTTAGGATTTGCAATTGCTGAGGTTAAACTATACACTAACAGCGATTTTTCGAAGCTGTTCTATGAATGCAAGGACTATGTAGTTTCTACTAGTCGAGGCAGCATCTGGAATGAGAAGGTTGATGAGCTTTGCCAGGTAGGATGGATCCATATGACTAAACTAAGGTTGTTACTAAGATGTTAAGTCAGCTGGGCTAGAAGTATAAGCCTTCGTAGGCCATTTAAAGTATACTTTGACACTTATTCTGTGATTATGGGTATCATGGATGCGTGGTCACAGTAATTTGTTTTCTGTCAGTATCTCTTGAATGGGGAATCCATTCTAAAAGAGATTCTTTCGGAAACCAGAATCAATAATCTGCTGAAAATCTTTACCCAATTCATGGTACAGGTATATGAAACAGTGGAGACTATGTTACTCAATCCAGAAGAAGTCCTGAAAAGGATGAAGCAGCCGGAAGAATCGACTACTTCCTCGCCCTCTGGTGAACCAAAGCGTCGTTTTAAGAGGCTCACCCTCAACTTTGGTGGCAAAGATAAACAGTTGAAAAAATCAGAGAACCCTAGTGGCCAACCATTTTCGAGTTTCTTTGACACCAAGTCGTCATTATTTTCCAAAAAGCCACCCCCCTCCCCTGTTGAAAAACCTTCAGCTGCATCCCCTGATGAAAAACCTTCAGTTACATCCCCTGTTGAAAAACCTTCAACTACTTCTCCTGTTGAAAAACCTTCAATTACAGACGATTGGACAGTTGTTTAGAAATGACTTTTTCTTTCCCTTTTATTTTTTATTTTTTTGGGGTTAAAAACAGGCTTGATTTTGCTGGTAATTGTAAATTGTTTTGAGCAAAACAAGCTAATGGGGGTTGCCATTAGCCACATTCAAATGAATTTCTTGTTTGATTACAGAAAGAATGAAAATGAAATAGCCTTTTTTTTTTCTTTTTTTTTTTTTTGTCTACATGCTC
The DNA here is from genome assembly GCA_003254865.1 of Dryas drummondii. Classification (NCBI taxonomy): domain Eukaryota; kingdom Viridiplantae; phylum Streptophyta; class Magnoliopsida; order Rosales; family Rosaceae; genus Dryas; species Dryas drummondii. The sequence goes on from QANW01004037.1 coordinate 513,492, forward strand.
CTAGATTCTATTCGTTTATTGTTATCTAAATTTGGGCAGGTGTATTCAACCTCATGTTGTTACCGAGGTCATTTTTTGTCTCAGACCCAGGCTTGAAGCTTAGATCCTCAGTTTTGAACTCTGCCTTGAACCCCAAACCTCATACTTCAAGCCTCGAGTTTGGACCTTGAGACCAAACCTGAGATTCAAATCTTGAACCCTAGTCCTGAATCTCGAGTACAAACCTTCGACTTTGAGGTCAGGATTCAGACCCTAATCCTTTAAGCCTGAGTTCGAGGCTTTGCTACTAAACTTTAACAAAACTGGTATCAATTTTCAATCAGACAATAGAATCCATCCCATTACTTTGACTTCATTTTCATTTTCATTCCTCTCGGTTAGACAGCAATCTCTAATTACATTTCTAAATTGTAACTCTCCTCCCCAAACTAACTTTAAAAGTTCACGCCAAACAGAAAAAAAAATAATAAATAATACTTTCAACAGTAAAAGCCTCTCGACATATTCTGCTATATGTTTTCAGACTCGGTGCTCTTGAAGTTGAAACCCCTTTTCTTCCTTTGAGAGCCTCCTTGACTGGCTGATGACTGATGAGGTTGTGCCTGTTTCCTCATCTTCTATACATAGAGTCGTCATCATCTTCACTATCTTCACCCACCTTATCGAATTCAAAATATTTTGAAATGAGATGTGGCACAATGAAATTTGAAAACAAGTAGGCAAATAGAAGTACCCCACTGCAACAGAAAACAAATAATAAGAAAAATAAGTAAAAACATTTAGATGAAGGGTGATTATTTATAGACTAACATCTAGATTGTCAATATAGTTCATATATGTAAATAAGATTCATGTAAACAATGGACTGTCTGGCTAGAAAAAAATTTCGTTTTCTTGTTAAAAATGGCATGAAATGTTGTCAAAGTTGAAGCCATGAAATGTGAATTTTGAAGGTGAAAGAAGTAACCCAATTTGGAGGAGGGCCGATATGTCACCGGACTTGGCAGGGGCAGTGACACCAAGAACATTAATGGCATTGTGCATGGCCTTGGTTTCTAGTGAGAGAAAGTGCTTCCTCTGTGCAGCACTAGCAAGCTTAGTAGGTTTATTAGCAATGGTGGGAAGCCAAAGCAGCTGAGCAGTCCCCAGCTGCTGTTTGTGTTTTGGCTGTGAATGCAAGGGAAGGAATGCAGCAGACTGAAACTGGATGCACCTCATTGTGAAGTGGACTTTGGATAATGTTTTTGGTGGGATAGTCTTGGCTAAAAAGGGATTTGATTATCTTAGCCTGCTTTCAAGGAGAGTGGATTCACGCGCCATATGTGTGGACTGTAGACGCAGCTTAAGGTCCGGTGGTTTAGATTTGTAATTCTTCTACTGAGCCCAATGAAAGAAGGCCTGGCTAAGATATGATCCAAAAAAGCATGCAGCCCAACTTTCTTCGCACCAGAATATCCCTAGCAAATTGAAATTGTTTAGTTTTGTAAATGAATAAAACTATTTTGACTATTTTAACCGACTATTTTGTGATCAAATTTCTAATAGAGGTGGAATTTACATGTGTGGGTCTCAAGTTGGTCTCATATATGGGTCATATCTTTATTTGAAAGATAATTCATAAGGTAATTAATTGAGATGGTCCAAATAACAATACTCTTTATAAATATTAATATTCTTTGAATAAATTGTAAATATTAATATTTAAACAAGTTCAATTTACTTGAGGTGAACTCAACAGCCAATAACATATAATTTGGTGATCTATTACTAATAGCACCGGGACTTTGATTTACATGGTCTTCTCTCACTCGAATATTGGACTTCAATAAGCACAACTTCACTTGGATATTGTGTTTCTCACAAAAAAATAAAAAAATGAGAACAATATTGATGTTGAATCAGTAGTAGGTTGAAGCTAATGGATGTAAAAATAATTATATAAATCAATGCTCTAAAAATAGCTGGGCAGGCGAGCGGCAGGAGGGGGCCTAGCGCCTAGGAGCCTAGCGGTTTTTTTATTAGTATTAGTATTAGTATTAGTATTAGTATTAGCCTAGGAGCGCTCGTATTCATGAGTGTCTAGCTCATGGTCCATCATGAGTGTCTAGCTTACAACTTAATTTGGGCTTTAGTTTCAGTCAGTAGGGCCAGCTGTGCTAATTATTGAACTAGTGCTAGCTGCTGTGGTACATTCCAACAACGAATTAACTTCCTCAATCAATTGTCAACTGTGAAACATTAATTGGTGGAACTCAATTATTAATGTGTTCAATAATTATGACCAGCCTTTACGTAAAGTAATGTTTAATTTTGGGGTTGAGTAATGTGCAGTTAACTCCTATGTCAAACAATTGATACATATTATCGGTGGGAGTTCAGTTCAGTTAAGACAAAAAAAATTTTATATTAAAAACCAAAATCAAATCACAAAATTTGAATTGGTTTAGTTTGATATCCAAAAATAAAAACAAACAAAAAAAAGACTAGACCAAACCAATCCAGTTAATTTAGTTCAGTTTAAAACTCGATTTTTTTATATTTTTGCACACCCTTACAAAATAAGAGGGCTACTGTTTGCATATCTTTTTTTTTCTTTTTTCTTTTTACACACTCCTATTAAAAAAAAACCAANGTCTCTAACAGAGCCAAGCTGCTGCCAGCGCCACTCTCGCGTCGCACCGTCAAGCTGCTGCCAGCGCCACTCCCGCGTTGCACCGTCAAGCTTCCACCCCGGAGAAGTGCCCAGCTGCTCCATCGACGATGCGACCAGGCAGTTGAGGGGGCGGGTGTTTGAGCTCAGTGCTGCACAAGGTGGCTGGAAGGAGTTGGAGTTGGCAGTTGGGCTTTGCGGAGCTTGCAGGAGAGGTGGTGTTGCGGGGAGGTGGAGTCGCGAGAGAGAGAGAAAGGGAGCTAGGAGAGAGAATGTGACGGGGAGGTGGTGCTGCCGAGGAAGAGAGAGAAAGAGAGAGGGAGGGTGCGGGAGGGAAGGTGGTGGTCGGGTGAGGGGGAGATGGGCTGGGTGGGTCGGGTGAAACGGGGGGAGGGAGTGAGGTGGTGCAGCTGCATGCGGAGAGGAGAGAGAGGGATTGAGGAGGGTGGCCGGTGCTGCATGCAGGGAGGTTGGTCGGAGAGGGAAGGGGTTGAGGGGCTGGGTGGGTTGGGTGGAGGGGCTGGCTGGGGGAAGGTTGGAGAAGAAGAAGAAAAAAAAAAAACAGGGGAAGGGGGGGGTGAACGAGGGAAAAAAGAGGGAAAAAAAGAAGGGTGTGTAATGAAATGAGGGTATTTTGGTAATGGGATGGGTGTGTGTTGAGAGATTTTGAATTTGAAGTAAGTGTGTTGGGTGTGTAGGAGAAAAAAAGAGAAAAATGGTGTGAAAAAAAAAAAAAGGTGTGCAAATAGTAGCTCACCAAAAAAAAGAATAGTACGTATGCTCTTATATTCAATGTGGATGTATCACAGAGTGTCTATGAAGAATTCAATATTTGTTGTCCCTTTATGATTAATTACCTTTTCTGCTGATATGTTCTGTCATTTGTTATAATGTCAATTCATCGTCATAAATATACACATTAAGTCAAGAAAACTCTTTTATTTCTCTGTCCATTGCAATTAATGAGGATATATCATATACTCAGCGAGAAAAAAAAAAAACAGGAGGATATATATAATTAAATATATAAGAAATATCAGACTAGCTATAGATATATTTTTTCTATGAAAATGAAATTAATTTAGTTTAGTCCACCCAATTATGAATGTTCTTGGCTAATTAAGCCCTCATTATATATATATATATATAGATTAGTTGGCCAAACTTCGGTGCTGGAAATGGTACACATGCATGTGGTCACCTAAAACCCATGAGAGAGAGAGAGAGAGAGAGAGAGAGAGAGAGAGAGAGAGAGAGAGCTGAAGCTCATGCAAAAGAAGTCCACAAAGCTAGCTAGTACTGAAAGCTGGAACGAAAGTATTTCATAATAAGAGCAACGTGAAGATCCAGTGGGATTAGTCAGGGGTGGGGCATGCATGTTGATTGTTGGATCAGACCACAGACTACAGACTACAATCGAGAGTGAGAGGTGTAAAGGGTTTTTGTTTTTGTTTTTTTTCAAAGACAGTTAGGTTTGCATTAACTGTCCCAACACGGTTTATAGATGAGAAGATGACCCAAGAATTTAAGACCAACCGTACTATCTGTCTATCTCCATTTAAGCTTCACATGCATGTCTATATATATATTCCCCCTCTCAATCCCCCGCTTCACAATCAAACTCATCATCTTAACTACTACTATTCAGCTAATTAAGATGACTAAATATTATTCTAGGCTTCTTCTTCTTGCGCTTTTTGGTGCTTTCATTCTCACCAGTGGTGCAAGGAAGCTTGGCACTGAAAAGGGCTCCTTTGGAGATGAAAAGAATTTGTATCGCCACCCACGCTTGGGTGGTGGCGGTGGCCTAGGTGGCGGAGGTGGCGGTGGGCTTGGCGGGGGAGGAGGGTTAGGTAGTGGTGCTGGAGGAGGGGCTGGTTTCGGTGGAGGTGCTGGAGCTGGTGGCGGACTTGGCGGAGGTGGTGGATTGGGTGGCGGTGGTGGCGGAGGCTTTGGTGGTGGTGGTGGCGGAGGAGTAGGTGGTGGAGCAGGTTTTGGAGGGGGAGCTGGGTTTGGAGGAGGGGCTGGTGGTGGAGCTGGAGGAGGTGGTGGAGGAGGGTTCGGAGGTGGTGGCGGTGGAGGACTTGGGGGCGGAGCAGGTGGAGGTTTCGGTGGAGGAGCTGGTGCTGGTGCTGGGCTTGGAGGTGGATTTCCTTGATTGAGGACATATGAAGCTACATTAATATGCACTTCCAAATTAATTATATACTTAATTTTCATATCAATATTCTCTATCTAGCAATCTTTGTTAAGCAGTCTTTGTTGGGTCAACTATCGATCATGTGTACTGTACGTGTTATCGTTGCTTAATTTGGTGACGAAGTGTTTTCATCCTAAATTTGTTTGATTTTTCTCCAATTGTAATTGAAGACACAATCAGCTGTTCTATTCAAATGAATATTAATTAATTAATTTGCTCTTGTGTTTTCCATGCATGCATGTTACTATAAAAATCAAAGTTTATGTGTTCATCTCTTAACTCAAGCTCAATGAGATAGTTCAGTAGTAGTACACTTCATTATTTAGTAGGAGTAATATTTTTCCTCAGTAAAATAGTGGCCGGAGTGTTGTAATTCATATCCACATGCATGACATGCAGATGAACCAACAAGATGAATCTTACCAAAAAAAAAAAATTAAGATGAAGAAAACAGCATTAGGACAAAGTGACAAACAAACAATCAAGAAAAGAATAAGAGTTCGGATATTGTTAGAATTAGGACAAACAAACTGATTAATGACACACATGCATGCATATTTCCGGTAAGGCTAGTGTACGTTGGTTATTTCATTATTGTATTGACTTATAAAATTTACATATTTAAAATCATGGCTTATTTGCACATTTAGCACTTGACTTTAAAGTTTTATCTCAATTTACCCTTTTATACTTTTTTGTCTCACATAACCCCTTAAACTTTTATTATATGTTTCACTTTACCCAATTCCGTCAACTCTGTTTATACAACCGTTAAAAATGCTGACGTGGCGGGGTAATTTCATCTTTTCAGCCACAGAGGTGCCGTGTGGTAATTTGTGGGACCCAATATGCCATGTTGGCAACCCTCTCACATTTTTTTAATTAAAAACATAAAAATTGAAATTTTAATTAAATAAAAATTGTAATTAAAAAAAAATTCTGGATTGTGTGGGGTGGGTTTGAGGTGGGGCTGGGGGNAAGGGGAGGGGGCTGGCATGTGTAGGGAAGGGAGGGGTTTGGTTTAAAAAAAATAATTAATTGATTTTAAATATTTTATTTTTAAAATATTATTTTAATTTAAAGTTTTATTATTTTATTAATTTAAATATTATTTTAAAAATATTTTACAGGTGAAATGACAAGATTACCCTTCCACGTCAGCATTTTTAAATGTGGTGTTAACTGAGTCGACGAAATCGGATAAAGTGAGACACAGAATAAAAGTTTAAGGGGTTATGTGAGACAAAAAAGTATAAGAGGGTAAATTGAGATAAAACCTTAAAGTCAAGTACTAAATGTGCAAATAAGCCTAAAATCATTATAGTATTTGAATTAAATACACTAATACTCCTGAATTTTTATTTTATTCCTCTTTAGTCCATAAATTTTAATACTTTTCAATTGAGTTCTTAAATTTCAATAATTAATGATCGATCCAAACATTCAGTGTATACTTTGGACCGATATTGACAATTGCAATTTTTTTTTTTTACTTTTTATTCTTTGGATTTTTTTTATTACTTTCTTATAAATATAATTGTGTATTTACATTTTCAAAAGTGACGTGTAAGAAATTCATATAAATGAATAATGTTTTATGTTATTATAAGTTGTAAAATATTTATAAGTTGAGAGTTTGAACTTAGCATCTAACGTTTAAAATTTGACGCTGATATTCGAACGCTAGCCCAGCCTTCTTCAATTAAATTGATGTTAGGGGGTCATCATTTACAAAGAAATTTTGTCAAGATTTATGGAACTAATCACGTACTAATTTATCATTTAAGAAAAAAGAGAAGGCTTAATAGTCATTTTGACTTGTGTGTTAAATTATCCCCAACACAAAAAGTCAATTTACCCGTCAAAAGTTTTTAAATAGGTTAATGGCATGAGGTTAAAATAGATAATTTACGCCCAAAACTTTACATGGATAAGACGCAATTTGACAGTACTAAGATAGTAAGATTTGTATCATTTCTCAAAATTCAAGGCACAAAAAAGAACAAATTTGATGGAATTGGAGTGAATGGGATAGACACACAAGACCTATGCAAGTTTTTTGGTGTAAATTGTCCATTTTGACTCACCAAAAGGTCACGTGACATTTTTTTGATGGAAATTAGGATAAAATGCGAAGAATTTGGATCACATTTACTTATTTTTAAAAATTTAGTGGATAAATTTGACACAGAGATAAAGTTAAGGGGGAAAAATCACTGCGAAGCAAAAAAAGAATTATGTAATCACTAATTTACTGATAAAACAAGCTGAAATCGAATAGTAGTTATGGAACCGCGTAAATGAATCGCTCGCGGTCTCCTATTTTCTACATAGAAAACGACACGTCGTTGGTGAATCGAATTTCGCCGCCGCTCCATCCTTCCTAGCTCATCTAGAAGCCTGGCATGTCCTCCAAAATAACACCTTCCATATTGAGACTGAGATTCGCAGAATAATCCAATATATAATAAATAATATAACAAGACGTGCTTAAAACTCTTCGCGCCGTCTCTCTCTCCCTCTTCGTCTGAAAAAGTGAATGCGAAACCCTACGTTCTGAAATCGCACTCGCATTATCAGCTAAGCCAAAGAGTGATCCGAGACGACGATGTTGTTAGGCGTCATAAGGCGACGAGTCGTTTCTGGAGGCTCCTCTGCTTCGGTTACAAATCCATCACACTCCTATTATTTCTTTCTTTCTTTGTTTTCTTCTTCTTCTTCTTCTTCTTTTTGGTTAAATTTGAGAAATATATGATTCTGAAAGCTTATGTATGTGGTTTGTCTCAGATTTTGGGGCAGTCGTTGCACTTAATCCGACCTATTGCAAACAAGGAGGTTCGTACTGGACTTACTTTGGATTTTGTGTTCCTTTTTGATGTTACACAATGTGCATGGTTCTGTTTATTATAATATGAATTGGTTTTTGCTTGTTTTGACGTGGGAATGTGGTTTTGTTGTTCTAATGTTTGAGTGATTTGGTATTGTTGTATGTTGCAATTTTGATTTTGATGTACGCGGGAACAGATTCTTCTTCAACCCAGAGGAGGATTGGGTTGTGTACGAAACATTTCTCACCTCATTTTAGCAGGTGAATTTAGCTGAAAGAAAGATAGATATGCAAATATGGTTGTGTTCTGCTCAATGTATCAGTGTGATTGATGCTAGTGTATATGTTTTCTTATTACAGGTTCCTCGCCTTGTATCAGGACAACGAGGTTAGTCACACCATTTTCTTGTTTATCTCTATTCAGTTTGATATGATATGCATTTTGAACTACTGAATTGCATTGTGCTAGGATATATACTCATATAATGTATTATCTGTGTAAATGATTAGTAATGGTAAGTGCTCTTCAGGAGAGAACCTCTCTCTTCAGCTGCATCTTTTTGAATTTCCAGTGCATTCTTTTTTAATCTGTTTTTTATGATTCCTTGCTTGACCCAGTGAGGAGAGAACCATTTGGTTGCCTATAAGGTTCTCCCATCTCTTTGTGTATTTACAATCTCTTTTTGTCACCTTTGGCCTGATTGTAAACCAAGGTTCTAAATTCAATTTTTTTTTTTTTGGTCTAAAGAATTTCATTTCATTAACATAAAACAATTTTGAGTAAGCAAGGAGTAAATTAAATTATTTTTCCCCCTTTTATTTGAGTTTTATTATAAACTGATTTTTTCTTTAATGTAATTTACTTTTATTTTTTTTAAGAAAAAAATCCACATAGCTTTACTTCTGTACAGGGATGTTAGCAGCCTTATTCAACCAGAGCCTCTCAGACACAAGTGGAGCAGGCCCTTTTCCTCAGAGACTGGTGTGATATCTACTTCTCTCCCATCATTTTAACTGATCATATGTGTAATTGTTTGTATGTCATTTATTGTTCAAGGATACATGCACTGTTCCTTGGGCACATTTTTGGGGATTGCCTTTTGTTCAAAGTTTCATCACTATAATAACTGTTATTTTCATCAATTTCTACTTTGATTTATTTTTTGAAAGAAATATGTTGTCAGATTTATTTAGTGAGCAGTCTGTGAGCAATTTTGGTTATTGAGAACACACCATTGTGCACCTGGATTACCATTTCTACAGTTCCACTGCATTTTTCCCTTAAGTTTATATATAGATTATGCAGTGACTTAAACAAGTAGTCTATGGTCAGTGTAAATTTGTCAGAAAAAATTGAACAAATAGTGTCTTGTTTATTTTTTAAGTAGAAACAGGAAAGAGCAGCACACCAAATACTCTCTCTATCTCTTTCTCTCACTCACACAAACACACACATTTATAAACAACAACTTTAGAGCTTTTATGAGCTTGAGGAAGAGATTTATCTTAGGGGCACTACCTGTTGGAGGAAAAACTAAAAGGAGGTGGCTTACACCAAAAAAAAAAAAAGTAGTATTAGTTTTTCACAGTTTCAGTAGTAGGAGAAGTTAGGGGTGGTTTCATTTCTAAGATTCATAATAGGGAAATAGGGAAGAAAGGATATCTTGCCAAATTGTACAACTTATGACACCACAGAAAGGATTAGGATTGATAATTTATGCTGGTGTCTTTCCAGTAAAAAGAGCTTCGTCCTTTGGTATATGCTTTGTGTGCCTGGACTATTTTAGATTCTCTGGTGAAATTAATGTTTTGGTATCTACTCTCTCTCTCTCTCTGCTGATGTTTAACTTTCAGTTTCCTGTGTGATGAAGGGGATTTGATTGATGCTGTTGTCCCTTTTATGGGTGAATCTATTACTGATGGCACTTTGGCGAAGTTCTTGAAGAGTATGCTGACCCAATTCTGATATTCTCTCGAATGTTTATAATGGTCATTTAGTCTGGTCCTATGACTGATATGTCTGCATCTGATTTTATGTGGCAGATCCTGGTGATAGGGTTGAAGTTGATGAACCAATTGCTCAAGTTGAAACAGATAAGGTTCTATTATGCTTTATTTGAATCTGTTATGGAAGCTTTCCACAGTTGCAAACAGGATTGATAGGTCCTATGTGACAGGAATCAGGAGTAGGATTTAATTCTGTGTTAATTTTCATCAGGTGACAATTGATGTTGCTAGTCCTGAATCCGGTGTAATCCAAAAGGTAATAGGTTTTGCAGTCCCCCCTCTCCCCCTCCCATCAAAGATTACTTATTCCCAGTAATTTTGATGCTCTTTCTGGGAATGGATAGGTTTCTAAATGTTTTAATTTGCCACTATGTTTACTTTAATTCTTGGCAGTTTGTGGCCAATGAAGGGGATACTGTGGAACCAGGTACCAAGATTGCTGTTATCTCAAAGTCTGGTGAAGATGTTGCCTTTGTTGGTCCATCTGAGAAGACATCAGAGAGTGCACAACCATCACCCCCTGTTGAAAAGATTGACAAGGAGAAGCAAAAACCAAAAGTTGAAACTACTCCTGTTACTGAGAAGCCTAAAGCACCCTCTCCACCACCTCCTAAACCCTCTGCTAGAGAACCCCAACTTCCCCCAAAGGAGAGGGAACGGCGAGTATGTGTTATATGGTTTCTTATATTCAATTTTACCTACTTTTTGTTTTCCTCTTAAAAATTTCCTGTATAAGAATTTTAAAAGGTAGTTTTTGACGGGCTTAATAATTTTAAACATCATCATTGCAGATTCCTATGACAAGGCTTCGGAAACGGGTTGCTACGAGATTGAAAGATTCACAGAACACATTCGCAATGCTGACGACATTCAATGAAGTTGATATGTAAGTTCAGACATCTGTCAGCCTATGTCATTTTTTTTTTTTTTTTTTTTTTTTTTCAGTTTTTGGGTTTAATTCATTCCCAGTTGATTGGTTATGCCCGATCTTGATTTAAACTGACCGTAGTTGGACTCTAGTATATCTATTTGCTTTAGTATGGACTTGGGATACCTATGGCTCTAGGATGAAGCCATGATTATATTATTGGGACCATATGTCCATGCTCTTTTCTTCTGTCACTGATTTGCTGCTTGTGGCAGGACAAATTTGATGAAGCTTCGTTCTGACTACAAGGATGCATTTGTTGAGAAGCATGGAGTCAAGTTGGGGCTTATGTCGGGATTTGTGAAAGTACGCAATGCATAATACATGTAGAATTGCCAGTATGAAACATAGACTAACATGTTGCTTGCATATGTGAGCTCATATATCTTTTTATGTTTTCTGTTAACAGGCTGCTGTCAGTGGGCTCCAAAATCAGCCTATTATTAATGCAGTCATTGATGGGGATGATATCATATATAGAGATTACATAGATATAAGTATAGCCGTCGGTACTCCAAAGGTTTGTCTAGAATTCATCTGATTTATTTACTTAATATGTTCATCTAGACAAATTGCAAAAGTAAATGTCAAAATAGCTGTTGTAGGTAAAAGGATTTTTCAAAATTTTCTTTGTTGTTTGGCATTCCATTTGGAACTTTGGTTTAAAATTCTTCTACATTTTTAAGATCCCATCTAAGATTACACTTTTAGATTTTAAGCAAGAGTGAAAAATGCCATATAGTGTTGTTTTAAAGGCTATGCCATATATCATGTGATTCATGTGAGCTCAGTATGCTTGACGGTGGTTTAGTTTCATTTGTTTGACCTTATAGTTTAGTTATCAGGGCCACAATCTTTAATTGTTGAGGAGCCATCTCTTTTAGTACCTCAGGAGTTGTAATTGTTTTTTGCACTATACATATTTAGAGACTGAAAAATACATGTAAAATGAGAATGCGTTTTAATTGCTATTTTAAGTTTCTTCAATTTATTTCCTAGCAGGGTCTTGTTGTGCCAGTTATCCGCAATGCCGATAAGATGAACTTTGCTGATATAGAGAAGGAGATCAACACTCTCGCAAAGAAGGCAAATGATGGATCTATATCAATCGATGAAATGGCTGGAGGTTCATTTACAATATCCAATGGTGGAGTTTATGGAAGCCTTATAAGTACCCCCATCATCAACCCTCCTCAGGTCTGGTGCTTCTCTGACACAATTTGATCATCTTATTGCAACAAATAGAACTTCATATTTCTTGTACACAACTATTTTTTATTAATACCTGCTGGGTTTGTGAGTAAATATACAAAAATATGAAATAAAAAAAATAAGAAAAAGAAATCTCAGACAAGTGATATTTTTGGCAGTCGGCAATCTTGGGTATGCACTCAATAGTGAACCGTCCCATGGTTGTTGGAGGCAACGTAGTCCCGCGACCAATGATGTACATTGCTCTTACCTACGACCATCGGCTGATTGATGGAAGAGAGGCAGTTTTCTTCTTGCGTCGTATTAAAGATGTTGTGGAGGACCCCCGAAGGCTTCTCCTTGACATATGAAGCTCCCTTCAGCAATGCTACATGGTGGGGGCAAGTGGGCAACCGACCCCTTTAGCTTTTTTTATTTTTTTAATTTAATGATATTGAAGCATTTTTTTAATTAATTACTGATAATGATATTTTTTTTAGGATATATTGACAATGAAGTCGATAAATATAGTACCAATTTGGAGAGATTATGTGTCCTCGGATTGATCATTTTGAATTCTCTTTTAAGAAAAAAAATCTCTTTTACCCTTTTTTTTTTGGCAATGATCTCTTTATCCATTTAAAAATTGTATATTGATTTTGTAAACTTGACATATTTTATGTGAGCTTTTTATTTTTTTAATTAAGGGACAAGGGAGAAATGGAGGATTGACCTTGGGTGCGGGAGGATTCATTCTATAGACCTTTTAATTGGGCTATTTTAACATTGCATAATATTAAATTTTATAATTACAATGAATTCATATGAGTTAGGCTATAAGGGGTTAATTGGCCGGTTGTTACAATAACATTTTTTATTTATCATTAAGCATATAATAAGTATTAATTTTATGTATTCCTATTTTTTATAGGTTGTCAGTTGCCCTCATTTTGGTAAAATTTTTTGAAACTCTAAAAATATCATTGTTTAATAAAACTATTTAAAGTGTATTGTTTAATAATAAATTAATACATTTAATTATTTTATAACAAGTTTATAAAGGTGAATAAATAACTTAGAAGGTGAATGATTTCGTGTCAATTACATATGCCAATAAGTCCACTAAATTATGCAATATTTGTTAACACTTTAAATGTGATTTTTAAAGAAAAAGTGATCGTCAATTATTTTTACATGATATGTTGGTTATAATAAACTTACTTTTCTAACTTATAATAACTAAATATAAATTTGTGTCTCAATTACCTAACATAAAAATTATCAATGTAAGTGCTTTAAAAAACTATCAATGTAAAGAAAAACTTTAGTTGATATATGTTTCATTATTGATATATATATATATATATATAGATCACGACCTTTTTTATTGAGGTATACATCATTTTAATATGATGAGATATGGCTTTTAATTAGGACTCATTTTGCATTGTAATTTGATTATCTAAATTATCTATTTTCTAAGTCTCTATATAAGAATTATTTTTGCAAAAAAATTAAATAAATTAAAAATTATTAAGACATCTAATTGTGATAGAATAAATCAACGAACATAGTGATTCTATAAACACTTGAAATGATGACCTTTTAATTGAACGATTTTTAATTTGTCTAATTTTTTATAAGAATGATCCTTGTATAGAGACTTAGTAAATAAACAATTTCGATCATCGAATTACAATGCAAAATGGATCTTACAAGTTATACCTTATCATGTTTAAAATGAGATATATTTGAAAAGAATGAGCACGTGGGCTTGTTGATATATATATATATATATATAAGAAATTAAACTATAGTTATCTATTTGTGATGACCAAGAGACCCTCGGAGCTTTGTCAAACGTCCGGCGTAGCTTTGAAACTTTGGAAACCCGCATCTTGCAGAGAATGCAAGCAAAGAAGAGGTGTCACGTGCTAACATTCCAGCGCCTCTGAGGAGGGTGCTTCCCCTTTTTCCATCTGCTGAGGAAACCCAGGCAAGTCTGTTCATATGTGGCAAGTGTCGGATCCTCAAATCCTGCACATTATTTGTGGCAAATGATCCGACAGTCGATTGCCCCCTTTGCAACGACAACAAGATCGGTCACAAGCTGGAAGTTTATAAAGCTCCCAACAATGGCAGCCAATCTGGCTATGTCAAAGATACAAGTTACTTGATTGCAGATGACTTAACCTTCACGCCTCTTACTACTATTGACAACATCAACAAGCTCCGAGACATCCCTCCGGCTTCTGTTGAGTCCAGGAATGTGTGGTTCGGGTCAGCAGAGATATATACAGTCATTCATAGTGTTACTTGAGAAAGTGCCTAATATGTGGTTCTGTTCCATAAATTTACTTGGTTTTTTCTTTATTTTAGTGTTAGTATCTTGTTTAATTTTCTATGTCCGAGTGTAGGGTAGTTGGCCCTTGCAATAAGATCCAACCTGGGAATAGTTAAAAAACTTAAATTATCACTCCCATATTTATGCACATATAGCAAATTATAGGCAGTGTTTGTAACATGATTATTAGATGAAATATCTGAGCAGAGAAGCCAATGTGAGAAATTTCCAATACACCTTTTCACCATCATCATATTCATACCCCTGATCTATTAAACCATTCAATATGTGAACCTCCAATGCTGCAATATCCAGTAGAGTAGACGCAGTCAAACTATCAGCCAACACTGTGATAGTTAGAAGATACGGAGTCATAGACATTGGATTGAAGTTCAGTTTTATGTGATTGAGGAGGAACAGAAAATCTTCTGTCTTTATTAAACCCTGTTTCTTGCAAATGTTTGATTCGTATTGATAGTTAACTTTAGGTTTTGTTCTTGAATTTGCAGGCACGTAAACTTGCCAAAATCTTCTCACGCTCAAACCAGGTTTTAACAGCTGTGTTCTTTACTGCCGTGCTGCCTAACAACTAAGCATCTGTCTCTCCCTCTCACTCTCAGTAGTTGAAAGCGCTGAGCTTCAGAAACAGCTAGGTGGAATTACAGGTGGATGCTATGGCCATAATGGAATGACAGGTGGTAAAAGAACTTAATTACATATGCATAATGTGACAGGTGGTTGCTATTGCCAGAGTACTTTGGGTTGTTATTGAGATTGTGGATTAGATTTTCTTTAGTTTTCACATTTGTCTATTTGTAATAATGGTGTACAACGTAGAAACAGGATACATGTATTTGTGAATATTGTGAACCTCAGAAGCAAAAAGGAGACATTTCCATCACTTACATATATGCAGACTTACTCTACCTTATAGACTGAGTAGTTCATGTTGATTTATTTCAGATTTTATTAGAGGCAAGTCCATGAAACACCAAGATCTGCATCAATGGACTGTCATAAAAAAGGCAAGGTATAGGTCAGAATGTAGCTAGCTTGACCATTGACTTTGAGAAGTAGATATTTTCAATACCAATATTCAAAATTGTAGTGAATTAGATGGATCTTATCCGAAATTGCTTTAGAAACACCTGCTCTGGTTTTATGTATGAGATGCATTGTGGTTCCAATAATTAAGAATTGGGTACCCTGCCACAGCATTAAACATCAAATTGGATATGAATAATGCAAGTGTGGAAGTATGAGATGGATGTCATTTTTTAGTTAATTAATTATATTAAAAATTAAATATTGTGACACCCTCTACTTTAATCTAAACCACTAATTTGGTCTGGCCGTCAGTATGTAAGTAGCAGACAAAAAAAAAGGGAGAGAAAAACTTTACCTATCCCTGTGGTAGGGACAGGTGGTGTCACAATCCAATAAAAGAGGAGAGAATGAGAAAAAGAGAGGAGGAAAGAGAGTGAGAGAAAGCGAGAGAACCAATAAAAGAGTGGAGGTAATGTTATGTCAGTGTAACATGATTACAGATAAGTTCTTCTCAAAAAAAGATTTTCGGAGTCAAACTCTCATTGGCATTTTTGCAATGGGAAACATATATATGTTAGCACTTAGTAGTTAGGTAATTGACTTCTCTGGGGCCTGTAGGCTGATATATATATATATATGGTGAATGTTAGTAATTAAGAAGGGGAATCAGAACATAAATTGTCACTACTTCAAATAAAGCTAGGGCAATTGCGATCAATATGATCTATGATTCGGATATAGTCTGGCTGATGGCATTCATCCCTGTTTTCCTCTTTGTTGCCAAATTGATAATGCATGAATGACAGTTTGATTGACAGTTTGTGCTAAATTTGTAACAAGAAATATTCTCGAAGCATGCATACGACCTCTTACCAATTCTATCTTTTCCCACTTTATTTATAAAGCATACACGCATATATGTTCATATATATTCAAGAGAAATAGTGGCATGATTGAATAAATAACTCACATAGAAAAATGTAAACGATCACTAAAAGCAAAATAATAATTTTGTAACAGCCTAACATGCATGATCATAGTGTATGAAAAAAGAAAACATGCATGATCATAGTGTATGTGGAACTAATATTTGCGGAACTAAGTGTCTAATAAGGCTATATACATATATTTATTGAGTATCTTTGTTTAGTAACTACTACATATAGATATTCAATACGGTATCAGAACAAATAGTTTATCTACGTATTAGGTCTAATCTAAGACATGTTTCATGTCACCTAATTAATATAATTGATCCAACCTTACAATTAGAATAAACATATCTTAAGTCTCTTTTTTCTTTTATTATTAATTGAAGCAAAATGAAAATGAGATTCTTATCTGAAAATAGAAATATAATTGAAGTTGTTTTGCAAAAATATTCCCCACTTGTTTTGTGCTATTGTGAATCTTACCGTAGAATTTGTTTGAAACTGTTAACTGTTAACTCATGATTTGAATGAAGTTTTGATGACCATCTGCTCATAGCTTAACAATTTCTTTCTCTTTTGTTTTTGCTTTACAATTTAATAATATGATGCTTGTTATACCTTAAAGGAAAATGCTAGGAATGAGTTGTGTTTTTTTGCATAACTTTAATTTCACGTTGACTCAAGTACAAATATATTTACTAATTATATAAAGTATTTCAAATTAATTTTTAAATAAAAAATATTTTAAATTCATACAATATTAACTAATGATAACTAACAAAGGCATATCATGACATCACAAAAATAACACAACTTTTGACACAATTGAAACAATTTATCGAGAAATTATTCAGTATAACCGCTATATTGACACGTAGTATAATTAGTCTATTTATTATAATATGAGTGGATGTTATTAATACATACCCTATTAATATAAACACATTGTCCAGTAATACCTTTACATGTTGAATTGGTTATATTATATAACGGTATATCGATTATACCCATAATTTTTCCGATTTAACATTCTTAGATTAAATCACCTTAAACGGCTGACATGGACGTTCACTTATCTCTTTGATTTTAAAAAACAAAATAAATTTTTACTTCTCTCGTCTCTCCCCCACATTTTTTGGGAAGATAGTTTTTTATTGGGGGCGGATCCATGGATGATGGTCATGTAAGGGCGTAAGGGCGCAGAGAACAGAGGTGAAATGGGTTTAAGCTCCTCTTGATCACGTACAACATGAATGTTGATATATATGGAGCGACAATAAAGGGGGAAATGCACAGAAAAATGTTGAAACTTGTATTCTACCTATCATCTGAGTAGAGAGGAAAAGAATCGATGGCTTTGAGAATGGGTGATGAGGACGGTGATGTGCTCTGTCTCCAGTTTAATTGATTTAATTCTAATGCAACATGTTTTTCTTCACAAAAAAAAAAAAAGGAATAAGTAATATGTAGGACTTGAAATCTGTGGAATCAACAATTTTTCGTTTAGTTCTTGTGAAAAAAAAAATCATAGAAAGCTGTAAACATTAACATGAAATTTAAAAAAATGAATTGGTTTGAAGTTGAAATATGGATTTAATTTCTGGCCCATTGTTTGTGAATTCTCACTTTGTTTTTTGCACATGGTTTGAGTTGAAGAAGAAGAAGGGAGATGGAAGAGTGCTTTAGAGAGAGAAACATTTTCATTCTGGTTGAATTGATCGAAGACGAAGAGAGATGAGAAGGGATAGAGAGAGAGTGTTTTGTGGAAGATTGTCCTTTTGGGAAAGTGAAATTTATCTTCCCAAAAATTGAGGGGAAGAGAGAAGTAAAAATTTATTTTGATTTTTAAAATTAAGTCAGCATCCATCTCAGTCGTTCAAAGTGAGTTTAATCTAAGGGTGTTAAATTTGTGTCAAAAGTTGTGTCATTTTTATAATGCCAGATCTGCCCCCAACTAACAATATAGCACATCAGCCATGTTTGAGAGAGTCTTCGGTGGGGTTGGAATGCCACTCACCCAATGAGACTCCCATTTATGTGGTGACATCTGTCATAATTTTTTATCCAGTTGGACCAGACCAAGACTCCTCCATTCTCTGCCTTTTCTCTTTGCCTTTTTCGCTTCCCTCTTCACGTCAAATACGATGTTAATAGAAAAAATAAAATATTTTCTCTCTGTTTCCCAATTTTTCCATCCAATCTTGAATCATCGACGCCTTGCCATATATCAACGACGACTCTGCCAACCCCGACATCAGACGAGAGAGGTCGATTGGCTAAAGAGAAAAATTGGTAGACAAGATCGTGAAAAAATAAATTTTGCTGCTTTGTTTGCTAAAATCCCATCTTTGATTTAAGTTTTACTGTTTTTTGGTGATAATTGATAGGTTAAGATCTGTGAATTTAAATCATTCCACCGTTTATTGATTCGACTCGCAACCAATCAGCAAGTGAAGGACCGATCCTTTTGCGCCAATATTGGTATTATGAGAGAAGCACACTTTTATAGCACCAGAAGGGGGGCAGGGGAGCTCATTGAAGACTAGTATTAATTTGTGTTTCAGATTGCTGGTTCGGTTAGCAATTCCAAATCCCCCTTCTACATACCAGCGGAAAGATTGCAAGTTTCTTGCAAATCTCCCAAAAAAGCCTATTACTTTTGCCCTTGATATAAATACTGCAGAGTATTGATATAGGAACAACTAAAGTAGAAAACTTTACTTTATTAAACTTGGGTTATATATATTATATATATTTGGTATATGTTCAGCAATGCACTTGTATTTTTCTGGTGACTTAATTGTGTTTTCTCATTATTTTCTTTGGTCAGTTGTTTCTTCCATATTACTATGGTGATTAGAGCAAGAATTTTCAACATTTACCACTAGTTTTAGGTTTTATTTGTGCTAATGTAGGTGGTTGGTGTTCTGCTTATCAATTTGTTTCATACTGTTGATGCAGTTGATAATTCCAAATCTGCACATACATACCAGAGGAAAGATGACAATTTTCTTTCACCAAATGC
>QANW01004037.1:539727-554825 GCA_003254865.1 Dryas drummondii
TGGCATTCCACCCCACCGAAGACTCTCTCGCCATGTCTTCAGGTTTATGTCTAAACAATCATTAAATGACACTCCGAACATAGTTACGTGGCATTTTCAATGACATATACATTAAATTTAGAGTGCTGCTATTTGCACACCCTAAATTTCTCTTTGCACACCTTTTTTTGAAAAAAAAAAAAAAAAAACTCAAGGGAAAAGACCATTTGGCCCTTCCCTCACCCACACACCCCCATCCATTTTTCTTTTTGCACACCCTCCCTAAACAGAAAAAAAAAACACACACACCCAAAACTCACACACCCCATCCCCATCTCCCCCGTGCCCACCACCATGCACCAGCCCCGACCACCCCAGCCCTCCAGCCACCGCGCGCAGCGCTCTCTCTCTCTCTCTCTCTCTCTCTCTCTCTCTCTCTCTCNTGATGGGGTGTGCAAAAGAGAAAAAATTGAGTTAGTGTGTGTTGGGTGAGGGGTAAGTGTGTCTTTTTTTTTTAGTTTTGATTTTTTTTTACAAAAGGGTGTGCAAAAAGAAAAAACAGGGTGTGCAAATAGCAGCACTCTAAATTTATGTCATGTGGCAAAAAAATAATAAAATTAAAACTAAAACTAAAAAACCAAAAAAATTTGAAATCACCCCGTAAAGCCCCCCACCCACCCTATCATTAAAAATGTCAAATCAATTATGTTCAGTGTGACATTTAACGTTTTTTTGAACATAAATCTTGACGAATGTGTTATATTGTAAGTTTTCGTTAGTTAATGTATGAATTTAAAATGTTTATTCATTCATAGACTAATTTGAAATACCCCTTATAATTAACTCTAAGAAAGTTGAATATTCTGTTGATCAACCTTTGTATGAACATTTCATAATACATACTAAAAATAAATGAATTTTTTGTTATCTCTTCATTATTTAAAGAAAATTTTCATTTACAATTAATTTTGGAACTAATTGATTGTCTTCCATTACCATTACAATAAAGGCTATTTTTAGGAAATGTTATGATATCCAAGACTTCATTTTACATAAAAAAACAAAATTTAAGTTTTTTTTTTAATTAAGCAGGAAAGGAGTTGGTTGAGTTATTAAATTTTTCGATGTAGTTTATTATATGTATAACTATAACACGACGAAAATAAAAAGAAAACGCACGATGTTGAGAGAGATCAAGAATTCTCACTATTTCTTAGATTCATGGACCAAAGTCAATTCAGTGGGATTTTTCATTCACATTTTTTTCCAGAACGTTTTATAAAACTCTTGGACTCCCGAATTTGGAATATCATACTTTCAAGAAATTCACATTTATAGGGTTCAACAAACAATCAATATTTTCGTTCGATGTATTTGAGCCTTCATTTTATTTTACGAATTGATCGATGTACATATTCCAAGCACGTAAGTGATTGCTCGTAACAATGTCCGTTTCAAACATAGTCGGACCCACAATTTATTTTGAGTGCTACTATTTGCACACCTCATTTCTTTTTTTTTGCACACCCTCATAACTTAATAAATGAATTTACATAATTATCCCAATGTCAAAAGACCCTAAAGGACATTTACCCCGAACCAAAATTTGAATTTCATTACTCTCTCTCACCCTCACGCCCCTTTTTCCTTTCCTCCCTTGACAACTCTCTTCCTCTCGCTGCAACTCGATCACCATCGGTTTCCTCAGCCCTGTGGCATTTGCCGGCGAACCAAGCGACGAGACACCCACCAAACACTTCCTCTCTTTTCCCTCTTCTTCTCCACACCCGCCAACCACCCAGAAAACCAGTGATGGCGCCGAGACCCAAAGCACCACGACGTCGTTGATTTCGTTTCCAACAGAGTTAGGAGACCGGACCACCCTCCTCTTTCTTAAGATCGGCGACCACCCCGGCCTTCCTAGCCCATCCTCGCCATACCCTGCCCCGAGCCCTCTCCTCTCTTCGGCTTATCTCTTTCTGTGCAGTTGGTTCGGCAAACAACCACCGAATGAAAGTAAAAGTTTTGGCGGACCAGTGCCAAACGGGGTTTGAGAGCTGAGAATGAGCTCATCCTCTATTTTCTGAACCCACCAAAACCTCCAAACCCACCACCCCAAAATCCATTTTAGAGACTCCACCAATCTACAAAACATTTGTAAAGCATGAGTTCATAAGCAGTAGGAGGAGAAAAGCTTTCAAAGAGTTGGATGAGAGAGAAAGTGAGGCGCATCTTGATGGAGGGTACGTGGGTTCGTACTGAGAGAAGAAGAAAAGATGAGGTGTGTATATTTTTTTCCTTTTGGTATGAGTTGATGGGGGTGATGGGGTGTGTTTTGGTGAGAAATTTGGTGAGATGAAATATTTTAGTAATGAGAAAAGTGTGTTAAAGAGAGATTTCTAATTTAAAAGGAGTGTAAGGGAGTGCTGTGAGAAAAAAGTGTACAAAGAGCGGAAATATAATGTGTAAATAGCAGCTTTTTTTATTTTGTTGTAAGATGTTTTTAACCAAAACACAAAAAGCATGTTCCACTCTCTTTTCAAAGAAAAAAAAAAACATATTCCACTTCACTATATACCTGTCAATGTCATTGCTGACAGTGGCGCTGCATTTCATTGCTCTCATCTGTTTTTTTTTTTTTTTTTTTTTTTTTCCAATTTAGGAGCAAAAACGTGTGTAGGGACTCGAATGGATAGGTAAGACTAGAATAGACTACTATAGCCAGAAAAACGTGCGTAGGGACAACCGTGCCACTGAGTGAGAAGGAAATAAAAGTGGTAAAGCTAAACAAATAGCAAGTTTGATGTGGATAGCCAAAATGGCAAAATCATCAAAAATTTAGAAAACTCGTATTTCTGCAATTAGTTATCCTAATGGTTGGACTATCATAATTAAATTGGAAACTATCCAATCCCATGTTATACAAAGTTACAAACACATGATAATACTCTAGAAATCTAATCCACATCTCATCCAAATCAACATAATAATTCAGTCCCAGTTCAGCTTTTTAAAAGAGAGCGTAGGAAACATTTTATTGCTCTCATTTTAATTGTTTGTATTTGGTCACCAATGGGGAAAAGAAGATTGAAAAAAGATACCTGATTTCTCTCAAAATATAAGAAATGGATTAGTTTAGAACAGAGATCACTCTTCACTTTTCAACCAATAGTAAAAACTTAATTTCAGCTGAGTAGAGTTGGTATGCAAATATTTGATCATTTTTTGAGATTTATTTTCAACATGTGAATTGGTCTGTAGAGAATTAGAGATAGACTACTACTTGGACAAGATAGAGTTCAAAAATTGACCCTCTGAAAGTTGGAAGTCAAAACTGAGTATTTTCCTTCTTTTCGCAAGTGGTCAAAAGTACAATATTAATCAAAGATTGGGATGGATTATTGAAAACGTTTAAAGCAAAAAGCAACCCCACACCCATTTCCTGGTATTCTCTCAGTTTGTCCACTATAAATCTGAACCTCTCTCCCATCTCACAACAGCACCTTCATTCTGAAGTCTCAAGCAGGGAAAAACACAACCTCACACCCATTTCCTGCTACTCTCTCATTTTCTTCTGTATAAATCTGAATCAAATTCTCACCCATCTCACTACAACACCTTCATTCTGAATTCTCAAACAGACTACACTAACAAAATCTTGTAGCAATTTGTTAATGGCAACTCTTCAAGCTTCTTTTTGTTCTTGTTCTTATTCTTCATCTTCATTTAGAAAAATCAAAGCCACTCTCCATGCCCCAAACTTTGAATCATCCCATCTTTCTGTTCCTAGGCTCCTGGTGGATGAACTGAGTCAACGAAATGGGTTACTAAACCTGACAGCTACTTCAGCTAATATAGAACTGAACCCAAAGATTGAAAACACTAGAAGATCAAATGGGGTAGCAATTTCAGATTCAAAGTTGGTGCAAGAGCTATATGCAATCATGGAAATTGTCTCAGACAGAGTGGAAATGCACAAGAACATTTGTGCCCAGAGGGACAATTGGAATGGTCTGCTTCTGAACTCTGTGAATGGAATGACAGCCACTGCTGCAATCATGGCAGGACTTGCAGCAGCTGTGAGTGGATCTGGGGCACCCATTTTAGCTCTAAAGGTCTCTTCTAGTCTCCTCTACATGGCTGTCACAGGGATTATGCTGGTGATGAATAAGATCCAACCTTCTCAGCTAGCAGAAGAACAAAGAAATGCTTCAAGGCTGTTTCAGAGGCTTCATGAAGAGATCAAAACCACTTTGGCTCTCAAAACCCCAACTCCCTATGATGTGAAGGTTGCAATGGAAAAGGTTTTGGCACTAGACAAGGCCTACCCACTTCCCCTTCTTGGAACCATGATTGAGAAGTTTCCTACTATTGTGGAGCCTGCTGTGTGGTGGCCAGAAGAATCCAAATCTCAACACGAAAAGGTCAATGACAAGGTTGAGAGGAATGGTTGGAATGATAAGCTTGAAGAGGAAATGAAGGAGGTTTTAGGGGTAGTGAGGGGAAAAGATTCAGCAGAATATGTGAGGCTAAGCAATATGGTATTGAAGGTTAACAAGATTCTAGCATTCTGTGGACCTTTGCTCACTGGTTTTGCTGCACTTGGATCAGGGCTTGTTGGGTTGCCTGTGGTTGGTTCATGGGGTGCAGTCTTGGGTGTGGTGTTTGGAGCTTTGGCCACTGTGGTTAACACTTTGGAGCATGGTGGGCAGGTGGGGATGGTGTTTGAGATGTATAGGAGCTCTGCAGGATTTTTTAAGCTCATGGAGGAAACCATAGAGTCAACCTTGAAGGAAGGAGAGTTTGATGAGAGAGAGAATGGGGAACTGTTTGAAGTGAAAGTGGCTCTTCAGCTTGGAAGGAGCCTGTCAGAGCTCAGAGACCTTGCAAGTGGCTCATCTTTGTCTTCTAGATTTAAACAGGCCGAAGAATTTGCAAGCAAGCTTTTTTGATTCATTTTTAATGGGTGTCCAGAATTTTTTTTTTTTTTTTTTTTTTTTTTTTTTTTTTTTTTTTTGGTAGAGGGTCTTCCGATTTTGTTAGATACAGCATGTATATTTAAGTAGAGAAAATTCAGAGAAACAAGAGTCTTTTCTCCTTTTCGATATGACACAAGTCATTAAGTTACTTGACCATTACAATTGTAATCAAAATGTACTTGAGCTGACATGGTTCTTTGTTCAGTGATAACGAATTAGCGACTTTATGGTTACCCCATTTAAATAATTTGAAAATTGTTTAAACCAAATTCTGCCACAAATTAATCCGATTATACAATTCAGGCTCTGCTTAAAGAGTTAAAAAATTTCGACTCAGACGATTAATGTAACATCTCTCACACACTCTTTTTGGGACAAAAAGTCTCTCTTCACTGCATATTGAGAGCTTTAGGAGCCATGATGTGTTTAGATTCTGACTTCTATGCCTTCCTTTAACAAGTGCTCCTTTACATAGAGAATAGGCACCTGCAACCATGATAATTGGAGTATTCATATGATAATGATAATCAGCACTTGGATGCTAACAAATCATATAAAAGCGTCTAAAGCAGTACCTCCTTCCTATGGAAAATGCCTGCGGCAAGGGCAGCAGATGCATTTGTTTTCTCAAACACCTCTGAGAAGTGTTCAACAGCACCAGCACCGCTACTTGCAATCACAGGAATGGTCACAGCATCTGAGATCAGCTTTATTAAATCTATATCAAATCCCTTCTTTTGACCTGAAAAGCATCAAAGTTTTAATGTAACCATGAAAAACCAACAGAAACAACAAACTAGTTTGAAGATCATTTAAAATGAAAAATGTCTCCAAAACACAAACTAACATTTACAGGAAAAAAAACTAATGTGGAATTCACTGTAAATATGAATAAGTTTCTGTATCCATTTCCCAAAGAAGTACTTTATACAACCATTTGATGCTCAAAAGAGATATTATCTTATAGTAGAACAAGTTTTGAGGAACGCAAAAGTAATCTTTACCATCACAATCAATGCAGTTCAGCAGTATTTCTCCAGCTCCAAGCTCCTCAACTGCTTTTGCAAGCTCATAAGCTCCAATCGGTCGGCCTTCTCGCCCACCACTAACCTTAGGAACAAACAACACAGAGTTTCAAGATACAATAAGGAAAATCTTCGATGATGGAATGAGTCACAGCAAGGATCTCTAGTTGTGTTGCATTTGACAAACAAGTGGATCCCCTCATCCTACACATTGTTTCTATCAACATACAATGAAAGCACATAAATGGCTTTATACATAATATAAGCAAATCCATGTCAAATGCATGCTTCAGAATATATATCATGTTTTAATTTTGAACAGTAATACACAGGTAAAGCAAAGAACCCTTACTGTACACTGATACCATGCAAATTCTTCCCCATTGGGACCTGAAATTAACAATAAGCATGAAATTTTAAACTAGAAAATTCTGACACAAACAACCAAAAACAGAGTTTTTACCCCTATTTTTATGAAGATGAATATGGAAAATCCAAAAAGGAAACAAAATTTAAACTCATACCCCCTTACCTTGGTTTTTTACCCTTATAGTCTTGAACTCTACATCATTTGGATTTTTAAGGTACACTCTGCGAGGATCAATGCTTACAACCACAGCCTGCAACACATATTCTAGGTAAGCTCAAAAAGACACTTAATCCATGCTTTCTACCAAAACTGAGACACTTTGGCAGACTGAACTTTTACAGCCATCCAGGCAGAAAAAGAGAGTGACCAATTAATCAATCAAGATAGGAAGTCCTGCATCCTCAATAAAGTAGAAATGAGTAAAAACAGAAAGCACAGAAGTGTGCAATTTCAAAACCACAGTTAGGCAGGAGAAAAAGCTTCTTCATTTCATTTTAGTTTTCAATTTTACATTACTACAAGACTATAATGAATTCTCAAGGGAAAACAGAAAGACTACAGAAACCAGAAGCTGGGGGATGCATGCATCTAAAACTAGACAAGATATTACCTGATTTCCATAAACTCTAGATATCTGCTCTAAGCTACTTTTTCCAGTGTTGACCTGAAATTCAGAAGAAGAACCATCAGAAGGGGGACACACAGACTCGTGCACATGCACAGATCTGATAATGAGAGAATGAAAATTATTACATACTCCAGTTCTCAAATATTCTTCTGCAGCATAAACTGCATCGCTTCCGATGGAAATCTTATCAGCGCCACATCTGAAATATTCCGAAGCAACTTCCAAACTAGAATAGTGCCTAAAAAAAAGAATGAATTTATGTAATCCACATCCATGCCGCTACATTGAATGATCATAAATTTTGACGTGGAAGCTATAGAACTGAGTTTCTCTGGAGAAAACATATACGGGATAGTTGAAACATGCAAAACAACATAATCGGTCCATCAAAATAGAGCACCGAAGACTGTACCTTCCATTTGCATCTGTGAAATCTCTAATGCCACCTCCAACTGTTAATGGTACAAACACATTTTCTGATGTGTATCTCAATACCTAAAAGCATGAAAAGTGAATAATAATTAGAGAAGTAGTAAACATGCAACTTTGCAACTTGAATATAAGAATATTCTCTACTGTGTCAAGAATTAAAAGATTTAAGTTGAAAATTTACAAATTCCCTATCACAAACCTGTAACATAGGCAAGTCACCCAAAGGGAAGTCCCGGAAACCAGTAATATTCAGAAAACTGATCTGCAATTGAACATCAACTTAAAGCAGGTCACCACAGCTCTTTGATGTTACGTAAGCAGTAAAATATGTCCAAACTTAAGGAGGCATACCTCATCAGCCCCATCTTTGTAATACTGGCGAGCAAGCTCCACGGGCTTTCCAAGTTCTCTCACCTATCAAAGTTTCTGATTAGTAGATATAGATGCAATTTTCATGCCATAATAAAAAAAAAAATTTGAACCATACCAAGACTATAAACAGATGTCAAACATAAATTTTAATAGGCATTATGCAATGACAATGACAATAATAGCATAAGTAAACTTTTTTTTTTTTTTTTCTCAAATGACAACATTAATCCATCAAGACAAAGATATGATTTCTCTTGATGCTACTTATGATCCTAAAAACCAAGATCACATGCTCAAACAGGAAAAGAGGGTATCAGAGTAGATGTGCTTGAAGGAAACAAAGAATCAATCATACCAAAGCTTATTGAACTAGATCTTATAAGTTTCAACTATGATAAATTATGATGCCGCCGATGGCTGATGATTTCTAATATTGTGTTAAGCGTGACACTGTACACCCAGAAATTAGGTTCAAAGAACCACCTGAATTATATAAAAGGTAGCAGTCAAGTATTATTGCAATACCTCATTCTCTTTTGTATGCTCTCTTACATCGTACTGGTCTCCTTTGGTTACAACAAGATCTCCTTTGTCATTCGTCCTCACATCAAGACAAGCAATAACCTAGCATAAGTAATATGGGATTAGTAATATAGGGAGAACCTTCATAGTCAGTGTATGAAAGACAATGAGATAAGTAATTTTCAGAGCTATGATAATGTAATTGGACTAAATGTGTAAAATTAAGTCAATAGGAATTACCCTCTTTGCAAGTTTTGAAGCCTTCCTTTCAGTGGGCTTCTGTCTTCACAAGAAGATCTCAGATTGTTAGATGGTTGAATAGAGTAGTCAACATATGAGAAGCATGTTTTTCAGAGGTGCAGAGGTTACCTTTTCCATGTGTGACTTTGGATACAAAAATCTTCTCAATATGGAAAGACCGACATCTAAACATTCATTTTCAGGTAATATTGATGTTAATAAATAGGCCATCCATTTTGAGAAAAAAAATAATAATAATAAAGCACTTCATATCTAGATAAAGCATAAATGACTTGCAACAATAATCTATCTGATAGATACCATGGTGCCAAAAATTACACAGTGACCAGATCAGAAAAAATACACAAACACCAATGATCAGAAACATACACCCTTAAACCTTAAACAAGAACTCAACGCTCTTGATTCTCAGAAAGAATAGGGTGAAGGAAAGGAGATTTCTTAAAATCCTACAGAAAGGAAGTTTATTTTTGAAACTTTCAAGAGTTCCCTTTTGTTTTTTTTATGTCTTGGGTATCCGGATCTTTGACCCGACTAATCCCAAGGGCACGTGTACACCCACCAATCCAGACGGCCAGGACAAATCCCCAACCCTATTGATTGTCGATAGCGGAATTGGGTGATGGTGGCCCCAACTGGAGTGTATGCACCCAGGGGGGATCGAACTGAGGACCTTGCAAACTAGGCAGACTTCCCCAACTCGTCCTTACCACTGGACTGACCCTTTTGTTTCTTTCATTACTACATAGTGTTGAGTGGATTTTGCTTTTAGATTTTCTTTTCTGCTTCAGTTCCTCACTGAAGGGGCTCACAAAATTAAAACATCAGAAGGAACTCCAAGGTGAAAGCAATGTGAGATATAATATGCTACCCTTGTCACCAAAAGAAACAAGACACGGAAGATTACTACAATTCCTGTACATTTCAACTACCATTAAAAATCTACAAGAAAACAAGAGAGAGCAAATGATATCTTGCCTCCGCTCTTTTCAGGATGGAATTGAACTGCATGCACGTTTCCCCTTCTCACAGATGCAATGAAATTGTCACCATAGTTGCAGGTAGATGAAATCCAGTCTTTGTTTTCATCTGACTGAAAATTTATATACACATATGTCACCCCCAATGAACATGCAAATCAAGGTATTTTTAGTGCAAGTATGCACCAGACGCATGAACTTCAAATTAGTTTCTGTAAAAAGGAGAATAAGACATACTGGCATAGCTCTGTAAGAGTGAACAAAATAGACATGATGGGCTCCAACATCATCCAATATTAATGAGTCTTTTCTGATCTGCAAAGCATTCCAACCAATATGGGGCACTCTGGTACCATTCGATGAGTCAAAACGCCCAACCACTCCCGGTATCAAGCCAAGACCATTCACTGAGATACATGCAGAATGTCAGTTCAACATTAAATAAGTTAAAAGAAATTAAAATGTATAATACTGTTACATCTATACAAAGGCCAAACAATGTACAGTCAACAAAAGAGTCTAAGAGGGATTTCTATCCATCTTAATCTTTAGTTTCTTAACAATAACAATTATTAGTTTATTTTCACAGATTTTTACTCTCTCGTCAAAACAGCTCTCTCCCACTCTTAACTACCTCCCTCAATCTTAAATAATTATGATAGCTTGAGGCTATCATTATCATCATAACTCCACTAACGGATTGACTCATGCTCATTAGTTGCTCAGTATGCCAATGATAAAGTACAGCAAATACTACTACTCCAGTGCGACAAAGAAAAAACTAGTGGATAATACTATAAGTGAATACTCCATGTTTGGATTCCATGCAGACAATGAGTTACAAAAGTTGATGAAGAAATTTACTTAAAAATGCATCAAGCACTGACCTGATCCCTTCTCCTCACTGGACTCAAAAAGGAGTTGAAGTCCAAGACAAATGCCTAGAAATGGCCGATCTTTCTCAATATATGAACAGAGTGCCTCAGCCATCCTGAAAAACATTAAAGGGCTGAAATTTCTCCATAATATAAAAGTAATTAATTGGGAATAAAACAGGTAATATTATATGATTGGTATGACTGGTTAAAGTAAATGAGATATCCAAAGCCATTTCATTTTCAAATGTGACATTCAAAGCAACTAACAGTCATTGTCACCATGCTTCATTCGTATGTTAAACTTAACCAAATTTTGGCATTTTTCAAAGTTTCACTTCTTATCACCAATATCCCTTCTTTCTCACTAGCCCATTTCAGTGGACTAAACAAGCAATTGATCCTTACAGAATCGGCATGAACAAGAGAGGGGAAAAAAAGAACAAACATACCCATTCTTACTCAGCACATCCATGGCCGCAGCAAAAGCCCCAACACCAGGAAAAATTAGGCGGTTGGCATTCAGAATATCTTCTGGAGTTTGGACCTACATTTCGAATTTTTGTTAAAAAACATAATTCATTCATTTACTATTTTTCTTATGAATCAATTTTCCATGTTTTTTTTTAAATTGTTTTAATTAAAATCTGAAACTTTTTTGTTTCCATAAATTGGATATATGAAATAAATCATTTGAGCAGCAAGACTAAAAAGTACTAGAACTGTATTACTGTGCTACAAAGCACAAAAACAAAGAAAAGAAGTTGAAAAGTATATTCGTAATCCTTCATGAATGCATTGAATAACTGAAACAATGAAAATGGTATGTGGCCAAGTATGACAAGCTCCAAGAATAAATTGCAAGAATTCAAACCAAAGCAAATGGAATTCCTCACTAAGATGTTTAGAAAGAAAAGATTACATCTTTGACGTCGAAGCCGAGGTGGCGAATGGCATTCCTCACACTACGAACATTGCCGGCACCGTAGTCGAGCAGAGTCACCACTGAGAATATTCAAGCAAATTATTAAAAAATAACAAAACAAATAAATAAAAACGCAGAGAGAGAGAGAGAGAGAGATTACCGGAGTCTCCAGCAGAGGAGGCACGGACGGAGAAGTTTGTGGAAGGTCTGAAATTGAGACGATTATTGGTTTTGCGAAGAAATAGAAGAGACGAGGGGGACGATGAGCGAAACGGCAGCGTTTTGGTAGAAGAAGGAAATGGCAGCGCCTCCATTGCAATTGCAGCTCTCCTCCCCGCCTGTTCAGCAGCTTCTCAGTCCAAACTAGTACAGTAAAACACTTTCGACTCTTCAGCGTCTACTTACCTACGGGCTACACTGGAGTGACACACTCACACAGCTCACGGGCGCGCTCGCTGTGTCTTAGAAGGACTAAAACGCACCGTTTCACTGTTTTTATTTATTTATTAAAAAAGAGGTGATATTCACGCTCCAATTTTTCTCCTCTGCTGCACTCATAGTTTTCTAATATCTTTTTTACGAGAAGCACTTACACCAACTTTACATGTCACGGTATACCAACTGTGGTATCTCTCTCTCCTCTCTTTTTTCTCTCTTTGTCATTCCACAAGCCTTGGGAACAATATGAAGTTATTCCATCCCTGCCTCATGAGGTCATGGGAAGTATAATTCTTTGATCAAACCCATAAGTTAGGAAAAGCAAGCTAGCTTTTGAACCTTAGAAGCAGAGACAAAAAGATACCAAGAAAAAACAAAAACCCATAAATTACACCCCCATTGTTTTTCACAACTTAAACATTCAACATCTTCATCCTTCAAAGTCACTTTCATATCTCACAAGGCAATTATGATTCAAATTTTTTTCATACCTGTGTTGGCCGAAATGGCATTGATTTTGAGCCTTCTGTTTCGAACTCCTCTAAGGAAGTTGGTGATCATGGGGCTGGACCGGTCGAAGCAAGGACGGGGGCCATTGGTGGTGAAGAGCGTGGGAGGAACCATTCTGGTGTTTTTTAGCTCAGCCATATATGGTGTTTTTAGTGTCCACAAACGTTCAAGGGATGCAGGCTTTGTCAATCCAACTGATGAAGTTCTTATGGCACATCGTCTCCTAGAAGTATCTCTTATAGGTGAGCACTATATATTCACCATTATCCTTTTTTCTTTAAAATTGTCGAAAATTGTAGTAGTAATTAATCCGCTCATCTCAATTGATCATTATATGTATCATCTCTCTAATTAAAAATATATCATTACAAACATATATATTTGATAGATAATTTGTCACGTATTTTTCTTGTCTTTATCATTTATATAACTTGTCACTTGTAAATTATGTCATTAACTTTTTTCAGTATATTCTGACACAACTTATAATAAGATGCATAAAGTCGTGTAGTTGGTGAATTAACTTTGATTACGTACGCAGGATTTTCCCTATTCCTGGCGCTGATGATAGATCGACTCCACTACTACATCAAAGAGCTCTATGTACTTAGAAAATGCGTACACGGAGTAAAGCAACTCCAAAAGGACGCTGATGAGCAGAGCCAGAGGAAAAGCAGCGCTGCTACTACTGCACAAGACAAATAACAAGACAACACAAACATATAGATTAATTAAGCAGCACTGCTACCAAATTAATGAGAATAAGAATTAAAGAGAATGGATGGCCTCTTGTAAATAACATATATGTGCACAAAGTGATTGGCCATCCTCATGTGTTAGGTTGGGGTCGCTAAAAATTTGGGTTTCATAAACAAGAATGATTCCACAAACACCTAATCCGATTAGGTCCTGTTTGTTTAACCTTGATGCTAAAATAGAAATAAGAATCATATCTTTTTCTAACTATTTGGATTGTGGAGTGTAATAGCTTTTAAAATTCTAAGTGTCTGGAATAAGTTAGGAACAAACAAAGAATGATTTCATCTCTCGGAAAAAATACATCAAACACCAACCCAAATTTATTTTAAGGCAAAATTAAGAATAGTAATGGTATACTTAGCACATTTTTATATCACAATTTTATAAGTAATTGCTAAAATAAAATGAGTCGTGTGAAATTTTGTCTCGTTGCTCTGCAATCAACGTTCAAAATGAACTCTTTGTAATGCTTCCTAGCACGGGACAAATATAGAATAAAAGACCACTTAGATCAGAATACTATTCTAAAATTTTACTAGCCGATCCATTTTGGTGGGCTGCATTAGTTAGCTTCCTCCAAAAACTAATGTGTTGGGAGTCGGCTGATCGGCCCAAGAGCACTTTTAAAAGCCCAAAGGAAGTCAAATGACTCAAACGGGACCCAAGGGCCCTGAATGATCTAAACCAAATGGCTACGGTTTTTCAGTGAGGCAGCTCACCTCTATTGATATACTGAAATATTGCTTTATTTTAAATAAAATTTACATTTTTAAAATAAATAACACACATAACAGTACAGCACTATTGTATATTGGATGATTGTATTATCCGCGTGGTATGATACTATGATCTTCCCTTTCAAAAAAAAAATAATTCACAAGACTGTCTAATCAACGAACCAAATGAAGATGTAGAACGAAAACAGTAATATTACTTCACGAAATTGGCACACCAAATAATGTTTCGGTACACCATACCCATGTTAGAATCTTGTGAGTAACAAATTGAAGAAGTCCAAATTTAAATAAATATGATACTGTCATATTATTTGGTAAAACGAAATTTGATCTTCGGATTTAAAAAATAATGTTATTGTACGAGAGATTTACCCATACGGCTGCTGGTTCTAAACAAGTGGGTTGCCAATATCAGGTGAAGCTAGCAACTGGAATCCAACAAAACGTGGATTGACTTTGCAATAGTAATAATGTAACAATACCTTTGAGTACATTATATAATTGATATTTCACAATTTGCGTACAATGACCGCACCCTGCTTTGTTTGTCTTTTAGGCTCATACAAGTCTTTGTTGGCCTTTCAATAAAACAAAGACTTGAATTAGGTAGAAAGAAAGAGAGAGGGAAAAGGTGAGAACCCACCTTGTTGACCCTCCCAGTGGCCTTTCTTTGCCAAGTCTTCTGCTTTTGTTTTTTTGGCCAAGGAGCCAAGTCTTCTGCTTTAGATAGGATCAAAGGAAAATTCATTCATTCATTGGATGGAGACAAGATGGCACGTTTTAAATTGGTTGACTTTGCTTAAAGTCGTTACACTTAACCTTTTAGAGTTGGTTGACTTTGTTTAAAGTCTTCTCATTTAGCCCTTCAGAGTTTTTATCTTTTATTTTTTGAAAAAAAAAAACCCTTCAAAATTCTTTCCCCACTATGGTAGTAGTAGTACACATTTGCTTCAGCACTTGAAAAGGAAAGATGCAATCGACTAAAAAGTGCAGTGCTAATAGTGTCATCTTACTTTTTTACTAATTATAGGACGTGATAGTTGATGTATCAATTAATTACCGGTCATAATACTAATTGATATGAAAACTTCACCATATAATGTTGTACAAAAATAAAACAACATAAACTATATAAATAGAGTGCTGCTATTTGTATACTTTTTTTTTTTCTTACACACCCCCTTATTTTCTTCTAAAATTTAAAATTTCTCTTTAACACACCCCTCCAATTATCTTAATACCTCTATTTTATACATTTCACAAAATTTCTCACAACACACCCCTTCACCCACCACACCCCATCAAC